>JACCIB010001029.1:0-62425 GCA_018906965.1 Philotrypesis tridentata | reverse complement strand
TACTTACCTTATCTAAAAAAAACCTCATCAATAGTTTATCTTCTGTTCTGCAGGTATTGGTTTCAATTTAACATCAGATGGTAAATTTGATTAACAAAATAAAAGATTGTTGGCAACCTCGCTTCTTCCCAGTAAGCCTAATGATGCAGTCACCCTTGATACGTTACCAAAACTGGATCAGACAAGGAAATTGGTGATGTAAACAGAAAAGTTAGTACAATTAAGTTTCAATAGAAGAAGCCTATAAAACTAGAATACAATAAAAGTAATGCAACTCTTAGAAATCAACAAAATATAATAGATAATCTTCGTAACAATTAGTAGAATATGATAAGATAATAAAATCAATGGAAAAAGAAAAAGGTGAACTCAATAAAATCAATGCAACTCTTAGAAATCAGCAAAATATAATAGATGATCTTCGTAAACAATTAGTAGAATATGATAAGATAATCGAACCAATGATAAAAGAAAAACAAAAACAAGAATTGAAAGATGCTGCTGCGAAAAAGTTTTGGGATGATATTCAGAAAAAAAATTAACAGTGAAGAGTGAAAATGGAGCATCAAAGAGTGGCTGAAGAGTTGCATAAACCAGCTCGACGCAGATATAAGCGAAGAAAATATGATATACGCGGGATAGATGAGACGTGGCAAGCTGATCTTGTAGAAATGATACCTTACTCTAAGGAGAATAAAGGTTTTAACTACTTACTCACTGTCATAGATATATTCTCAAAGTATGCATGGGCTATCCCAGTCAAGACGAAAAGTGGCAATGATGTTTCTAAAACAATGGAGGGAATATTGATGGAAGGACGAGTTCCAAAAAACCTGCAAACCGATCAAGGAAAAGAATTTTACAATTCAAACTTTTATCAGCTCATGAAAAAACATAAAATCAATCTTTATTCTTCACATAGTAATCTTCACGCAAGTATATGTGAACGTTTTAATAGAATGTTAAAAAATTCAATGTGGGTCGAGTTCAACAAACAAGGAAATTATAAGTGGTTGAATATTTTGCCTAATTTGATTAAAGCTTACAATTCAAGAAAACATCGAACAATAGCAATTGAACCTAAAAATGTTTCGAAGGCGAATGAAAAGCAAATCAAGAAGCGATTTCCAGTAGAAAAGTTGCCTGTGAAGAAACCGAAATTCAAAATAGGAGATAAAGTGCGGATAAGTAAAATAAAACATGTTTTTGAAAAAAGATATACTCCAAATTGGTCAACCGAGATTTTTACAATTACGAAAGTAGTAAAAACTAATCCATTAACTTACCACGTGAAAGATTATTATGATAATCCTGTGTCTGGCGGCTTTTATGAAACTGAAATTCAAAAGACAATATATCCTGAAATTTATCTAGTAGAAAATATTTTAAAGAAGCGTGGTAATCGTATTTATGTGAAATGGTTGGGATTTAGTAACCAGCATAATAGCTGGATAAATAAAAACGATATTAAATAAAATTAAGTTAGATATAAAATGATATGATATAAAATAAAATTAAGATAGATATTAAATGAAAGGATAAGGATACGGATAATAGGCAAATAAAAAGAATAATTATTATGATAAGTAATGATATTTATTCATAAATGTAAAATGTATAATTATATTGTAAAAATAAAATACAATGATTAAACAAATTGTTCTCATTATTGTGTTGAAGTTTCAAACTTAAACGAATTTCCTCCCTTGTATATAATAAATAACGTAAGCTTATTTGCGGCGTTGCTCATTTGATTATAAAGATTACTATCATGCAAAAGCATTGACGATATTTTGCATGGCAAAAAGATCTGGTAAGAGTCGTCCACCTCAGCGACAACCTTGGCACCAAACCTAGTTTTCACTTCCTTTAGTGCTGTTACCATATGTTGTCTATCTTTTTCTAAGTCTGTAGCTTTCTTAGTTGGTAGAAAGTCGCGTTCTGCAACCCTGTTCAATGCAGATAAATCCATTCTGAAAAAAATGTTAAAATTAGGTTAACAACCATTGATAGAGAATAAATGAAGAAAAGTAACAATCAACTTACTTAGTCGAGTCTTGACTTCTTTGCAAGAGGTGAACTGTATTCGAACTCTTCGATGGCCCGAACGTACTCTTCGTCGTGTTGCAACGATTCATATAGCCAGTTCCCCTCCATAACTCCTGCCCCTTCCATTGCCTCTTGCAATATATCCCTACTCCTCTCTTCTTTGGGACTTATCCCCTCCATAGATGAATTCCATTCATGCATTCATTCTTCCCGAATATCGTATTCGATTGTGATTGGTTGACCTTCGTTATCGTAAAGCAACATCTCTACTCGTTTTACTCTCTCCTCCTCTGGAGTTTCAGGGTTCTCATTGGTCTCCCTCTCTTTTTCTCTTCCCTCATTGGCTACCAGATTCCCCTTCTCTGCTTCCACTTGTAATGCAACATTCATTGTTTCCCCCTCCAGTTGACTTGCAGCTAGCGACATTTGATCTTCCATTATTCTATAATGCCCCCATGGCAAAGTGTCTGTACTGTGAGGCAATAAATACCTTTTATCGTCATAAGGACTTAGAGCAATTTTTTTCTGTTTTTGAGTATGAACTATATGCAATTTTGATCGTATATTGCATTGCTCTCGTTGTATAATATCTTCATCTACAAGACATCTTCGATAATCTTCAAATGTAATGGTTTTCCTTACAACATAGGATTTGATACCTTTAGCTTTCTTTATTGTTGCTCCACCATCAACTAAAATACTATACATTTTACTTCTTAAGCCAATGAATTCTGTCATAATTTTTCCAGAGCATTCGTCTTTCATGAGTCCAAGCACTTTTTTATTTGCACGAGGAATGCCAAATTGATTATTTTTATCATAATCTGATGTATCAAATCTATGAATATCTTGTTTCATTATTTGATACATATCAAAATCTTCTACTTGATAAATCAAACTATCCGTATCTGTATAGAGGAGTTTGCATTTTTTTCCCACTCGCTGTTTCATATATGAGTAGTGGAACTCATACAGTAGTGTCTTCGACAAATCTAGGATGCAAAGTCCAACATATATTGGCTTCTTTATAGTAACACTCGTTCTTTTCATCTGAATGGCTACCAAATTATCATCAAAAATAGCACAGCTATGAAAATTTGGTTGAGCTATTCGTGCTTCTGCTCCGTATCTACCTGTAAATTTATTAACCAATCGTACATCTACATGAGATCGCTCTCGTTCGATACACTTACCATAGACGGCGTTTATAAGTAATTTATAGAAGAGTTTTTCAAATTCATTTTTGGCTTGCTTTCTCTTCTCTGTATTTAGTTCCACATAAGGTTTGAGCCATGCCTTTTGCTCAAATCTTAAAAGTCTATGCACCTTTTTTAAATGAAGTCCAGTATCTAAAGCTTGTTTTAGAGCTCGATAATGAATGACATATCTTGTCTTGTCATTTAATGTAGTTAGCAGTTTCTTCTGCTTTGAACCAGGTGGTGTTTGGTGTTCTGCACAAAACGGTAAATCTTGATGATCATCGTGTATTTCTTCAGGAGACTCTAAGTCCACTTCAGCAAAATAACCTGTATCTGAATCTGCTGATTCATTAAAAAAGTTTGGATTCGACTCATATTTTATCCACTCAAATTTTCCAACTGGCAAACGTTGTACCATTGCCCATCCATAAAGATTATTAATATCAAAGTATAATAGCGTCTTTGTTTTTTGAGTATTATCATAAGAAGAACCCATGTACGGATTGTTCACCTTACCATATCGATTACAACACTGACTGATTCCACCTCGAATACCTGATTCGATGAACATCAGCATATCGATATCCGTAAGAAGTTCTAATTCTACCTTTGTCATTTTAAGTGCGGCTGAAAATGTTAATCCAGGCGTAGTATAAAAATGAGCTGGACATAATCCATAGGCACTAAGAGATGTTTCTCTAAAACTTTCAAAGACGTCAGCTAGTAGCAGTACATCTGTTTTTAAATAGAGATCTGAATACTCACCTAAAGTTGATATATTAAATTTTCGCCATACTTTACGAGCGTGATAATAGTCCTCTTCTGCAATATGAGAATCTGTAAGCTTGTTATAAAAATCATCCTTTTCTGGCAGTCTTGTAGCAGTTAGTTTATCTAATCCATCTACAAAATCGTAAGAAAATACACCTTTTCTTCTGAGAAGATCAATATTTTCATCTGAATAACCATCTAATTGAAATTCCGTAACTGCTGTCGGTACGTTTTCCAGATATGACGCAAGTTTCTCCAATGATGATGGTAGAAAACGCCATGAATCTATAAATCTAAAACTAATATCACTTTCATCGATATATTTCGTAAATGAAATATATTTTTCCTTATTATGTGGTATTAGGCTGACTCGTCCTTTCAGTAATGAAGAAGTAGCAATCTCTTTCAAAATGAAATGAGTATCATAATTAAGATTATGAAAAATTACTGGAATAAATCTTGAGTTCTGGTAATTCAAATTACAAGAATTATGAGCTGCACCTCTGAAACTAAAGAAAAAGTATGCTATTGAGTAAAGAAATTATTTTAATTTTTCTATATATATCACATTAAAAAAAGCTTACCGTCCTGTGAGATGACAATGATCTCGTACTGCTAGTTGATCTGATTGAATAGGTTTCCGACAAATATGACCATTGGTTGACCTCCGAAAAGATAATTCTTCCAGATCTGTAAGTTTCATTGGCTTTGGATTTTTATAGAGTTGTTCAATTTCTTCTGCAATTGATTTCAGTTCCTTAACAAACCATTCTGCAGCTGTTTCTTCATCAGAATGATTTTGTCTGTATGATCTATAGCCAGATAACTTGTCGTCATAGCTACATTTTATATAATATCCTATACTGTACGCTTCATGAAGTTGAAAATCATTCTCATTTTCAGTTGGTTTCAATAAACATTCAAAATCTGCATAGATTACAAACGGCACTTTTTCACTTTTTTTATAATCTTCAAATTTAAGAATATTGTTCTTAGAGTCAGGTAAATTTATTCTACAAGTATTTATATTTTTACAATCATTTTCATGATTTTCCAATCCCTCTTCACTATAAAATATTTGTAAACATCTGTCACAATGATAAGATTTTTTATTAGATTTTGAAACTTGAAATTTTAAAAGTCGTGACATGCTTTTTATCCACACATAATGAAACCGAGGCAGTCTTTCTTCTTCTTCTTCACCATGATTTTTTTCTTCATGTTCGTTTATATAAAAATCTTGAATAAGAAGGAGATTTACATGATTCTCCTTCTTTTTGGTTGTAATGTAACAAGGTGATACTTCATGTTTCTGACCATACATCATAAGTATATACACGTTCACAGAAATATTATTATTAAGCTTTTCAAATTTTGAAACATCTTTTACTTTAACTGGAAATTCTATATCACCAAAGTTAAGCTTATTTGTATGAGCGAGGTAATTACTTAATCTATGGGCGTTCGTTGCACAAGGATATAACGCTGAAAGTATGGCATACTTAAAGCATTGATTATCATTGTTGTGAACATTGATACATGCTTTTTTCACTTCTATAAATTTTGGAAGTGGAATGTATGAGTTTCCTCTAAGTGGTGTATATTTTTTTATATTTATACATAAACTTATAATACTCTTTAAAGTCCATCCAGAATCCTTTTCTTGAAATTCTTCTAATTGTGTAAGAATCGGGTCTTTGATATGCTCTTTAAACCATTCTTCTAAGTTTGATGATGTATAAATTGCAGAACTTTCGGTAGTAAAGTATTTTATATCTACTATTTCCTCTCCGTTCTTCTGCATAGAAAATTCTGAAATAAAATCAGAATTAACTTTTACATTGATATAATCATTTATGCTTTCTTGTACTTTTTCTTTAAAAATCTGTTCTGCATCTATCATAAAACTTTTAATATCCTTGTGCTCTATATTTATTATTACTCCAGATCTTATACGATTTTGAAATGCTGAGTCCACATCACGCCACTCAACTCTAGCTTCTATAGTTTCTATGCTGCCACCTTGTTGAAGTTTTTGTTCATACTCAACTTGTATGCAGGACAGGTGGGTCATGCAAGTCTGACATTTCTGTTTCTCTCCTCTCGTAAGGTTAGATTTCTCTATCTTATCAGTCAATTCCTTTATTGTGGAATTGCACACATCTAACCAGTAATGAATATCCTTGCTGCTCAGTTCATGAATACTTTTTAAGCTATCGCGAAGGACTTGTACAAATCGTTCAATCAGTTCGATTGAAGCCATGTTTAGTCACAAAAGTTTCTTCTACACTGCTGAAAAATAAACTGGTTTGTACAAGAAAATTTTCGCCCTTTTGTACCCAAAGCTGCTGGAGGAAGTAGTGGGGGGTTTGAGCCAATGGCAGAGAAGATTTTCTCTCAAACCAATAAAAGAGGAAAATTTTCGAGGGGAAAGGGAAAAGTTTTCGTTAAACCAATCAGAACTCGACAATTTCTGTTCAGCCAATGGTAAGCAGTTGAAGAGTGGGAGGGGGGGTAGACCTATTCCTAAAGAGCAAGATGCTGAGTTTCATGCTTTTAAATTAGGATGCTAGACCATTCGTTTTCATTCTCGAGTTTACTGTTGACTTGGGAAGAACTAAAATATGACTAGAACGCGCGATTATGACACAATGTTTAGAAGTGTTTTATTACCTTGTTCCGAAGAGAACGTTTGTATCTGCGATATTCAAGGATTCCAGAGAATCGCATCCGATTCTTTTATATTGAAAGAAATTTGCTTTGTAAGTTTGAAAAGACCTGCTTTTCCGACTGTTTACCACTTTAAGCCTCCAATAAGATGGGAAGAACTTACTGAAGAAGAGAAGTGTACAGCAAGTTTGTTAGAAAAATATCACCATGGATTGCCTTGGGATTCTGGAGATATTCCGTATGATCAGCTGCAAAAAATTTTTGAAATCTGCTCACAAGGGGTTCAAAAACTTTATGTAAAGGGCGAGCAGAAACAGCAATGGATAAAAAAATATTTACCTGATGTGTAAGTAGATAATTTTTCTGATACTTTTCTGTTACTTTTCTGATACTTTTCTGATACTTTTATCATACTTTTCTGATACTTTTTTCATACTTTTCTCATACTTTTCTGTTACTTTATTAAAGTATCAGAAAAGTATGAGAAAAGTATCAGAAGAGTATCAGAAAAGTATAAAAAGTTTTTTGTTAAATTTATAATATTTACGTAATATTTGATTTTATATTTTTTTCAGATCCATTTCCAATATAGAAAATTATGGCTGCAGTTCTCTTCAGGAAATCCACAGTCAACATCATGGATGTTTTAATCACTACCTATCTAAACGAAAACGACCTGTATGTACTATTTCCAAAGCACTTTCAATAAAAAAATGGTTTATTAATTATTTAAATAATGTATTTAGTCGGGATGAAGTGGACTGTAAAAATATATAAGATTTTACGTATTAATAATAATAATATCTTGTACTTATTTGTAGTATGTTATATTAAAAGAAAAAAGTCAAAAAACCTATCTACGAAGATGACATTTTTTCTCCTATGTAAACGACAACGGTCTTGATATGCTATTTTCAAAGGACTTCAATAAAAAAACTGGTTTTATAAATAATATATTTAGTCGCGATGAAGTGGACCGTGAAAAAAATAAATAAAATTTGATATCATATACTCTAAATTCACGTGGGATTTAAATGAAGGAGCAGGGAAACTTATAATAATAAAGCATTAACAACAGCATTATTATTATTATTATTATTATTTTTTAACCACATTAACATCAGAATTATTATTATTTGTTGGTTATTTTATTTACACTTAATACAAAATCAAGGGGCGCG
This sequence comes from Philotrypesis tridentata, assembly GCA_018906965.1. Classification (NCBI taxonomy): domain Eukaryota; kingdom Metazoa; phylum Arthropoda; class Insecta; order Hymenoptera; family Pteromalidae; genus Philotrypesis; species Philotrypesis tridentata. The sequence continues at coordinate 54,555 of JACCIB010001029.1, read as the reverse complement.
GTAGCGCCTCGATGGCAAGTATAAGGTACGTCAGTACAAACACCGCCGTCGGGCGCTATAGCCAGACCCTATATACGTCTCATAGGCCCTGTTGGAGATGTGACATTCGGTTTTCTTCGCATTAAGAGCTTTGTTTCTCACTTATGAGCACTCAAATGAAAGCTTGGAATAAAACTAGCAAAATCACTTCAGGATCATATATTGTGAAATGGCTTCTATCAAAAGATATTATGAAATGAAGGTTCGGGGTCACGAATTCTTCAACGCGAAAATTCTTCTCCCGTGGAGAAAAATGTTCTCCCCGGAAGTACGTCATAGTTCGTGACGTCAGCTCTACGTATACTATTGCTTGCATCTATACAGTTCATCAAGTGTACAGAAGAGCAGACGATAGTGTATTCACATTTTTTGATTTTTCAATACAATAACACATATGCAGTGTTAAAGAAGAATAAGTATTGTACAAAATAAAGTACCAAAGTGATTTTATTTTCAACATAATATGCAATTTATAAAGCTGGGTTTGATGAAATATTTAAAAACTGACAGATATAATTATGAAAAATTTTCACAAACAAGACTAATAGCCTCAAATTAGATAAGTATTTAGTTGTACTTTTTTTTTTAAATATACAATACATGAAAAATTCATGAACTGATTCTTTGTTAAAATATATCCTTTTATTTTTCAGGTTTTTTTAATATTAGATTATATAAAGAAATAACTATTCTGTGATGTGGCAGCTAGTAAAGTGTTAAGAATTCATCTTTCAAGAAAGTTTACGTTGTTGAAGTGAATATGTAACTTTTTCTATCGTCTCCTGGGTTCACCTTTCAAGCAAGTTTCTACATTCTTGAAGTGGATGTGTAATTTTTTCTATCGTCTCCAGGGAGGTAGACTCTCAGGCTATTCGTCGAAAGGGATCCTGATGAGAAGCTAGTGAAAGTGTTGTATTTTCATCGTCCCAGAATCAAAGAAAATTTATACAGAATTTCCAGTTTATATAATTTTCTTGTGATGTGACAAGTTGGTTAAGTGTTAGGATTATATTCAATCTTCCACGCAATAAAGTTTCTACAATTGTGGAAGTGCTTATGAACAATTATTAAATGTTCCTATCGTCTCCTGGGAGATAGACTCTCAGGCTATACATCGAAAGGGATCCTTACAAATAGCTAGTGTGTTTTATTGTCTTGGTTCAAGAATCGAAGAAAGTTTTAACATAGAGAATATTCAGTATAAGGAAAAAATTGTCTTGTATTGTGAGAAGCTAGTGAAGTGTCAAGAATATGCATCGCTCATGCATGAAAGTTTCTAAGTTGTTTAAGTGTATATGAATAATTCATAACTTTTCCTATCGTCTCCTGGGAGGTAGACTCTCAGGCTATTCGTCGAAAGGGATCCTGATGAGAAGCTAGTGAAAGTGTTGTATTTTCATCGTCCCAGAATCAAAGAAAATTTATACAGAATTTCCTGTTTATATAATTTTCTTGTGATGTGACAAGTTGGTTGATTGTTACGATTATATTCAATCCTCCACGCAAGAAAGTTTCTACAATTGTGGAAATGCTTATGTTAACTTTTCCTATCGTCTCCTGGGAGATAGACTCTGAGGCTGTACGTCGAAAAGAATTCTTATGAATAGATAGTAAAAGTGTTTTATTTTCTTGGTTCAGAGAATATTCAGTTTATATAAGGAAAAAATTGTCTTGTATTGTGAGAAGCTAGTGAAGTGTCAAGAATATGCATCGCTCATGCATGAAAGTTTCTAAGTTGTTTAAGTATATATGAATAGTTTATAACTTTTCCTATCGTCTCCTGGGAGGTAGACTCTCAGGCTGTTCGTCGAAAGGGATTCTTATGAATAGCTAAAGAAAGTGTTTTATTTTGTTTTTCAATTACCGTCAATATTTCCTAAAAATTTTTTAAATTGTTCCAAAGTCTAATTTTGGTACATTTATGCATTTATTAGAGAGAGATGGAAAGATAGTTCCTTCTGCTAGAGCTTAATTTGCTCTGTCTTCAAAAATATTTTTTAAAATTTATTTTTAAATGAAACTAAATAAAAATAATTAATGAGCATGGATGTATTGATTATAATTAATGGTTTATTGACTTTTATATAAGTCAAATATCCTTGAAACTATTACATATGGAGTATATGGCACCCGGGTGCGCTTTTCAAAGTATAAAATCTTGATTAGTTTATTTTAATTATTGTAAATGTTAAAACTGAATGTATACGGATATTCTATAGTATTTTTATAATGTCGTGCAACAAAATTTCTCTGGATTACGCTAATATTTCACTGTTTTACCTACATTTTTTTAACAAGTCATTTTTAATAAACTTGTGCTTTTTAATAAATGAGCTGTTATATTTATTTCTCACAGAGAAACCAAGACCTGTGATATTCTGGGACTTTCACAGGTTCTTTTATAATGAGTTAAGCTATCTTTTCAAATGTTTGTGTCTTCGATATTGATGATCGATCAAGTTGAACACTTGTTTTTAAGGCTTAAAAGGTTTATACGTAGAATCACTCAGAAGCATTTTGGTCACTCTGAAAATTAAAAATAACTAAGTTTTCGTTAAACATACCAATCAGAGGGATATCATGAGAAATTTGAAGTTTACCATATAGACCAATTTCAAAATAATCATCATATAAGGCATTCAAAATCGAAGAGCTAAAAATTGGTCTAGACGATTAACTTTAAATTTCATATGCTATCCCTCTGATTGATTTGCTCAATTCAAAAATAGTTATTTTTAATTTTCAGAATGCCAGAGTTCAGGCAGTTTCCAGAATGTGGGTTGAGCGTCTCTTTTCCTAAAAGGTAAAAAGATCATACAAGTTTTCAAGTCCACTACTTAGAGGGATAGTATAAGAATTTTGAAGATGGTATAGTTTAGCAGTATTGAGATAATCAGAGATTAGAAATTTCAAAATTCAATAATTCAAAACTGCTGAGCCGTATCAACTGGAAAATTTTTAGATTATCCCTCTAAGTGACTGGCTTGACAATTTATATTATCTATATACATTCAACAGATCATAACGGAATGGAATTTTTTTGCCATGCCTGGTTAGGTCACTCTAGTGTATATATTGTAGTTCATAAATAAACACTACGTTAGTAGCTGATTGCTTTAAATACATCTTACCTTAAAAGCTATAAATTTAGAATATATTTAATAAACTATAACTTGTTTGCTAAATGACACTATTCAATATTGACACTAAATTTATGATGTCAACCGTGTAAGTATTTATCTGAAAGTCATACAGGGGATACCACAACTTTACTGACATTATTTTTTACAGGTTTTCATAAAGTTTGAATTCGATTACAGTTTTCTAAACGTTTACCGAATAAGGTGGGTTGCATTAAAAATGATAATACATCTATCATAAAGAATCATAGGGATATTGGAAATTAACTTACATATACTTCTTTTTATTCTAAATATTATTTTCATTATTCCATAATATAGATTGAACAATTGTAAAGGATACGATATAAACTTGTATAAATATTAAAATGCTATATCACTCATGGTCTGCATGACAATAGTATACGTAACGTACAAATGCTTTCGAGAAAGCAGTTATCAGTTAATTAATTAGCAATAATTTTAGAAGTACAGATTTCTTTGATGTATATTTGCAAAACAAATCATTATGGAACTTAACATAAAATTTAGTGTCAATAAAGGAAAAAAACGCGCTATTCTATTTACCTGGAGGGTGGTGTGGAAAAGATAGATTTCATGGTAAATAATAATGATCTAAAAAAACTATTTACTCTACAGATAGTGTCTAAAAAATAATTATTATTATTATTACAATAATCCATGAGCAAATGTACATTAATATTTTAAATTTATTACTTATTTAGTTGATGTTAACTATTCTTTGTAATTTACATATTATATACCTTTTAAAAGTAGTGAAATCTCTCCCCCCCCCCCAAACAAACCTTTTCAAGGTAAAAGGCTGGCAAGTAGAAGGTCGTTTCTTCATGTAAAAATTAAAGATTAATTTTACAACTCTTGATAACCTTAATGTAAAAAAAACTCTTAATAACACTTATGCAGACAAAACCAAACTTTTATTAACATTCATACAGACAAAATAAAAATTCTTAGATCTTACTCTAAAATTCAACTTTAATTTTCAAACTTCGACAACTCTTATGTAGTCGAAATTATAAATGCTGTATTCTATACAGTTATTTAATTATGGAAATTAAAGATCTTGATAACACTTATATAGACAAAATACTAGTAGCTTTACTGCATACTCTTAAGACGTGTTGATATTATAATCGTCAGATCAACAAATAATATATCTTCTTTCCTCTTGTGAATAAGTGATCGAACACAAATACTGGAAGAATATGTGATACTTATAGATCAAGTTGGAAAACAAATAATTATGTTAGGATGAATGTCTTCTTTTACCTCTGCAATGAGTTAATCACAATCACTCAAATCATGATGCTTATACATTAAGCTAAAAAATCCGAAACTCTCATGTATGAAAATATGAACGTGTAACCATCTTCGCGTTAAGGGTCTGTTGGACAGATTACCATTTCTTTAGTGTCACTTCTCCTTCGATTATCTATACCTTCGATTTGACATAAATTCTCATTTTAATCTTAAGAAAAGAAAGTTATGATATCAATAAATAAATTGGCAAGTTTTTTGCTATAAAAAATAATTGTTTTCAAATAAATAAATAACCGATTAAATTGAGGAAGGATTATAAATATATGTGTTCATATAAACACTCAATCCAATTGGAGCATGTGAAAAGGTGGATAGCCTGTGAAAAGGTACAGTCGGGTACAATTAAAACTTTGAATAATTGCGACTGCTGCCACGTTCTGTACATGTAATAGAATGGTATGATGTTCTTACATGACATTATCACATGACAAATGTGCCCATAATATGTAGTAATATCATGTTTGTCTAAAATTATTATGTAATTTAACAAGATTGTTTCGCATCATGAAAACTTTTTCATTTATTTATGGAAGCTGAGAGCGGATGTACAATCTACTCTACTTAGCAATTTATTTCATTCAAAATCTATGTCCAGGACGATTATATACAATTATATATGAGATTTAAATTCTGTTGATTTAGATACATTTAAAAAAAACAGGAACAAATTCTATCATGTAGAACGCAATTTTTTGACGGAAAAACTTGCCGCCCCGTCCTATCATAGATAATCGATGAACCACTAAATGTCAGTGTAATTATCAATATCATAAAATTTTTAATATAGTTAATTTATCGTCCTATTATCCTATAATGCGTAATACTCAAATCATTATATTAACCTGTGAGACCAATGGCCTCAAATAATAAAAAATAATGGAATTTTTTAATTAAGTAAAGATTTTAATTAAGTAAAGATTTGAAACTAAAAGCTGTAAACTACATAAATATTAATTTAAAACTTTTAAACTTGATTTATTTTCCAACTAGAGTCATAGAAATTTATTTTATAACATTTTTTTAATATGTAATAATAGTTACAATTATTTTTAATCAACTTTCTGCAATCTTCCGATAATACTAACAGAGGTTTGTAAAACATACATACAAATAACCAAAAATGAGCTTAGAATGATTGCAAGATTAAGTTTGAATTCTTCAACAATTCGTCAAGGACAGTAATAAATACATATAGAATGAAAAATCGATTCAGAGATTTTTTAACGGTGTTTCATTAACAAGTTAATTTGGTTAACCTTGCATAATTTAAATATGGTATACATCGTTATCTATGATAGGACGGGGCGGCAAGTTTTTCCGTCAAAAAATTGCGTTCTACATGATAGAATTTGTTCCTGTTTTTTTTAAATGTATGTAAATCAACAGAATTTAAATCTCATATATAATTGTATATAATCGTCCTGGACATAGATTTTGAATGAAATAAGGATAGCAATACATTTACTGAATTACTAAGTAGAGTAGATTGTACATCCGCTCTCAGCTTCCATAAATAAATGAAAAAGTTTTCATGATGCGAAACAATCTTGTTAAATTACATAATAATTTTAGACAAACATGATATTACTACATATTATGGGCACATTTGTCATGTGATAATGTCATGTAAGAACATCATACCATTCTATTACATGTACAGAACGTGGCAGCAGTAGCAATTATTCAAAGTTTTAATTGTACCCGACTGTACCTTTTCACAGGCTATCCACCTTTTCACATGCTCCAATTGGATTGAGTGTTTATATGAACACATATATTTATAATCCTTCCTCAATTTAATCGGTTATTTATTTATTTGAAATCAATTATTTTTTATAGCAAAAAACTTGCCAATTTATTTATTGATATCATAACTTTCTTTTCTTAAGATTAAAATGAGAATTTATGTCAAATCGAAGGTATAGATAATCGAAGGAGAAGTGACACTAAAGAAATGGTAATCTGTCCAACAGACCCTTAACGCGAAGATGGTTACACGTTCATATTTTCATACATAAGAGTTTCGGATTTTTTAGCTTAATGTATAAGCATCATGATTTGAGTGATTGTGATTAACTCATTGCAGAGGTAAAAGAAGACATTCATCCTAACATAATTATTTGTTTTCCAACTTGATCTATAAGTATCACATATTCTTCCAGTATTTGTGTTCGATCACTTATTCACAAGAGGAAAGAAGATATATTATTTGTTGATCTGACGATTATAATATCAACACGTCTTAAGAGTATGCAGTAAAGCTACTAGTATTTTGTCTATATAAGTGTTATCAAGATCTTTAATTTCCATAATTAAATAACTGTATAGAATACAGCATTTATAATTTCGACTACATAAGAGTTGTCGAAGTTTGAAAATTAAAGTTGAATTTTAGAGTAAGCTCTAAGAATTTTTATTTTGTCTGTATGAATGTTAATAAAAGTTTGGTTTTGTCTGCATAAGTGTTATTAAGAGTTTTTTTTACATTAAGGTTATCAAGAGTTGTAAAATTAATCTTTAATTTTTGCATGTAAAATTTTACAAAATATTTTTTATTTCCTTTTATACCTTTGATGAACATCAATTGGCTCAACCATGTACTCCACATCTACAATGGAAGGCATATTTCGCTGTTGTTGTTGTTGTTGTTGTTGTTGTTGCTGTTGTTGTTGATGCTGTTGTTGATGCTGTTGATGATGCTGTTGTTGATGCTGAAGTTGATGCTGTTGATGTTGCTGTTGATGATTCTGTTGTTGATGTTGATGATGCTGTTGATAATCAGTCGGCTGATGATGTGCTGGTGGTGGTGGTTGATGAGCTGGTGGCGGCTGTAGATGTGCTGGCGGTGGAGGTGGTCGTTTCTTCAGCGATAAGCTCCGTCGCATATCGCTTCTCTCTTTCGGCTTTTCTTCCACCTTAGCCTCTTTTGCCTTTTCTTCAGTTTTTAGTGGGCTGCGTCGTTTCTCATCTGTAACAATATAAAAAAATTTTTTATTCTATTTGAATATTTAAATATACTTTAATGTATATTAAAAAAGTAAAACCTTACCCATTTTTTTATCACTTCTAGAGTGACTACTCTTTCTAGAACTATTGGTCACACCTACTGCAGTGGTTGCCTTCGGTGGTACACTGGTGGCCTCTTCAATTATAATATTTTTTCTGTCCTCCACGACTGCATAAAAAAAAAATTAAATATAAAAATTGAATCTACCCTAGTAGAAACTTAATGATAAATTAGCTAATTTATCATTAAGTTTCTACCAGGGTAGATGTATTTTTAAAAACCGGTCGCAAGGTTCTTACCTTCACTTTTCCTTTTTCTGCTACTGCTGTTACTGCTGCTACTGCTACTGCTGCTACTGCTGCTACTGCTGCTGCTGCTGCTGCTGCTGCTACTGCTGCTGCGGCTATGGAACAGGGTACGGTTACGGTTGCGACGGCTCTCACTACCTTTATCTATAGCCTTCACGGGTAGTGGAGGCACTGAATAATGTTTAATATAAAAATTAATATAGATTAATATAAAAAATTAATATAGAAATAAAAATACTCACAACTTTCAATCGCATCGAGTGACCAGCTGGCATACTCGAGCATTGAAATTAGACGTGGTGCGTTTGACACCACCCATTCGATCCTCTCGATCATCTTTTTAAAAGACGTCTTCTTCGACGATTCCATTATTTCACTTCTCTCTCTTGACCTTTACTGAACTTGGAGTTAAACTGATGTAGAACACATCTGAACCAGGCTATTTATATCCGAAGCCCTTCTTGCCCTTTCCACTCGGACTCGAGAGAAAATTTTGGAAAACTTACGATTGGTGGAAAATTTCTCCTTCCAAAATCATAGAAATCTCACCAAAAAATAAGAAACTCCTCCCTCGCCTTCGTGTCTCTTCACAAGATTTTCTATGCGAGCGCAGCATGTAATCATCTTGCATGTATATCCCAATAGATATTTTTCACACAGCACAGGGAGACTTTCCACAGAGAGAGAGAGAGAGAGAGAGAGAGAGAGAGAGAGAGAGAGAGAGAGAAAGTGCGCAGAGAGAGAAACAAAGTGTGCGCTACGTATACATATTTTTCTGCAAGAATAGCCCTGCAGGTAACCTTGCGCGTATTCAAAATTAGATATATTCTCACGAAGTGCAGAGACACTTTCCGCAGAGAGAGAAAGAAAATGCGCGCGACCTATGTATACATATTTTTCCTGCGAGAATAGCCCTGCAGGTAACCTTGCGCGTATTCAAAATACATATATTCTCGCGCAGTGCAGAGACACTTTCCGCAGCGAGAGAAAGAAAGTGAGCGCTGCGTATACATATTTTTCTGCAAGAATAGCCCTGCAGGTAACCTTGCGCGTATTCAAAATACATATATTCTCGCGCAGTGCAGAGGCACTTTCCACACAGAGAAAGAAAGTGCGCGCGACCTATGTATACATATTTTTCCTGCGAGAATAGCCCTGCAGGTAACCTTGCGCGTATTCAAAATACATATATTCTCGCGCAGTGCAGAGACACTTTCCGCAGAGAGAGAAACAAAGTGTGCGCTACGTATACATATTTTTCTGCAAGAATAGCCCTGCAGGTAACCTTGCGTGTATACTAAATAGATATATTCTCGCGCAGTGTAGAGAGACTTTGCGCAAAGACAGAAAGAAAGTGTGCGTGCTTTTCATATACATATTTTTTCTGCGAGGGTAGCTCAGCAGGTAAACTTGCGCGTATTCAAAATAGATAAATCGTTTCACAGCGTAGAGAGAGATTTTCCGCAGAAAGTGCACGCGCTCTTTGTAATCATACTTTTTCCTGAGATGTTAGCGCAGTACATTGTACATAGACGCAATAGAGTATTTTCTCGCGCCTCCCATTGCTTTTATACTGCTCCACAGAGAGAGAGAGGGAACAGCCTATCAAATGCTATAGGTATACTGGAACAAAAGAGAGGGGCGAGCAGGTCCCCTCTCATCTTACGGGTTCTGACTTTGAGAGAGAGGGGGACCCAGAGAGTGGGGCAGTACGTGCCAGAACCCGTACGTATACTGGAACAGCAAGGGGGGGGATCCACTGTTCCAGTATACTGTAGGCGTACTGGAACAGAAAAGAGAGGGGATCCATTGTTCCAGAACGCCTATGTTCCAGTATGCCTATAGCCTATCTACTTATGTACTTTACAGAACAGGACTTCAGTGTATATATACATATATATATACACACACACACACACACAATACATACACATGCGCGCGAACATACACACATTCGCGCATAAATACATTGATATGCAAGGAAAAAGTTAAACATTCCTGTAATACGATATATGTATATATATATATATATATAGTTATAAAAATACTGTTTTTTACAATTACAATAAAAATATGTAGTTCTGACTGGATTTATTAAAAAAAAATGAAACTTTTCGATATATTGAATAAATAATTTTAGTTACGCAAATTTGCGAGAAACCAGTCAAAATATTTATTTAGTATTTTGATTATAATTTTGCTGGAAAATTTTTTTTCGAAAAACGGCTTTCGACAGCATATTCTATGATAAATTTCCTATCAAAACAAATCATAAAAAAAATCGAATTTTTCAAGTTTTAATGGTGTTGGGTCCCCTTAAGTCCATAGGGTGGTACTACGTAAAAAAATTTTGTAAAAAGTTGAAAAATTTTAATTGTTAAATTAATAACTCTTTTGTTTATGTAAATGTTGTAGATGTTTTTTGATACATTGCAAGCCTATGCCTAATTGTAAAATTACAAAGAGGTTCGGTTCTGATCTGAGCATTATTAAAGATTTTTTTTTCATATTGACAAATTGTATAATTTTTTTTCATGGGGGTCAAGAATGATTCTAATTAACAAATTAGGTACTAAAATAACAATTTTCGGACTGTAAATTTACGAGTTATCGCATTTGTTCATTAAGAGGTCACTTTCTCTCCGCAAATGTATAAATGGTGCCGATCATCGGTAGCTGTTGTTAATTTGTTCATTAAGTCCTATGGGTGTTTTGCTCTTTATTATTAAGGGGGGTGCATATAAAATTTATCGCTTAATGTTTATAATTATGCCTTCCACGATAGGTCAAAAATCATGTTTTTTGTTTGTAAGTATATGTATATGTATGGTTTCGGAATCGGCCATTACGAGGTCCAACGACGGAGGAACGAGGTCCGGCCGGTTTAGAATTAGGGAATCGGTAAGCCAGCGGGTGCTGCCCCGTGTGAACTTGGAGCGGCATTAATGAATGTCGGTACACTGTATAGTGCTGCCCTGATTGATTTTTGAGAGACACTATTCTTTTACATGCCGATAAGCCGGGAGGTGCTGCCGCGTCAAAGTTTGACTGATTGACTCTGCCACGACTCATTAATGTACTCAGCGTTGCACTGTATACACGTTTTTTTTGGAATTGTCATCTTCTATTGACTTTTGTTTTTTATTTTTAACCTGCGTTTCTAATAAAATATTTACTGCTACCATGTGTGCTGCTATCCGTTTGGAAGTTTTGAGTACCGCAGGACTAGTACTTAAAAGGGCTCTGGACCAGCTACATCGTGCCCAGGAAGAAGCGAGGATTGTGCAAGTGAATTACTGGAAGATAGTTAATGTTTTCCTACGCGGACGAGCGATCGTGTCCGCACAAACAAGTTACTGGAGACGCTAAGTCTGCGAGTTTGTCCGCGGACAAGCGATCGTGTCCGTGTAAGCGGAAAAATCGGTACAATGAGTCCGTGGTTTCGTCTGCGGACGATCGACAGCGTCCCAGCAAGATAAGACGAGTGGAATTGAGGGCTGTGATTGTTAAGAAGGATGCACCAGTTCCTACGTTGGACGATATTTTTAATTTTATAAAAATATTTTGGTGTAGATATCCAGCTCAGAGAGGATTAGAGTACCGGGTACCAACAACGTCCGCTACTACTAAATCAAAAGCAAAGAAGAAACCGAGGAAGACCACGGGAATAAAGCCAACCGATAATGAAAAGATCCTGAAGAGAAGGGAGAAGGACAGACTAAGAAAAGCTGAAGCGAGGAAGAGGAAGCAGGTCGAAGCTGCTAAATATCCTAAGGTGGTCCTTGACAGACTGGATATTTCGACCAATATTCAATCTTTCGCACAGATACCGTCTCTCTTTACCAGCTGCACCGACTGCAGAGGTGATTGCTGGTATAAAGGCAAAGAGGACGGAGTGAATTGGTTGCTCTGTGTAGTCTGTCGGACCAACTGGGCCAATGGAGCATATGTCGGCTGGATTCCGTATGAGTGCAGGATCTGTCGGATTAAGAAGAGACTGAAGGAGAAGAAGACCGTCTGCGTGAAAAGACATTAAGTATAAAAAAATTTATGATTTGTTTTCCTTTTATTATTGTACATCAATTGCGGCACTTTTTTTTATTTTTGCGCCAACTTCCATTGCCGAGGGCGCCAATATCTTAAGGGGGGAGGTGTAAGGTCCCGCGATTGATTTATTAGTTATTAATTTGAACGTGTACAGCGTGTGATTTGTGTGAGTATGTGTGGGTACGCTGACGGTAGATATATTGCAATATACCAGCCTCGTGTGCTGGTTGAGCAATGGTATGATCGGGTTTCGTTTCGTACGCGTATATCTAAAGGTTATAAAGTTTCTAACAGCATTATAGATTTTTTCACCACGAATTTGCACTACCCATAGAATTTGAAATAGACTTGTAACAAATGAGTATATCTATGCTCCACATAATTCTAAGTCTTTTAAAAATCTTACGAGAAGCGCTTCTTGATTTGGTAAAATGCTACAATGCAACAATCCACAGAGAATTTTAGCAACCTTTTCCATGACTCGCAAACCGAGCCTTTTGAGGGGGGGGGGAATGAGGGAGGGATGAGGAGAGGGACATTTTGAAGGGTGTAAGGGGGGTGCAGGGAGGGGGGGGGGCCGACCAAAAAATAACGTAAAATGACACATTTTTATTTTCCAATCATGACCTTCATCCTCCAGCTATGTCGTAATCCCTATCTATCCCTCTACGTATTACTTTCACCTATGACTTGGAGTTTCCACCTATAAGCTTCAACATACACCTGCACCGTCGACCTATCACCTACAAACATATCCCTCAGCCTCCATCTACCATCTTTACCCTTTACCTATCGTTTACGTCTTTCTCTTGTTGCCTACATCCTCCACCTACCGCCTCCAATCATGATTCCTTCAATCTCCATCTATCGCCTTCTATCATGAGCCCTTCAGTCTTCAATTATCGTCTTCAATCATTATCCCCTTACCCTCCAGCTTCTATCTCCGCATATTATCAAATCCCTCAAGTAATCATTTCCAATAATAATGCTTTCCTGCTCCTTCTATCCCTTCATCGTACCCCTAGAAACTCCACCCTTCACCTTGTAATAGAGGTTTGAATGAGAGGAGGGAGTAACGTTAATCGAAAAGTTATAGATCTCTATGTACATATATTTTCGCAGAACAGTTTAGTCATACCACGCACATACACCCATACCAATACAATCATCTTTCGCAATCGTCGGCGAAGTCGGAGTCATGAGTCGTAGGTGACGGCGGAAGACTGCACGTCCGGTATGCTGGAGGATCTGAGCAATGGCGTGGACTCGTCTCCTCTGAGCAGATGGCGTGCGAAAATATAATACAATCCCACTAACGGCTGTAGACATAATGTTGGCTCTTGATTCGTTTCCGCGTATTTTTAATGTTATGCATATGTTGTAATAATTACCCCGATTGAGCTGATAGGGACTCGTCGTGACTGTCTGCGGACGTTGATATAGACTCGTCGGACAGTGGTGTCGAGAGCTCGAATTTTTGCGATCGTTCGCGCCTTCGGCCGGCTCGCTTTTGATCGACGCTCTCACACTCATCAATTAGGCGTCCGAATATTCGCGATCGCGCAATTGATATGACGCCCCAGGGCCATACCGTGGCAGGAATGCACCTATCGGGAACCAGTCCTTTACAACCTCTTACATCAACTTATTACCTTCAACCTTCACCTATGATTTTCACATTTTACCTATCACCGTCACAAATAATCTCGTGCCTCTATCTATGACTTTCAACATAACCCCTTCACTTCCTCCTATTATCTCTACCCACAGCCAACACCCTAAACTACTATTTTCAATCGTAACAACTTTACCCTCCTCCTATCCCTTGACGGTGTACTTAGCAGTTCCACCCTCCACCTATTGCTTCCATTCGTGACCTTCACCCTGTATTTATGATCTTCAACCTCCACAACGACATCGATCTATCACCGCCACCCATGACCTTGAGCATATACCTATTGCCTTCAATTATATCTCCCAGCCTCCACATATTGCTTTTAATTGTAGCCTCCAAACTCCCTATGGATTCCAGGCTCCACCTACAGTACCATCCTCCACTTATCGCTTTTAATCAAGACTTCATTCATTCCTTTAACTAACCCCTTTAACTTATTATTTTGAATCATAACGATTTCACCTTCCTCCTAGTTTTTCAATCATGTTCTTTATCCTCTATCTATCTTGTAACCCATATGTTACACTACTATCACCTTTACCTAAGACTTTGAGATTCCACCTATCATCTCCAACCTTGACCTCCAACATCCACCTACTCCCCCTCCACTCAAAACAACTATATTGAGTACAATAAAAAGTTGAACATTCTAACTTATTTTTTAAGTTATAGCTAAAAAACTGATGTATGCACTGATGCACATACATTTGTTATTCATTTATATGCGTAATATGCGTAATAGGCAGCCTATGAGAGCGAGAGCGAACAAGAGATAGATAGGAGCGGCAGCAGCTGGGAGAGGGAGACATCGCCCGGCAGCAGAGCACAGCGAAGCCACGAAGCGTACGCGCGCGAGCGGCCGTCGCCATGTTGGCGAGCATAAGAGAGGATGAGTGCCAGAGAGAGACGAAGAATGAAAGAGAGAGAGATAAAGCGAATGAGGATGCAAGAGTGGAGGCACGCGACGAGCCTTAGGCGTTATTGGCAATAGGTGGAAGGCTGCAGCTCCGTTCACAGTAGGCGTGCGAGCAAGGAGAAAATACACTATAAAAAAAATGTAAAGGAAATGTACAAGCACAGTCAGGCTTTCTCGACCCAGAGGCTTTTTCGACCGTCGAGAAATGCTCTCGGAGGCTTTCTCAATTCAGAGGCTTTTCGACCGTCGAGAAATGCTCTCGGAGGCTTTTTCGACCAAGAGGCCTTCTCGATGTTGGGAAATACTATCGGAGGCTTTCTTGACCCAGATGCTTTTCAACTGTCGAGAACTACTTTCGGAGGCTTTCTCGAATCAGGTTTTTACGACCGTCGAGAAATATTCTCTGAGACTTTCTTGACTAAGAGGCCTTCTCGACATCGGAATATACTCTCTGAGGCTTTCTCCTCCCAGAGGCCTTTTTGACCGTCGCGAAATATTCTCGAAGGCTTTTTCGACCAAGTGGCCTTCTTGGCCTTAGAAAAATACTCTCGGAGGCTTGCTTAACTTTCCGATCATCAAAAAATGCTCCTAAAAAATACTTCTATTATTTTTCTATTATCGGCAGATGTGAAGGTAATGATATATCAGAAGGTAAAATATTTTTAATAAGCATAAGATTATTTCATCATGTTTTTGTGCATCAATAATATGGTTTCATACCCTAAAACTAATTATTCTTTCAAAATTGGTACTTGAAAAAGTGTGGGAAATAAAGAAATTTTGTTCTGCCGTTTTCAGTTTTTCTTGAGGTCATCTAGCTATTGAAAATATTAAATATTTATTCAATTGTTGGATTTATTTTAGTCAGTATTACTGAGCACAGCACCTGGAGTGTATAATCGGCAACCTCGTTCACGTAAACACATAGCCGGTTCCTGGTGCACACGTTTTGCCGAAAAGCTAAGGAGCGCACTACCCGGAGTGCATAATCGGTGACCCTGTAGGTAAAACAGGTGGCGGAGACCAATTCGATGTATCATCTATTTTCATTTTTAATCATTATATTTGAATTGAGATAATGACTCACTATGTAAATGTATAGACGGCTGCTCGATGTGGTACGGATAGTGTTACCTGTACTCTGTCATCGGCCACCAAGATTATCTGCATAACTCTCAGATTGGCAGGGCGTATGATCCATATGCATAATTTTTTCTCAACCCCTAAAGTCGCGCTATATCAAAATTTATTTGTTTATAGTGGTATATATACTAAGTGCGCCATAACCAACGTGAAAATCTAAACTTTAATGATTTTTTTCTCAAAACTGGTGGCTCTCCGCCAGTTGCGTCGATGGAGAGTTTTGTTTAGGAGATCATAATCTATAATATATCAAATTTTCAGCCAATTTGACAGGGAACCAGTTTCCATAAGGAATGTGCGGGGTCCTTTCCACGAATATTTGTTTACTATTTTATAAGTCAAATTGAAAAATGACAAGACTTCATTTGAATTCTATATTTATTTTATTTTGAACATTCAAAATAAAAAAATCTATGAATTTATGAAAATGAGATATTTACTATAATTCGTGATTCAGCAAATAATTTGCTTTTTATTAATAAAATTACGTTTTAACAAAATAAGGAGTTTATAAGCACATTTAGTGTTAAATTTTCTATAAAAATAGAATTGTTTTGAGTTAGCAAAAGCACTATAAAAGAAAATATGAATAATATTCAATTTTGATAAATTGTATATAAATTGTATTTTAGTATTTTGCCTATAACTTTGTAACGAAATTTTTTCGGGCAAAAGGAGTTTTCGCAGCATATTCTACACTAAATTTGCCATAAAAAAATTAAATAAAAAAAATTTTTTTTAATTTTAATTCAGACATAACCGCCTTAAGGGGACCAACCACCTTTACAATCTGAAATTAAAAAAAAATGTTCAAATAATTATCAAATTGTATAGTTAATTATAATTTAATTGAAACTTTTTCCATCTAATAGTATGTATAAAATACTATAAAAATTAATTTTTATTTAGCTAGTTTGAGCCAGACACACATTCATGTCAGCGTAGACACTGTTCGATGACTTTTGTCACTGTCCGTAGGATTCTAAGGGTACGCTTGAATGAAATGAGTCCAAAATTTTTTTACAAGTTTGTTATAGCATTAGTTTTCGTATGAATGTAGGGATTTTGATTTGAATGAATAAAACGTTTAGAAAAAAAAAGTGTCAAAATATTTAAAAAAAAATGATTTTACAATAATTTTGACACATTTTTTTTTTTCTAAACGTTCTATTCATTCAAATCAAAATCCCTACATTCATACGAAAACTAATGCTATAACAAACTTGTAAAAAAATTTTGGACTCATTTCATTCAAGCGTACCCTTAGAATCCTACGGACAGTGACAAAAGTCATCGAACAGTGTCTACGCTGACATGAATGTGTGTCTGGCTCAAACTAGCTAAATAAAAATTAATTTTTATAGTATTTTATACATACTATTAGATGGAAAAAGTTTCAATTAAATTATAATTAACTATACAATTTGATAATTATTTGAACATTTTTTTTAATTTCAAATTGTAAAGGTGGTTGGTCCCCTTAAGCGAAACACTTTTTTCGAAAGTAGTAATGTCAATTCTACATTTACTAATAGTAAAATAGACTAAAACTAACTTATACCCAGAATTTTCAAATAGAATCTATTGATATCTTGGCTTGATTCTGTTGTGGGTTTGATATTGTAAATGCTGCCATAGCATCAAATTTACGAGTTAAATAATAGGATTTGTGGATTCTATATATTATTATTTAATTAACTTTTTGTCAACCGTGGTGTGGTATTATTACGTTGAACGCTGAAATCATCAGTATGTGGTTCACAACTTACAAGCCAATTTGTTATTCTGATGCCACATACATTAAATTTAAATAAGACGTATAATTTTATGGATTTCATGGCTTTAGCGTCTAAATTTTCAGGTAGCACCATTTTATATTCATTGCATGGAACCAAGTCAAGTTTTCCCGCGTCAGTCTGTCCCACGTCAGTTGTCCCGTGTCAGTCTGTCCGTTCTTAGTTTATCCTTCCTTAAGGGGTTATGCCTGAGTTGAACCTGTAAAAAACACATTAATAAGTAATAGGCTGAAAAAAATTATTTATTAATAGTATAAAAAAAATCTTTCTCCTACTTCAAATATAGGTATTAATCATATTTTTAACTATTTTAAAAAAATTATATATCTATACTTACATTGTAAACAATTACATGTATGAATCATTAATTTTCAGCACTTTTTTCCCTTTGCCGCAGGATATCTCAGCATCCAGATGATGAATTGACACCAGACAGGATGTACAATCTTCTGAATATATCTCTTCACTGCTTGAGCGGAAGACATTTCTACAAAAAATAAATTTTAAATATTTAGTAACTCACAAGATGATTATATCAGTAATTATAGTGAATATTACATATATTCACATACGCAACATTGACTTTGACCTTGTATTAGTCAATTCTGCTCCGTTCAAGCAGTGAAGAAACATATTAAGAAGATTTTCCATCCTGTCTGGTGTCAATTGATCATCTGGATGCTGAGATATCCTGCGGCAAAGGACCTAAAATCATAAAAATGGCAAAACTGAGAAAAATGCATTTAAAGTTTATCAAGATGCTTATGTATACTTATCGGGTAGTACTTACATGAACTGCTTAGCATATTTTTCTTATATTTTGGCATAAGATACCTACATATTAAGGCATATATAAAGACCCGAGTGCTGTATATGTAGATATACCAGTATCGAGAGCTGAAATTGAAATATAAATTTTTGATACGCATTCACAGTCAGTATGTTTCACATGAATATAATTGTTGGTATTGCTTACCCATGACTTTCCAGGATTATTAACAATCACAGTAGACTTAGAGCTGGTTGGAGACTATTTATCACACAGGCATCTTGTACACATGATAATTATAGCCCGTACACCTAAAAATCAAGAATATACTCACAAAGAACAAATTCTTTACAAATCATATGTTGTTTATAGTCCAAACACTTATCTAAATTTGAAAACTAGTAGACTCAGAAGCCATCACAACAGCACAACATCCAGCTTACACTAAACTTCAGACAGCAGACGAAACAGCTGATGTCTGACAGTCTGAATGCAAACTCGACTAAGTCGGTAAAACAGTGATTTCCTTTTCCATATGCTGTAAAGTGTCTTTTTTCAGGCGGTAATTTAAATTTGCACGAATATTTTTTTACCCCTTTATAAGTTTGATTAAAAAATTACAAGACTAAATTTAAATCCTAAATTTATTTTATTTTGAAAATTCAAAATAAAAATAAAATCTACGATTTTATAAAAATTAGTTATTTACAGTATGTAATGATTCAATAAATAATATATTTTTTTTTTAAATAAAATTGCGTTTTCAAAAGTAGTTTGTAAACACATTTAATGTTACATTTTCTATGAAAAAGCAATTGTTTTAAATAATCAAAAGTGCTATAAGACAAAATATCAATAATACGCAATTTTGAAAAATTGTATTTTTTTAGTATTTTGCCTATGACTTTGTAACGGAATTTTTTCGGACAAAAAGGACTTCAGCAACGTATTCTACATTAAATTTGCCTTAAAAAAATCAAATAAAAAAATTTTTGATTTTTTTGAATTTTAACTCAGGCATAACCCCTTAAGCTAACCGTGCCCGTGTATCACAGGTCCATACTGATTATTCCCCTATTTCATGAACTTTTACCCATAAGAATTAATTAACAATCAGAGAATATGAGACTCCTGGGTCGAGCTAGGTCCTAAAATAAATATAATAGTAACCTGTGCATTTCTATTCCCGGTCCTTACAATAATATATATCAATATATATAGTATATTATTATTCTTCTATATGTGAGCGTGAACCACTGATGAACAAATCTATAAAAATAATAACATTTTTCATTAAAAAATATTAAATTGAATATTTACTTATTATATTATATAATTATCTACTTACTTACTTAAATTAGATTGGTTTTTTTTGCTTTCGTGTACTTTTTGTTATGTTTGCTGGTCTTCCTCTTATTTTTATCGTTGTTGGTAAAATAATGCTACTTTTATCAGTTTCTTCTTCAGCCATGGATAAACGAGACAGGTTAGATAAATCCTACTTTTTTTCTAAAATAACTTTGACCGATTAAGTCTGCTGCCAAGTTGACTCTATTTATCGGAGTATGTTTAATTTTTCTTTAAAATTCTTTTAAGTAGCTGTACTTCCAATTCTAGCTAATCTTCCTGCAACTTCTTTCATTAGCTTCAATCTGATTTAATACTCCAGTGACTTTTTAGATTGTATTTGACGAGTGGTATAAGAAGGTACAGATAAACGTATTATTTCGCAATATTGTAATTTGTGGTCCATTTTTCTGGGCATAAATTAGTATCATAAATTTATATCATTGTTGCTCTCTCACAGTAAATATATGACTGCAGGGTAATTTAACGGATGTATATCATTACATTCACATACTTCAATACTAACCCTCCGAATAGCATACTCATACAGTACCCAACACAGCTGGAAGTTCTCGTTAACTGTGACGAAAGTCATAAGCGTTCGTCTGCAGAGTTCAATCACTACTTTTTTTAATCCTTCTGGAGTTAAAAATTGCTGGTACAAATATTCTGGCAAACCTTCCTTATATCCCCGGATTGAATGTTTATAAATATCCTCTCCCATTCTCACTTTTACAGCTATATTTCGGCGGTTATAAAGTCTGAAAAAGCCTTCGCCGAATTTTTTAAGGATAATCAAGGCATTCTACGGGGTTCTTTGTATGGTTCCCATATTTATTTTTATTTAACGAATATCTCATCTATTACTCCTTATAAATGTGCCAATTTGCATCATAATATGAATGCACAATGTCTGGAACGCTTGTACAGAATGTACTGTAAATTTCGTCATAATGTTCTTCAGTATTACTTTTAGTTAGTTTATCTAATAAGTCAAGAGCTACGTCTCTTTCTTTTAACGATATTTTCATAGAAACGGTAGTAATATGCATGCAGAAAATGAAACTCACACATGTACAGTACTGTATGTGGAAATACATGTTTAATAACCGATTTCTCTACTAAATCCTTGTTTGTTATACAACATTCAATATTTTATACAAATGTCACTGTTAGCCTTTTCAAAGTTTTGAAAAATACTTTTTAAAGTACTTTTCTGTTCGCTCGCTAAAATACCAACACGAATGATATGGGTAAGTTCCATTGTATCACGAACACACATCAAAAGCACAGTCAATTTACGTTTTAACAAATTGTAAGTGGTATCAATGAAAATCATTTCAGGCCATTCTGCAAAAGCTTGCCGCATTTTGTCAGTAGAAACCATTTTCTTTTCTACTCCAAGGTGATCACTTACTTCATAAAATATACCTACCGCCTTGGTCGCAATAAAAATAATATAGAAATCTAGTCCGGGCGTCAGGGCGTTCAAATGTGGAATATCATTAAGTTTCTTATAACTTTAGTTTTATGATTGAAATGTGTTATTGGTAACGTACTGAAAATAACCTTAAAGTCTTAACTTCGGGTCAGGTCGGGAACATTGTTATTATTGCAAAATAAACTTCAAAAATGCACTTTTTTTAAGCTTTTCGTGAATAACTTCTTTATGACTCATTTTGTGTAAAAAAAGATAGAGATGAAAGTTGTTCAGAATTCAATTTTGTATAAGGTACATGTATTCCACACTGCGAAATTAAGTTTTTTCATCGTTAAATTGTTAAACAAAAAGAATTTTTTTTTAAATTTCATATTGCTACAGATTTCAAAAAAAATAATTTTTTTCATTGGATGAGCACTAGGCTGCCAACTTTTGCACGCTGTCTAAAAAAGTGCCAATAAGGTTGACTCTATCG
The DNA here is from genome assembly GCA_018906965.1 of Philotrypesis tridentata. Taxonomy (NCBI): domain Eukaryota; kingdom Metazoa; phylum Arthropoda; class Insecta; order Hymenoptera; family Pteromalidae; genus Philotrypesis; species Philotrypesis tridentata. The sequence continues at coordinate 33,111 of JACCIB010001029.1, read as the reverse complement.
ATGGACAGGCTCATGACGAGTACAGTCGATTTTGAATTTTTGAAATCGATCAATATTTAAGGGTAGCTACGCGGCTGCAGAGTTCCGTGACCTAGTATAGCGACGTGACTGAAACAAGTGATAAGCAGGAGAATGGAACAATACGCATCATAATTTCAGTCATAAACATCCCTCCGAGTCGATCTCTCCGGTAGGGTCAGGTACTGGGAATCTCCAGCATTAGGACTTTCTCCCTGGATGCTTGCTAGATGCTCTGAACCCTGAAAAACTTTCTATTTCTGTTACCTCCGAATTTTCTTCCCAGCATAAAAATGAATTTTCGTATTTTAATAATTTAATATTATAATAAAATTCTGATTTTTACAACAAAGTAATTGAATACACAATAACACATCACAGAGCAGATTTTAAAAAATATCTTGACAATACATTATGTTGTTTACATGAAAAAATCTATTTGGTCCGAAATGTAGAATATTTAAAAATAATTGATACGTATTTTTAATTTTTTTAATCAAACGATTATTAACAACAATACAGTGCATTGAAAATTTCCTGACGTCACGACGAAAGTTACGGCGTGGGCATCAGTATATCTATATAGGTACGTATTGTGACGTCACGAAAATTTCAATGCGCTATAACATTGTTAAAAATTGTTTGATTGTTAAAAGAAAAAATACGTATCGATTATTTTTTGATATTTTACATAACGGACCTAATAGATTTTTTTATATAAATAACATATTGTTATAAATGTTGTTGTAATAAACTTTTTTCAATAATCCAAAATGACTTATATTTATTGTAATCGAAAATTTTTTACTACAAGCATTTTGAAAATATTCTTGAATTTACTAATTTCGTGAGAAAAACAAAAAAGAATGTAGTTGAGAACGACAGCACGTGTTTGTAGCATGTGTTGGGCAGTCTGCGGAAAGGAGCTAGGGCTGTTAAAGTATTATAGCAGCTTACCTCTGAAAAAAATTTGACATTTTACCTACATTTTGGAAGGAAAGCCAAAACTTTGAATCGAATTTTAACCCTGTTCTAAACATTTTTTTGGGGAAATTCTTTCTGGAATCGTTTCTCCATGAGTTTAAGAAGGCCATGTCAAAATTACAAAGCCGTATAACCAGTGGAAGGTACCTTAAATGAACTCCAAAGACGAGCAGTTTTGGTCGAAATATGCACCTGTTCACTTCTTTAAATATTAACTTATGAATACCAAACTTGACGGTATCGACTGATTTTTGCATACTGATTCTCATGAGAACAAAATTTTTTTAGAAATGTCCATAGTTTCATAGTTATAAGCGCATACTTTTTTGCCTGTATAAAATCCTATTAAAAAAAAATAAATCGCGTAGCTACCCTTAAATATTGATCGATTTCAAAAATTCAAAGTCGACTGTACTCGCCATGAGCCTGTCCATCGATAGAATCAACCTTATTGGCACTTTTTTAGACAGCGTGCAAAAGTTGGCAGCCTAATGAGCACCTATAGATGAGTTTTGGTACGAATAATTTAAAAATCGATGTCCGATCTTGATATCTCAAAATGGCGTCTTATTGCAAAATTATTTAGCCTAAAATTTCAAATTCATCTCCAAATTACCCATGGAACGATAACTTGATCCAGCCACCTTTAATCGATAGCTTACGACATACTTAATAAACGCTAAAAAAAAACTTTTTAAAAAATTAATCTTTAACAACATTTTTAACAATAAATAGTTTTTATTTTCGCCAATTTTGAAGTTAGACGAATGCAGTAAAGTGCATTTTAAAGTACGTAAAAAACCATGAATTTTCATGTAAACTTTGTTTAGATCGGACCAATAGGAACGGAGATACGAAAATTTTTTCAATCGACGCTCATGCCGAAACTACTTAATAATTTTTTATGAAATTTAGTATACAGCTTGCTCAAAAAATACTCTAAATGACGGCGTTTCACCCGATAGTAGTAATGGACCTATTTCGTGCAAAACGACCGATGAAAGAATGTGAAAATAGCGCGCTCGGCCGCGCGGCTGCTTCGGCCCGGCGGCGCGGTGGTGGGGGGAGCGCCGCTGCAGCTTTCGGGAACTTTAGATGTTAAATTCTTTTCTCGGCAACCAGAGGTCGTACGGTAATGCTTTTTTTTAATTTTATGTGTTTTTTCTCAGCTTTCATGTCGTGTTAATGAAATTGTCGTAGCTGCATTACAAATACTCGAAATTGACTTGTTTTCTGGAAAAAAAACTTTTTTCGATGTATACACTATACGTACATGAATATATTGTGCAACAAAATACATTTATGATTATATATATCAATACAAGAATAATAACTGCTTTCTATTTCAATATTATACTAAATTAAGGTATTAATCTCCGTAAAATCAGTTGGATTCAATTGGAATTTATTGCTTCGAATTTTGAGTATATTTTTGGAGTTGTACTGACTTTATTAAATATATGTATTGGAGTATGTGTACGTATTTATTTATACAAATACGATAGATAAAATTGCCTTTTATCTATTTCAGTAGTACATATTATTTTTAATATTTTTGTTGAACAGATTATCCTTGCATGTATATACTGTACTACAAAACATATTTATGATTATATACATGTGTGTATGTATATACATATATATATGTGTGTGTCAATGAATAAATGAATAAAAAACATGTTCTTTACGTATTTATGTACACACACACACGCACGCACGCACGCACAAACAAACACACACACACACAAACACATGTATATAATCATAAATATGTTTTAGAGTATACTATATACATGTAAAGATAATCTATGTAGCAAAAACATTAAAAGTAATATGTACTACCAAAGTTTAAGCAGTTATTATTCTTGTACTGTTATATATAATCATAAATGTATTTTGTTGCACAATATATACATGTACGTATAGTGTATACCTCGAAAAAAGTTTTTTTTCCAGAAAACAAGTCAATTTCGAGTATTTGTAATGCAGCTACGACAATTTCATTAACACGACATGAAAGCTGAGAAAAAAACACATAAAATTAAAAAAAAAGCATTACAGTACGACCTCTGGTTGCCGAGAAAAGAATTTAACATCTAAAGTTCCCAAAAGCTGCAGCGGCGCTCCCCCCACCACCGCGCCGCCGGGCCGAAGCAGCCGCGCGGCCGAGCGCGCTATTTTCACATTCTTTCATCGGTCGTTTTGCACGAAATAGGTCCATTACTACTATCGGGTGAAACGCCGTCATTTAGAGTATTTTTTGAGCAAGCTGTATACTAAATTTCATAAAAAATTATTAAGTAGTTTCGGCATGAGCGTCGATTGAAAAAATTTTCGTATCTCCGTTCCTATTGGTCCGATCTAAACAAAGTTTACATGAGAATTCATGGTTTTTTACGTACTTTAAAATGCACTTTACTGCATTCGTCTAACTTCAAAATTGGCGAAAATAAAAACTATTTATTGTTAAAAATGTTGTTAAAGATTAATTTTTTAAAAAGTTTTTTTTTTTGCGTTTATTAAGTATGTCGTAAGCTATCGATTAACGGTGGCTGGATCAAGTTATCGTTCCATGGGCAATTTGGAGATGAATTTGAAATTTTAGACTAAATAATTTTGCAATAAGACGCCATTTTGAGATATCAAGATCGGACATCGATTTTTAAATTATTCGTACCAAAACTCATCTATAGGTGTTCATCCAATGAAAAGAATTATTTTTTGTGAAATCTGTAGCAATATGAAATTTAAAAAAAAAATTTTTCACTTTGAATGAACAACTTTCATCTCTATCTTTTTTTACATAAAATGAGTCATAAAGAAGTTATTCACGAAAAGCTTAAAAAAAGTGCATTTTTGAAGTTTATTTTGCAATAATAACAATGTTCCCGACCTGACCCGAAGTCGAGACTTTAAGGTTATTTTCAGTACGTTACCAATAACACATTTCAATCATAAAACTAAAGTTATAAGAAACTTAATGCAAAAATGCTAACTTGCCCCGACTAATCATGTAAAATAAAAAAATAATATATTGTAAAGAAAGTGAAATTTTTATAAATAATGAGCCATAATTGCTAAAAATATTTAAAAAATGATGAAATTACTTATTTAACCTACGTGTAAATTTTATATTATATTACAGTAATATTTCATGAATTATTTTATGTAATATTGCCTACGTATTTTGCAAAACATTACTTGAAACATTTTTGTAACATTTCTGTCATATCAAAGAAAATAATCCAAATAAATTTTTGTAAACCTCCGTACAATATTTCCATCACATTTACAGTAATATTCCGTAAATTATTTTGTATAATATTTACTTCGTATTTTACCTTATATCACTTGAAACGTCTCTATAACAATTCATAAATATCTCAGAAAATGATAAAAAAAATTTTTTATCACTGCGTACAATATTTCTATTATATTACAGTAGTAGGGAGGCTATGGTGGTACGGCCGCAGGCCGGTACGAGCGCAGGGGAAGGGTGTATACAGTGGTAGGTATAGCTATGATGGTACGGCCGCAGGAGGATACGGCCGCAGGGGGAGGGTGTATACAGTGGTAGGTATAGCTATGAGGATATGGCCGCAGGGGGAGGGTGTATACAGTGGTAGGTATAGCTATGAGGATACGGCCGCAGGGGGGAGGGTGTATACAGTGGTAGGTATAGCTATGAGGATACGGCCGCAGGGGGAGGGTGTATACAGTGGTAGGTATAGCTATGAGGGTACGGCCGCAGGGGGAGTGTGTATACAGTGGTAGGTATAGCTATGAGGGTACGGCCGCAGGGGGAGTGTGTATACAGTGGTAGATATAGCTATGAGGGTACGGCCGCAGGGGGATGGGATATACAGTGGCAGGTATAGCTATGCGGGTACGGCCGCAGGAGGAGGGACTATACAGTCGCAGATATAGCTATGCGGGTTATGCCGCAAGCCGGCTCTACCGTAGACTGCTTTTGGCTTAGGGGGCGGATCTGCTGCAGTGAAGCCATGCCCACTCCCTTAAAAGTGCGGTACGGCTGCAATGACGTCAACCCCCCCCCTCCCCCTTCAAGGTGTTATGGCAGGAATGACGTCACATCCCTCCCTTAAAGACGTTATGGCGGTACCGCCGCAATGACGTCACTACCCCCTTCCCTTCACAGTACGATACTACCAAATTTTATAAACATATATACGTACAGATACCACCGCAGGGGGCGATATGGTCACAATGACGTCACCATCCCTCCCCGTAATGAAGTCACAATACTCGTCTTGCGATACTATCACATTTTATATACATATACGTATGGATACCGCCGCAGGAGTAGACACGGCCGTCATGTATACACATACGTACACATACACATACGTATACATACACATACGTATACATACACATGTATACACATACGTATACATACACATGTATACACATGCGTGTACATACACATGTATACACATAAATTTGCGGTCAATGCTCAGGTGTCAGGATCTTCCTGCAACCGCTGCTACGGTTACCAGCCCGCGGAGCACAGCTGTTGCTACCCAGCTGAGTCGAGCTGACCCACCGCTACATATGGTTGAGCAACATGCAAGTCGCCACCTAGCGGTCACGTAAGCAACCTTCATGCGTGTAGGATTTAAAGAGGAAGACAGAGGGTATAGCATCTCTCGTCGAGAGCAACAATGGCGAATTCCTTGAAGATCAACTCGTTGGAAGCGGTCTTGAAACCTTGCACGTCTACTACGTACTCCATCTCGGAAAATAATGATTCCTCGACTGGTGATGCATCTCTCTTATACTACTCCCCCCACCAGTCCTACGGCGTTGAGAACTAATGCGCAACTACATGGCCGCTCTCTGCGCATCAGTCGAGCCGCTGCGCTATCCCCACCAGTCCTACCGCGTGGAGGACTAATGCGCAACTACTACAGCCTCTCTCTACACATCAGTCGAGCCGCCGCGCTATCCCCACCAGTCCTACCGCGTGGAGGACTAATGCGCAACTACACGGCCGCTCTCTGCACATCAGTCGAGCCGCCGCGCTATCCCCACCAGTCCTACCGCGTGGAGGACTAATGCGCAACTACTATAGCCTCTCTCTACACATCAGTCGAGAAGCCGCGCTATCCCCACCAGTCCTGCCGCGTGTAGGACTAGTGCGCAACCTCAGTGGACGCTCTCTGCGCATCAGTCGAACCGCCGCTGTGAGCGTCAACAGATGGCGATAGTATCTATGCAGGACTATACTTGCAATAGACCAATCAGCCAACGTTAAACATGTTCAAACCTGCAAATCTACTAGTAGCGGTGGGGCAGCCAATCCTGCAGATTCGTGGCGGGCAAGAAAGAAGTCTTTCGAAAATCATTCTCACCAATTGATCGACGAGTAAACATTGTACCTAGTGCACAGCAAGATGCCGGTAGTGATGCTACACTCGAATCTTAGATAATGGATTCTTGCAAGTCGGAAATATGTATAATATTAGCCACGAAGACTGACTGTGCAAAGCCTAATAGTTGACCAATAGAATCCGGTAGACAACAGTCAATCGTTTTAAAGCACTTTATTATACTGCGGAGAGTATAGTTATTCGGTTGAAGTCAGATTAAAATGCCTTTGATGCTTAATGTATCGATAAGATAATTTTCAATGTCTTCAATCTCGTAGCTATTCGTTGATAGGTGAACTGTCCTCCTACGTAGAACTTGTTACTTGTACTGGTATTAGAAATAATTCTTCCTAGCGGAAACTTCGATTAGGGGAAGGTATTGAGCTTTATGTACAGGTAGTATTAGCGGAGAGAGTCAAAGTTAATGAATACTCCATGACATTTGAATAGCTTTAGGGATACTTTTGCGGCTCCTTATATATAATCCACAAACCAAAAAATATAAGCAAAGATAGCCACAGTTAAATGAATTGTAGTCTTGATATCGTTTATAGTTATACTTGTCTTCATCAATACTTAAGTAGAGCAATAGCTCTATCGGAGGTTGAAAAACTGCCAAAGTAGACGACATTGGAGCCTCGTTTACGATATGCAATCCAGTGCGTACCAGATCCGCGTGCATCATCCAAGTTGACTATAGCTGACTCATTATCATGCAGTCTATTAGTAGGCAGCGAGTCTTGCATGAATACACACTGAAGTAGTTTGAAATCTCAATAATCTTAGCATCACAGTCAAAGTATAATTCAAGTATAATCCAGGTATAATGCGACCACAATAAAAGTATAACACGAGTATAGTAAAAGTATAAAACTCCTATAATCAAAGTAGAATATTAGCATAGTCAAAGTACGATGCAAATATAGCCGAAGTATAAAGCCACTATAACCAAAGTATAAAACGGGTATAGCCAAAGTATAACGCTACTATAATCGAACTATGACATGAGTATAGTCAACATTTAACGCGAGTATAGCCAAAGTATAAAGCCACTATAATCAATGTATAAAACGAGTACAGCCAAAGTTTAACGTTACTATAATCGATGTAGAACACGAGTATGGTAAAAGTATAACGTCAATATAATAAAAGTGTAACGCAAGTATAATCAAAGTATTACGCGAGTACAGTCAATTTATAAAGCTATTAAAATCAAAATAGATCGCAAGTAGAGACAGTCTAACGCCAGTACACTCAAAGTATAACGCGAGTATAGCCAAAGTACAATACGAAAATAGTCAAAGTATAACGCAAGAATAGTCTAACTATATTGAGAGTATAGTTAAAGCATAACGCGAGTATAGTCCAAGTATAAAGCTATTATAATCAAAATAGAACGTAAGTATAACACAAGTATAGTCAAAGTATGAAGCTATTGCAATCAAAATATAACGCAAGTATAGTCAAAGTATAACGCGAGTATAGTCAAAGTATGAAGCTATTATAATCCTAGTGTAACGCAAGTATAGTCATAGTATAACGCTAGTATAGTCTAAGGGTAACGCCAGCATTATAAAACTATAACGCGAGTACAGTCAAAATATAATACGAGTATAGCCAAGGTAAAACGCGAGTATAGTCAAAGTATAAAGCGAGTACAGCCAAAGTATAAAGCTATTAAAATCAAAGTAGAAAGTAAGTATAATCAAAGTATAACGCAAGTATAATTAAAGTATGAAGCAATTGCAATCAGAATATAACACAAGTATAGTCAAAGTATAACGAGAGTATAGTCAAAGTATGAAGCTATTGCATTCAAAATATCACGTAAGTATAGTCAAGGTAGAACGCCAGTACCTATAAAGTGTAACGCCAGTACAGTCAAGTATAAAGCTATTATAATCCTAGTGTAACGCAAGTCTTAGTATAACGCCAGTATAGTCTAAGGGTAAAGCCAGCATAATAAAAGTATAACACAAGTATAATCAAAGTATATCGCGTGTATAAAGAAACTGTAAAGCTACTATAATCAAAGTATAACACCAGTGTAGTAAAAGAATAAAGCTATAGTAGTCAAAAATAACGTCAGCATAGTCAAAGTACAACGGAAGTATAACCAAAGTACAATGCAAGTATTATTTCAATTCAAGTCAAAACATAATGCGAGTGCAGTGCAAGTGTAAAGCTATTACAATCAAAATAGAACGCAAGTATAGTAACTTAGTCGAACGTCAGTATAGTCAAAATATGAAGCTATTAGAATCAAAATATAACGCAAATTATAGTTAAACTGTTAAGCTGCAATAATGAAAGGATAACGCAAGTATAATGCAAGTGTAAAGTTACTATAATCAAAGTGCAACGCAAGTATAGCCAAAGTCTAACGCCAGTGCACTCAAAGTATAAAGCTATTGCATCATCATAACGAAAATATAGTCAAATTATAATGCGAGTGCAGCCAAAGCTCATATATACTATAATCAAAGTATAACGCAAGTATAGTCAAAGTATAACGTCAATATAATCTAAGAATAACGTAAGTATAGTCAAATCATAACGCGAGTACAGTTCAAGTATAAAACTATTATAATCAAAGTAGTCCGCAAGTATAGTCAAAGTAGAACACAAGTACAGTCAATTTTAATGCCACTATAGTCAAAGTATTAGCTATTGCAATTATAATATAACGCAAGCATTATCAAAGTATAACGTGAGTATAGCCTGAGTTAAAAGCGACGATAATCAAAGTACAACACAAGTATAGTCAAAGCATAACACGAGTATTATGAAAATGTAAAGCTGCTATGATCAAAGTATAACGCAAGTATAATCAAAGTACAAAGTGAGTACAGTCAAGGTATAAATCTATTATAATCAAAGTAGAACGTAAGTAGAAACAAAGGCTAACGCCAGTATACTTAAAGTATAAAACTATTGCAATCAAAATATAGCGCAGGTATAATCAAATCATAACGCAAGTACAGTTAAAGTTCATAGCTATTGTAATCAAAGTGTAACGTAAGTATAGTCCAAGTATAACCTCAACATAATCAAAGTATAACGCAAGTATAATCAAAGCACAAAGCCAGTATAGTCAAACAATAAAACTATTGTTGTCACAGTATAATACGGGTATAGTTAACGTATAACGCAAGTATAATCAAAATATAACGCAAGTATAATCAAAGTAAAACACCAGTATAGTCAAACAATCAAGCTATTGTTGTCAAAGAATAACGTCAGTATAGTCAATGTACAACGCAAGTTAAGCCAAAGTATAATGCAAGTATAATCAAAGAATAACACAGTACAATCAAACTATACAGCTATTATAATCAAAGTAGAACGTAAGTAGAAACAAAGTCTAACGCCTGTGCACTCAAAGCATAAAGCTATTGCAATCAAAATGTAACGCAAATATAATCAAATTATAACGCAAGTATAGTCAAAGTTCATAGCTACTGTAATGAAAGTATAACACCAGTATTGCCAACGTATAATGCCTAGTATAATCAAAGTATAACGCAAATATAATCGAAGTATAATGCCAATGTAGTAAAATAAAGCTATAGTAGTCAAAGAGTAACATCACTATAGTCAAAGTACAATTCAAGTATAGCCAAAGTTTAATGAAAGTCTAATCAAAGCATAAGGCGAGTTCAGTCAAAGTATAAAGCTATCATAATCAAAGTAGAACGCTAGTATAGTTACAGCCTAACGCTAGTATAGTCAAGCTATAAAGCTGTTGCAATCAAAGTATAATGCAAATTACAATTAAAGTATTAAGCTACTATAATGAAAGTACAAAGCTAGTACAATGAAGGTATAAAGCTATTATAATCAAAGTAGAACGTAAGTAGAAACAAAGTCTAACGCCAGTGCACTCAAAGTGTAAAGCTATTGCAATTAAATATAACGCAAGTATAGTCAAATTATAAGGCGAGTACAGCCAAAGTTCATAGCTGCTATAATCAAAGTATAACGCAAGTATAGTCAATGCATAACGCGAGTACAGTCCAAGTATAAAGCTATTATAATCAAAGTAGTACGCAAGTATAGTCAAAGTATCAAGCTATTGCAATTAAAATATAATGCAAGCATTGTCAAAGTAGAACGCGAGTATAGCCAATGTTTAAAGCTACTATAATCAAAGTATAACACGAGTATAGTCAGCGTATAATGGCTAGTATAATCAAAGTATAACGCAAGTATAATTGAAGTACAATGCCAATGTAGAAAAAGAATAAAGCTATAGTAGTCAAAGAATAACATCAGTATAGTCAAAGTACAATTCAAGTATAGCGAAAGTATAATACAAGTACAATCAAAGCATAAGGCGAGTGCAGTCAAAGTATAAGGCTATTATAATCAAAGTAGAACGCAAGTATAGTCACAGTCTAACGCTAGTATAGCCAAGGTATAAAGCTATTGCAATCAAAGTATAACGCAAATTACAATTAAAGTATTAAGCTACTATAATGAAAGTATAAAGCTAGTACAATGAAGGTGTAAAGCTACTATAATCAAAGTAGAACGTAAGTAGAAACAAAGTCTAACGCCAGTGCACTCAAAGTACAAAGCTATTGCATCATCATAACGCAAGTATAGTCAAATTATAAGGCGAGTACAGCCAAAGTTCATAGCTGCTATAATCATAGTATAGCGCAAGTATAGTCAAACTATAACACGTGTATAGTCAAAGTATAACGCAAGTATGATCAAAGCATAACGCGAGTACAGTCCAAGTATAAAGCTATTATAATCAAAGTAGTATGCAAGTATAGTCTAAGTATTAAGCTATTGTAATTAAAATATAATGCAAGCATTGTCAAAGTAGAACACGAGTATAGCCAAAGTTTAAAGCTACTATAATCAAAGTATAACACGAGTATAGTCAACGTATAATGCCTAGTATAATTAAAGTGTAACGCAAGTATAATTAAAGTACAATGCCAATGTAGAAAAAGAATAAAGCTATAGTAGTCAAAGAATAATATCAGTATAGTCAAAGTACAATTCAAGTATAGCGAAAGTATAATGCAAGTATAATCAAAGCATAAGGCGAGTGCAGTCAAAGTATAAGGCTATTACAATCAAAGTAGAACGCAAGTATAGTCACAGTCTAACGCTAGTATAGTCAAGGTATAAAGCTATTGCAATCAAAGTATAACGCAAATTACAGTTAAAGTATTAAGCTACTATAATGAAAGTAGAAAGTGAGTACAATGAAGGTGTAAAGCTACTATAATCAAAGTATAACGCGAGTATAGTCAAAGTATAATGCAAGTATAATAAAAGTATAGCGCAGATTTGTATGCAACGTACAAACTCATATTTATACGAGCAACTTGCGTGCATAGGTATAAACTCATGTGTAAAGTTATATTTGCTTCCGAAGAGCTTGCATATATACATTTAAACTCATCTATATAGCGCTACATGCTATAGTTATATACTAAACCTATATAAGTTTCATGCATCTGTATAGCTTGTATGTATATATTTAAACTAGCCTATACACAGCTATATGTAACGTATAAGCTCTTATATGCTTCCATATAACTTACATGTAAACTCATTCAAATAGAGTAACGTAAAAATCTTATATGTATACTTAAATGCATATGCAGAAACTCACGCATATAGAGTTATAAGCAACGTATACACGTTTGCGTATGGTTATATGTAACGTATAAACCCTAGCGTGCATACGCATTGGACAATAATGAAGCTATGCAATGTAACAGCGCCTGTTGTATATAACTGTATATAGGTTAGTTTTATGCATGTGCATATAAGTATACATATACGAGTTTACGTATGTGTTAATACTTATGCATATAAATTATACGTATACATGAATGCGTTTGCACGTTGCATATAAGTGTATATAGATGAGTTTTGATTGTATAGATATACACGCTGTACAGATGCATAAGTTATGTAGGTTTAGTATATAACTATAGCATATAGCTCTATATGGATGAATTTAAATGTATATATGCAAACTACATGAATTCTTTAAACTAGATTAAACTTTGATTACCTCGCGTTATACTTTCTGTAAACTAGTTTAAACTTCGATTAAATTCGCTTTATGCTTTGTTGAAACTTGTTTTAAACTTTGATTAAATCGCTTTATACTTTGTTTAAACTACTTTAAACTTTAATTAACACGCTTTATACTTTCTTTAAACTAGTTTAAGCTTCGATTAAGTTCGCTATATACTTTGTTTAAAATAGTTCAATCTTTGATTAACTTGTTTTGTACTTTCTTTAAGCAAGTTTAAACTATGATCAAACTCGTTAAGCTATAATTAAAATAGTTTCAACGTTGTTTGCATACAACTCTATATGGAAAGGTTTAAATGAATATATGCAAGCCATACGTATGCATCTAAAACTTTACATATGAGTTATAGATTATGCATTTAGATGTATTTATACTAGATGTATGCATATAAGTTATACGTATACATATAAGAGTTTTATGTTACTCTATATGAATGAGTTTACATGTAATTTATATGGAAGCATATAAGAGCTTATACGTTGCATGAAACTCTGTACGGATGAGTTTATATGTATACATAGGACTATATGGATGAATTTAATAGTTTATATGTATGCATACAAGTTATACTTATACAGATAAGAGTATACGTTGCATACAGTTCTATACATTACAGTTGACATGTATGAGTTTATACGTGTACATACATGTGATACGTATACATATAAGAGTTTATATTTTTCATAACTATACACAACAGTTTACATGTTGTATGTTTACTCTATACGTAAAAAAATTCTGGTGTACTATCATTATCACCAAACCATCGCGGTGGTCCATGATAGTAGCATTCAAGCCATATATTTTCAGCATTTTACTTCTCCGTGAGTCTACACTTAAACTAGATATACTTGAGGAGCAGTACTCTCATTCAGCGGAAGTGTAGCGAGCTCTTTGAAAAATGAAGTCATTGCTTGGTTGTTTACAGTCTTACATATCAGTCAAGTTCTCCATTTCGAATGATGCTTGATTGTATATATTCAAAATACTTTATAGCACTTTCCCCGCTGTTCCCGCTTTCCGAAACAAGTTCAAACAAGTTTTCGGACATCGTTATTACACTGAACTATACGATGATATGTAATGAACCAGTAGGCGGATGTTTCAGAAAGATTAAATTATTGATGTCTTCTTGTGCTATGTATACATCAAATAATAATAGAGGTTCCAGGAGTTGTTCATGAGAATGATCTTCCCAGAATACTACATCTTATGTATAGCTTCACTATGCATAAAGAACAGATAACTTGTAGTTTTAAAAGTGGTGAGGGCCCCAACCACGCCACCACCCGTGAGACACAACAAACCAATGAAATTATCCCTCCGTTAAAACGACAAGTTAGCTCATTTAAGCATTGCCAAATTCAATACTACAACCTTCAAGATACTTTAGGTTGAGCTTGTTCGCAGCATCAGCCATCTGGTTCAATAAAGTATCATGGAGATCACTGGATACTCTATATGGGAGGAAACATCGAACTCGAGGAAAACATCGACCCTCGAACGTATCCAGGGTCGCCACAATCTTCATTCCATACTTAGTCTTCGCTTTTTTCAGCTCTGAGACCAAGTACTCTGCGAAATCAATCTTCTGCGAGGAGAACACCTGGTGATCTTCGAGGAGTACTAGGTACAATGTTCATTCATCGATCGACTGGTGAGAATGATCTCTACGGCTAGCCTCACCGCCTTATGTACAGCTCTTTCCCCACGCTTGAGCCACCTCCGCCGCCGCTGCAGTTGTAGTGGGGAGCCTCCGGCCACCGCACTCGAGTCGTAGCAGTTGTTGTGGTGGGGGCCCCAACCACGCCCCCACCCGTGAGGTACAACCAACTTGACTTTACCTCTCCGTTTCTTCTTCTGCTACACCGAGACTATCTACTGCAGTCTTGGCCTCTTCTTTGCCGGCTCGTCCTCCTCGTTGCAGGGGCAGGTAGCAGCGCCCTCTGCCAGTGCAGCCTCACACGCTTGCAGGCTGAAGTGCCCCCACGGCAACGTGTCGGTCTGGCCGACCACTATATGACGCTTGTCGTCGTGGGGGCTCAGCGCGACTTTCTCCTGCGTCTCCGTCGTCACCACGTGCTTCCTGGAGCGGATATTCTGCTGCTTGCGGATGAGGATGTCCCGGTCGAAGAGACAGCGATGATAGTCCTGGGGCTCGATCTGAGTCTTCACGACCACTCCTTTCACGCCCTTGGCCTTCTTGATGGGCCTCTTCTCATCCACGCAGACGCAGTACATCTTGCTGCGTAGTCCGAGGAACTCCTTCATGACGTTTCCTCCGCATTCGTCCTTCATGACACCCAGGACCTTCTTGTTCCGCCGAGGCATACCGAACTGGTTGTCCTCGGCGTAGTCACTGGTGTCGAATCGGACAATGTCCTGCTTCATCACCTCGTAGATGTCAGTGCCCCGAATCTCATAGACGAGGCTATCGGTGTCGGTGTACAGGAGTTTACACCCCTGACCGTAGCGCTCGCGCATGTACGAGTAGTGAAACTCGTACACGTTGATCTTTGAGAGATCGAGGACGGAGAGACCCACGTAGATGGGTTTTCTGATAGTTATCTCCGTCCTCTCAAGCTGCACCGCTACGAGGTTCTCGGAGATGATCGAGCTGCTGTGGAAGTTCGGTTTGGCTATCATCGCCTCTGCACCGTACCGACCCTCCCACTTCGTAACGAGCTTAATGTCGACTCGTTTGCGCTCATTCTCCATGGTCTTGCCGTAGACCGCATTAATGAGAAGCTTGAAGAAGAGCTTCTCAAACTCATTCTTCGCGTTCTTCCGCTTCTCAGTATTGAGGTCTACATATGGCTTGAGCCATGGCTTCTGCTCGAAACGCAGGACCCTATGGATCTTGCGTAGGGTCAGCCCATGACTCAGAGCCTGCTTTAAGGCGCGGTAGTGTATAACATACCGCTCCTTGTTGTGCAGGGTGGTCATGAGCTTCTGCTGTTTCGAGCCCGGTGCAGCGCGATGCTCGGGGCACAGAGGCAGATCTCGATGGCTATCGTGGAGACTCTCGGGATACTCCAAGTCGACCTCTAGGATGTATCCGTAGAGGTCGTCGTCGTCGACTTGGGTAATTCCGAGAGCACTGACGTTCTCTACCCATTGGAACTTTCCATAGGGTAGAGATTGCGTCATAGCCCAACCATAGAGGTTATTGACGTCATAGTACATGAGATACTTTGACTCCTCCAGTGGGTTGTAACCCTCGCTCATGTATTTGTTGTTCGCTTTTGCATAGCGATTACAACATTGGCTTACACCACCCCGGATCCCTCTCTCAACGAACAGGAGCATATCAATGTCCGTGAGGAGTTCCAGCTCGACTCCGGTATGCTTAAGCATAGCATCCCAAGTGAGTCCGGGGGTGGTGAAGTAATGAGCGGGGTCGAGACCGTACGCTTCGAGACACGTCGAGCGGAAATTCCCGAACACATCTGCCAACAGGAGTACATCCGTCTTTAGATATAGATCGGAGTACTCGCCGAGGCTAGCAACGTTGAAGCGCTGCCAGACATTCTGTGCGTGCGCATACTCCGCATCCTCTATACCGCTCTCAGTCAACTGACTGTAGAAGTCGGCTTGGGAGGGGAGTTCCGTCTCCTTTAGCTTGTCAAAGCCGGAGACGTAGTCGTAAGGAAATACTCCCTTACGTTGGAGGAGCTCTATCTGCTCACTAGTATATCCATCCTGCTCGAACTCTCGCTTAGCAATGTCGAGATGATCGAGGTAGGAGGCTAGCTTTTCGAGGGAAGACGCCATGAAGCGGAAGGAGTCGAGGAAGCGGAAGCTAATGTCACTTCCATCCACAAACTTGGTGAAGGAGATGTAGCGCTCCTTGTTCTCGGGAATAAGGCTAATGTTTCCCTTGAAGGTGGCCGCACACGCTATCTCCTTAATAATAAAGTGGGAGTCGTATCCGGTGAGATTGTGGAAGATCACCGGGATGTAATGCGAATTCTGAAAATTCAGATTACATCCCTGGTGGGCAGCTCCGCGGTAGCGACCAGTCAGGTGGCAGTGATCGCGCACCTTTGTCTGCATCTGCACAAACTGCTTCTTGCAGATGTGACAGGAGGCAGCCTGAGCAAAGGCTTGCTCTTCGTCAGCTGTTAGTGCTAACGGTTTAGGATTGGTGTAAACCTGCTCCAGCTTGCACCGCACCGCATCGAGCTCAGCAACAAACCACTGAGCAGGGGTTTGTGCATCATTGCTCTCTACTTGCCTGTAGCTACGATAGCCAGAGTAGCCATCGTTCTGACTACTCGACAGGTAGTAGCCAATGCTATAGGCTTGGTGTTCTTGGAAAGCGTGCTTGTCTTGCACAGGCTTCAAGAGACACTCAAAGTCAGCGTAGATAACGTACGGGACACGTTCACCTCGCTTTGCATTCTCGAATTTGAGAATTTTGTCCTTCTCGCTAGGAAGCTTGACCTTGCACTTGTTGACTTGAGTACAGTCAACTTCGTGTTCTGTCAGCTTATCTACAGAGTAGAAGTAGTGCAAGCATCGATCGCAAATGTACTTTTTGCACGCATGCTTGGATACCTGACTATAGATCAAGCGAGAGAGGTTCTTTATCCATACATAGTGGAACTTGGGGAGAGGATGCTCCTCCTTCTCCTCCATCTCCTCCTCCTCCTCCTCGTCCACGTAATAGTCCTGGATGAGAAGCAGGTTGACATGCTTCTCCTTCTTGTTAGAGGTCACATGACACGGTGATACCTCGTAACGTTGATCTCTCTTCTTCAATATGTAGAGATTCACCGATACACTGTTCTGCTTCTCGAACTTCACAATATTGTTTGGTTGGACTGGGAAATCAATACCTTTGAATGATAGCTCGTGTTCATAGTTTTTATAGGGTGAGACACGATTCGCTATCTTATTGGAAACTGGAGGATATAAAGCGGACAAGGTGGCCCACTTGAAGCATTCGTTGTCCTGGTTCTGCACATTTACACAAGCCTGTTTCTTATGAATGAAATCAGGAAGGGGGATGTATGAACTCCCATTGATAGGCTTGAATTTATTGATGTGTACGGTAACGCTCAGAATCTGCCGGAGAGTCCAGCCAGAACCTTTCTCCTGGAACTCTTCCATTGCAGTCTGCAAGGGTTACTGCACTTTCTCTACAAACCATTCAGAGAGGCTCGTAGTTTGAAAGATGGCGGCATTTTTAGTGCTAAAGTATTTTACTTCGAAACACTCAGAGCCATTTCTGACTATAGCATACTCTGCTGCAAGTTCAAGCCGAACCTTGACAGCACTGTATTCAGTAAGCACTGCCTTGATCTTTTCATCAAAGAGAGGTAGAGCATCATTCAAGAATGAAACGATGTCAAGATGGCTAAGGTTGGTAATAATGCCTGATCTTATACGAGCATCAAAAGCTGAATGAAAATCATCCCATTTGACTTTGGGTTGATCAGCTGATGCCGCGGCAATATCACCACCTCTCTTTGAATATTCAAGGAGCTTACCTTTGATACTAAGCAAATGTGCAGAGATCGTCTGACACTTTTGCTTTTCCTCTCTGGTCAAGGCTGGACCAGCTGAAATCTCTTCGATACTCTCGAGAGCTTTAGAGGTTAGCATTAACCATCTCTCTAAATCCTCTACGTCAGCATCACCACTGTGAGCATAACGTAGAGATCCTAGTAGCCAATTAACGCTCAACTCAAGATACTCGATGGTAGCCATCTGTAAAAAAATCTAAGATTAGTAATTGATTAATGATTGCAATAATAAATATAATACTTACCTTGAGGAGTCCTGAAAAAGTCTTCTACTAGGATCTTCTGCGAGGATGATCTTCTGCGAGGATGTTCTTCTGCGAGGATGATCTTCTGCGAGGATGATCTTCTGCGAGGAATCTTCTGCGAGGCCTGGTGATCTTCGAGGAGTACTAGGTACAATGTTCACTCGTCGATCGACTGGTGAGAATGATTTTCCAAAGACTCTTGCAGCCCTTTTATACCCATCACAATGGCATCGGATTGGCTGCCCCACCGCTACGAGTAAGTTTGCAGGTTTGAACATGTATAACGTTCGCTGATTGGTCTATTGCAAGTATAGTCCTGCATAGATAGTATCGCCACCTGTTGACGCTCACAGCGGTGGCTCGACTGATGCGCAGAGAGCGTCCACCGAGGTTGCGCACTAGTCCTACACGCGGTAGGACTGGTGGGGATAGCGCGGCTTCTCGACTGATGTGTAGAGAGAGGCTATAGTAGTTGCGCATTAGTTCTCCACGCGGTAGGACTGGTGGGGATAGCGCGGCGGCTCGACTGATGCGCAGAGAGCGGCCATGTAGTTGCGCATTAGTTCTCAACGCCGTAGGACTGGTGGGGGGAGTAGTATAAGAGAGATGCATCACCAGTCGAGGAATCATTATTTTCCGAGATGGAGTACGTAGTAGACGTGCAAGGTTTCAAGACCGCTTCCAACGAGTTGATCTTCAAGGAATTCGCCATTGTTGCTCTCGACGAGAGATGCTATACCCTCTGTCTTCCTCTTTAAATCCTACACGCATGAAGGTTGCTTACGTGACCGCTAGGTGGCGACTTGCATGTTGCTCAACCATATGTAGCGGTGGGTCAGCTCGACTCAGCTGGGTAGCAACAGCCGTGCTCCGCGGGCTGGTAACCGTAGCAGCGGTTGCAGGAAGATCCTGACACCTGGGCATTGACCGCAAATTTATGTGTATACATGTGTATGTACACGCATGTGTATACATGTGTACGTATACGTATGTGTATACATGTGTATGTTTACGTATGTGTATACATGTGTATGTGTACGTATGTGTATACATGTGTATGTATACGTATGTGTATGTATACGTATGTGTATGTGTACGTATGTGTATACATGACGGCCGTGTCTACTCCTGCGGCGGTATCCATACGTATATGTATATAAAATGTGATAGTATCGTAAGACGAGTATTGTGACGTCATTACGGGGAGGGATGGTGACGTCATTGTGACCATATCGCCCCCTGCGGCGGTATCTGTACGTATATATGTTTATAAAATTTGGTAGTATCGTACTGTGAAGGGAAGGGGGTAGTGACGTCATTGCGGCGGTACCGCCATAATGTCTTTAAGGGAGGGATGTGACGTCATTCCTGCCATAACACCTTGAAGGGGGAGGGGGGGGTTGACGTCATTGCAGCCGTACCGCACTTTTAAGGGAGTGGGCATGGCTTCACTGCAGCAGATCCGCCCCCTAAGCCAAAAGCAGTCTACGGTAGAACCGGCTTGCGGCATAACCCGCATAGCTATATCTGCGACTGTATAGTCCCTCCTCCTGCGGCCGTACCCGCATAGCTATACCTGCCACTGTATATCCCATCCCCCTGCGGCCGTACCCTCATAGCTATATCTACCCCTGTATACACACTCCCCCTGCGGCCGTACCCTCATAGCTATACCTACCACTGTATACACACTCCCCCTGCGGCCGTACCCTCATAGCTATACCTACCACTGTATACACCCTCCCCCTGCGGCCGTATCCTCATAGCTATACCTACCACTGTATACACCCTCCCCCCTGCGGCCGTATCCTCATAGCTATACCTACCACTGTATACACCCTCCCCCTGCGGCCGTATCCTCATAGCTATATCTACCACTGTATACACCCTCCCCCTGCGGCCGTATCCTCCTGCGGCCGTACCATCATAGCTATACCTACCACTGTATACACCCTTCCCCTGCGCTCGTACCGGCCTGCGGCCGTACCACCATAGCCTACCTACTTTTGTTTTTTCAATGAGAAAGCAGTGAAACGTTCTATACTATCGAATTCAATATTTGATTAATTTCGATTTCTCAAAGACTCGAACGTTTCGAAAGCACAGTTTAAAAATATTGTATACGTAATTATTCAAAAAATATGACAAAAATCTTTGTTGCTGTAAGATACACGTTCTGCAGTTGAAAATAGTTGCATAAGGGAAACAAATATTTTGAGCAATTTTTCGCAATGATTTATCAATAATTATTTGTTGCTTTATGTTACGATAAGTATATATATAAATTTGGTTTCACATGCATATGAGGCAATCTACGCAGAGTCGGACACTTTTCTTCTAAAAAATGGAAACTGGGTAATTTTGAGGGCACACTGACCGGACTAGGCTCTTTACACTCGTTAGGACATAAGAAAAAAGATGTATGGGTGTAGAACATCGGCGACCTATGCCAATAAAAAGTTACGGGCCAAAAACTAAAAAAAAATTACGTCCATTTTCGCCTTTTTTTTCATTCTCCTACAAATTTGAGAAGCAGGCCGTATGTTACATATAATTGGCAATACATTAACTTAAAGTAATTGAAAAGACCTTTCATTTGCATATTTATTTATCTGGATCGGATGCACTGGTCAAAAGTTTCGCATTTTAGAAGACGACGAACTTGAATTCAGGCTTTTATGAAAATAGTCGATTTTACCTTTTTTTCTTAAAATCCTTCTAACTTTTGATCCAAGCATCCGTTTGCAATGTTCAATATGTCAAATTAAAGGTCTTTTTTTGTACTTTTTAACGACTTGAAGAGTTTTTTCTTTTGACTTATGCTGAGCTGTATATACGCTTTTCAAATAGATCGTTTTTTGAAAGCATATATATAACACACTACGTAATAAATTTGAAATTTAAACCAATTAGTACAAAAGTAGAAGAAAAGAGCTTTAATTTGAGCTATTAAACTTTAAAAACGCCCGACTGGATCAAAAGTTAGTAGCATTTGAAGAAAGACTAAAATCTCCGAATTTTCGAAAATCGATTGATTTTATGGAAAAAAGCGACATTTGCCTTTTTTCAAATCCTCGTACCGTCCGATCGAACCGACCGTTTTCAAAGTTTAATAGCTCAAATTAAAGCTCTCATCGTCTACTTTTCTTCTAAATTATCTAAAGTTTATGTTTTCCAAGCGATAAGCTATATATATGCTTCCGAAAATGAGTAAAAAAATGATGAACTTGAGAAGCATATATATAGACCATCGCACAATAAAATTTAAAATCTGACAACTTATTATGAAAGTAGAAGAAATGAGCTTCAATTTGAGGTATTAAACGTTGAAAACGCACGATTGGATCAAAATTGAGAAGGATTTGAAGAAACGTAAAATTCTCTGAATTTTGGCAAGCATTTACATGGAAGAAAATGTTACAATCATCGTTTTTCATTTTTAATTTAAAACCTCATGATTTGCAATTCAACCAATCAATTTCAAAGTTTGATAGCTTAAATTAAAGCTCTTTTCTTATACTTTCATTCTATTGTATCAGAATTAAAGCTCTCTTATTTGATTAACTATATATATGCTTCTCAAGTTGATCGTTTTTTACTGATTTTCGGAAGCATATATATAGCTTATCGTATGGGAAACTTAAACTTTAGACAATTTAGAAGAAAAGTAGACGATGGGAGCTTTAATTTGAGCTATTAAACTTTGAAAACAGTCGGTTCAATCGGACGGTATGAGGATTTGAAGAAAGGCAAATTTCGCTTTTTTTTCCATAAAATCAATCGATTTTCGAAAATTCGGAGATTTTAGTCTTTCTTCAAATGCTACTAACTTTTGATCCAGTCGGGCGTTTTTAAAGTTTGATAGCTCAAATTAAAGCTCTTTTCTTCTACTTTTGTACTAATTGGTTTAAATTTCAAATTCATTACGTAGTGTGTTATATATATGCTTTCAAAAAACGATCTATTTGAAAAGCGTATATATAGCTCATCATAAGTCAAAAGAAAAAACTCTTCAAGTCGTTAAAAAGTACAAAAAAAGACCTTTAATTTGACATATTGAACATTGCAAGCGGATGCTTGGATCAAAAGTTAGAAGGATTTTAAGAAAAAAAGGTAAAATCGACTATTTTCATAAAAGCCTGAATTCAAGTTCGTCGTCTTCTAAAATGCGAAACTTTTGACCAGTGCATCCGATCCAGATAAATAAATATGCAAATGAAAGGTCTTTTCAATTACTTTAAGTTAATGTATTGCCAATTCTATGTAACATACGGCCTGCTTCTCAAATTTGTAGGAGAATGAAAAAAAAGGCGAAAATGGACGTAATTTTTTTTTAGTTTTTGGCCCGTAACTTTTTATTGGCATAGGTCGCCGATGTTCTACACCCATACATCTTTTTTCTTATGTCCTAACGAGTGTAAAGAGCCTAGTCCGGTCAGTGTGCCCTCAAAATTACCCAGTTTCCATTTTTTAGAAGAAAAGTGTCCGACTCTGCGTAGATTGCCTCATATACATATGTTATACTTACAAATATACATGCGTATAATACATAACTATGTATGAAATAGTATATTACGATACTAGTGGCATAAGTAGCAGTCCTATAAAAATCGAAATTAACAAAAATTGTAAGTTGCACAATTTTTAAAGTTACGCAGCTTTCTCTTTCAAAAACACAAATAAATGAGAATCACGGTATAATACATATAATTCATCTTGAACTCTCAAGACGTATGTTTACGCTTTATTTTTTCGTCACCCATTAAATCCTAAATTGCAAAAATTTAATTCTTAAATTTGAGCTTGAATAATGTGATGAAAACAACAAAAAATTTATTGGGGAATAGTCATTTCTACTATTTTTGCGTATGTTCTATACGATATAATCGTTGAAAAAATTTTAAAAATTGATTTTTAATCAACAATTAACGAACTAATATAAAAAAAATTATTTTAAAGCATTTTTTTCTTTATTTCAATCCGAATTTAGAGCGGAAAGAAATTTTGTTTTTACGGTTGCAAATATGCTCAAAATATCTGAGCTTTCCAAATTTGTCGAGCTTTTTTGTCTATGATTTTTTTTAACACGGTTTTTAACGGCAGTTTTGTGAAACAATGTGATGTTAAACTTCCTGATTTTTTTCTTGAGAAATATGAATGAATTTTTTTCGAAAATTTTATATCAAATTTTGAATTTTTTCGATTTTCACAATTTTTGAAAAATTGAAAAATGGCTCAAAATTTTTTGAAAAATATTGTGCCAATACTTTGAATAATTCTGAGTACTTTTTATTTTATAAATTTTTTTTATTAAGTTCATACTTCTTGAGAAAAAAATTTATAACATTCGAACCAATCATGAAGTGTAACATCATGCTGTTTCACAAAAACCATCGCCATTTTGCTAAAGATAATCATAGACAAAAAACGCTTAACCAATTTGAAAAGTTCAGATATTTTGTGCACTTTTGTGCATTTTTGCGACATTAAAAACAAAATTCCTTCGTCCTCTAAATTCGGATTGAAAGGAAAAAAACGCTGAAAAAACGAATCTTTTATTTCAATTCGTTAATTATTAATTAAAAATCAATTTTTTAATTTTTTTAATGATTGCATTGTATAGAGCATAGCTAAGAATAGTAGGAATGACTATTCCTGAATAAATTTTTTGTTGCTTTCATCAGATTATTCAAGCTCAAATGCAAAAATGATATTTTTGCAATTTGGGACTTAATGGGTTAATGACTTGTCCTGTAACACATTTCAAAATTTTGCAGAAAAGGCCCTATGTGCATAACGTATTTTTTTTAAATTATAGATAACTATGCTGATGCTAGAGCTGAAATAAGAATCAATAATTACGAAAATATAACAGACCCAAGTGATGAAGAGCGAATGAAAAAGACTAGAAGTAAGAGACATAGAATAAACTATAATGCTTATCAAACATCTGCAAAAGTAGATAGGCTATAGGCATACTGGAACATAGGCGTTCTGGAACAATGGATCCCCTCTCTTTTCTGTTCCAGTACGCCTACAGTATACTGAAACAGTGGATCCCCTCCCTTGCTGTTCGAGTATACATACGGGTTCTGGCACGTACTGCCCCACTCTCTGGGTCCCCTCTCTCTCTCTCAAAGTCAAAACCCGTAAGAAGAGAGGGGACTTGCTCGCCCCTCTCTTTTGTTCCAGTATACCTATAGCATTTGATAGGCTGATCCCTCTCTCTCTGTGGAGCAGTATAGAAGCAATGGGAGGCGCGAGAAAATACTCTATTGCGTCTATCCACAATGTACTGCGCTAACATCTCAGGAAAAAGTATGAGTACAAAGAGCGCGTGCACTTTCTGCGGAAAATCTCTCTTACGCTGTGAAATGATATATCTATTTTGAATACGCGCAAGGTTACCTGCTGAGTTACCCTCGCAGAAAAAATATGTATATGAAAAGCACGCACACTTTCTTTCTGTCTCTGCGGAAAGTCTCTCTGCACTGCGCGAGAATATATATATTTGGAATACGCGCAAGGTTACTTGCAGGGCTATTCTCGCAGAAAAAATATGTATACATAAGTCGCGCGCACTTTCTTTCTCTCTCTGTGGAAAATGTCTCTACACTGCGCGAGAATATATGTATTTTGACTACGCGCAAGGTTACCTGCAGGGCTATTCTTGCAGGAAAAATATGTATACATAAGTCGCGCGCATTTTCTTTCTCTCTCTGCGGAAAGTGTCTCGTCACTGCGCGAGAATATATGTATTTGGAATACGCGCAAGGTTACCTGCAGGGCTATTCTCGCAGGAAAAATATGTATACACAGGTCGCGCGCATTTTCTTTCTCTCTCTGCGGAAAGCATCTCTACACTGCGTGAGAATATATCTAATTTTGAATACGCGCAAGGTTACCTGCAGGGCTATTCTCGCAGGAAAAATATGTATACACAGGTCGCGCGCATTTTCTTTCTCTCTCTGCGGAAAGCATCTCTACACTGCGTGAGAATATATCTAATTTTGAATACGCGCAAGGTACCTGCAGGGCTATTCTCGCAGGAAAAATATGTATACATAAGTCGCGCGCACTTTCTTTCTCTCTCTGTGGAAAATGTCTCTACACTGCGCGAGAATATATGTATTTTGACTACGCGCAAGGTTACCTGCAGGGCTATTCTTGCAGGAAAAATATGTATACATAAGTCGCGCGCACTTTCTTTCTCTCTCTGTGGATAATGTCTCTACACTGCGCGAGAATATATGTATTTTGAATACGCGCAAGGTTACCTGCAGGGCTATTCTCGCAGGAAAAATATGTATACACAGGTCGCGCGCATTTTCTTTCTCTCTCTGCGGAAAGCATCTCTACACTGCGTGAGAATATATCTAATTTTGAATACGCGCAAGGTTACCTGCTGGACTATTCTCGCAGGAAAAATATGTATACATAGATCGCGAGCATTTTCTTTCTCTCTCTCTCTCTCTCTCTCTCTGTGTGGAAAGTCTCCCTGTGTTGTGTGGAAAATATCTATTGGGATATATATGCAAGATGATTACATGCTGCGCTCGCATAGAAAATCTTGTGAAGAGACACGAAGGCGAGGGAGGAGTTTCTTATTTTTTGGCGAGATTTCTATGATTTTGGAAGGAGAAATTTTCCACCAATCGTAAGTTTTCCAAAATTTTCTCTCGAGTTCGAGTGGAAAGGGCAAGAAGGGCTTCGGATATAAATAGCCTGGTTCGACTGTGTTCTAGATCAGTTTACCTCCAAGTTCAGTGCAGGTCAAGAGAGAGAAGTGAAGAAATGGAATCAACGAAGAAGACATCTTTTAAAAAGATGATCGAGAGGATCGAGTGGGTGGTGTCAAACGCACCACGTCTAATTTCAATGCTCGAGTATGCCAGCTGGTCACTCGATGCGATTGAAAGTTGTGAGTATTTTTATTTCTATATTAATTTTTTATATTAATCTATATTAATCTATTTTTTATATTAATAATTTTTCAGTGCCTCCACTACCAGTGAAGGCTATAAATAAAGGTAGTGAGAGCCGTCGCAACCGTAAGCGTACGCTGTTCCATAGCCGCAGCAGGAGCAGCAGCAGCAGCAGCAGCAGCAGCAGTAGCAGCAGCAGTAGCAGTAGCAGCAGTAGCAGCAGTAGCAGAAAAAGGAAAAGTGAAGGTAAGAACCTTGCAACCGATTTTTAAAAATACATCTACCCTGGTAGAAACTTAATGATAAATTAGCTAATTTATCATCAAGTTTCTACTAGGGTAGATTCAATTTTTATATTTAATTTTTTTTTAATTAAAATTTTTTTTTCAGATGCAGTCGTGCAGGAACCAAAGAAAGCTAATATTGAAGAGTGTGTCCCAGATGCTGTGACGAATAGCACCACTGTGACGAAAAGCACTAAAAACAGTAGTCACTCTAGAAGTGACAACAAAAAAATCGGTAAGGTTTAACTTTTTAATATATATTTAAATCTATTCTTTAATATAAAATATATTAAAAAATGATAATAAAATTTGTTTCAGATGAGAGACGTCGCAGTCCATTAAAGGCTGATGATAAGCCAAAGGAGGTTAAGGCTATTGAACAGCCGAAAGAGAGCAGCGATAAGCGACGGAGCTTATCGCTGAAGAAACAACCACCTCCACCGCCAGCACATCTACAACCGCCACCAGCTCATCAACCACCACCACCAGCACATCAGCAGCCGACTCATTATCAACAGCATCATCAACATCAACAACAGAATCATCAACAGCAACATCAACAGCATCAACTTCAGCATCAACAACAGCATCAACAACAGCATCAACAACAGCATCAACAGCAACAACAACAGCATCATCATCAGCAACAACAACAACAACAACAACAACAACAACAACAGCAACAACAGCGAAATATGCCTTCCATAGTAGATGTGGAGTACATGGTTGAGCCAATTGATGTTCATCAAAGGTATAAAAGGAAATAAAAAATATTTTGTAAAATTTTATTTTGTATCAGGTTTAAATAAAATAACCAACAAATAATAATAATTCTGATGTTAATGTGGTTAAAAATAATGTGGTTAAAAATAATAATAATAATGTGGTTAAAAAAATAATAATAATAATAATAATAATAATGCTGTTGTTAATGCTTTATTATTATAAGTTTCCCTGCTCCTTCATTTAAATCCCACGTGAATTTAGAGTATATGATATCAAATTTTATTTATTTTTTTTTCACAGTCCACTTCATCGCGACTAAATACATTATTTAAATAATTAATAAACCATTTTTTTATTGAAAGTGCTTTGGAAATAGCACATACAGGTTGTTTTCGTTTACATAGGAGAAAAAATGGCATCTTCGTAGATAGGTTTTTTGACTTTTTTCTTTTAATATAACATACTACAAATAAGTACAAGATATTATTATTATTAATACGTAAAATCTTATTTATTTTTATAGTCCACTTCATCGCGATTAAATACATTATTTAAATAGTTTATTAATCAGTTTTTAATTGAAAGTGCTTTAGAAATTGCACATACAGGTCGTTTTCTTTTACATAAGTAATGATTAAAACATCCATGATGTTGACTGTAGATTTCCTGAAGAGAACTGCAGCCATAATTTTCTATATTGGAAATGGATCTGAAAATATAAAATCAAATATTACGTAAGCATTATAAATTCAACAGGAAACTTTTTATACTTTTTGATACTCTTCTGATACTTTTCTCATACTTTTCTGATACTTTAATAAAGTAACAGAAAAGTATGAGAAAAGTATGAAAAAGTATCAGAAAAGTATGATAAAATTATCAGAAAAGTATCAGAAAAGTATCAGAAAAATTATCTACTTACACATGAGGTAAATATTTTTTTATCCATTGCTGTTTCTGCTTGCCCTTTACATAAAGTTTTTGAACCCCTTGTGAGCAGATTTCAAAAATTTTTTGCAGCTGATCATATGGAATATCTCCAGAATCCCAAGGCAATCCATGGTGATATTTTTCTAACCAACTTGCTGTACACTTTTCTTCTTCAGTAAGTTCTTCCCATCTTATTGGAGGCTTAAAGTGGTAAACAGTCGGAAAAGCAGTTCTTTTCAAATTTAGAAAGCAAATTTCTTTCAATATAAAAGAATCGGATGCGATTCTCTGGAATCCTTGAATATCGCAGACATAAACGTTCTCTTCGGAACAAGGTAATAAAACACTTCTAAACATTGTGTCATAATCGCGCGTTCTAGCCATATTTTAGTTCTTCCCAAGTCAACAGTAAACTCGAGAATGAAAACGAATGGTCTAGCATCCTAATTTAAAAGCATGAAACTCAGCATCTTGCTCTTTAGGAATGTGTCTACCCCCCCCCCCCACTCTTCAACTGCTTACCATTGGCTGAACAGAAATTGTCGAGCTCTGATTGGTATAACGAAAACTTTTCCCTTTCCCCTCGAAAATTTTCCTTTTTTTTTTTATTGGTTTGAGAGAAAATCTTCTCTGCCATTGGCTCAAACCCCCACTACTTCCTCCAGCAGCTTTGGGTACAAAAGGGCGAAAATTTTCTTGTACAAACCAGTTTATTTTTCAGCAGTGTAGAAGAAACTTTTGTGACTAAACATGGCTTCAATCGAACTGATTGAACGATTTGTACAAGTCCTTCGCGATAGCTTAAAAAGTATTCATGAACTGAGCAGCAAGGATATTCATTATTGGTTAGATGTGTGCAATTCCACAATAAAGGAATTGACTGATAAGATTGAGAAATCTAACCTTACGAGAGGAGAGAAACAGAAATGTCAGACTTGCATGACCCACCTGTCCTGCATACAAGTTGAGTTTGAACAAAAACTTCAACAAGGTGGCGGCATAGAAACTAGAGAAGCTAGAGTTGAGTGGCGTGATGTGGACTCAGCATTTCAAAATCGTATTAGATCTGGAGTAATAATAAATATAGAGCACAAGGATATTAAAAGTTTTATGATAGATGCAGAACAGATTTTTAAAGAAAAAGTACAAGAAAGCATAAATGATTATATCAATGTAAAAGTTAATTCTGATTTCATTTCAGAATTTTCTATGCAGAAGAACGGAGAGGAAGTGGTAGATATAAAATACTTTACTACCGAAAGTTCTGCAATTTATACATCATCAAACTTAGAAGAATGGTTTAAAGAGCATATCAAAGATCCGATTCTTACACAATTAGAAGAATTTCAAGAAAAGGATTCTGGATGGACTTTAAAGAGTATTATAAGTTTATGTATAAATATAAAAAAATATACACCACTTAGAGGAAACTCATTCATTCCACTTCCAAAATTTATAGAAGTGAAAAAAGCATGTATCAATGTTCACAACAATGATAATCAATGCTTTAAGTAT
Organism: Philotrypesis tridentata; assembly: GCA_018906965.1. NCBI lineage: Eukaryota > Metazoa > Arthropoda > Insecta > Hymenoptera > Pteromalidae > Philotrypesis > Philotrypesis tridentata. Next base: position 3,487 of record JACCIB010001029.1, on the reverse strand, counting down.
GCCATACTTTCAGCGTTATATCCTTGTGCAACGAACGCCCATAGATTAAGTAATTACCTCGCTCATATAAATAAGCTTAACTTTGGTGATATAGAATTTCCAGTTAAAGTAAAAGATGTTTCAAAATTTGAAAAGCTTAATAATAATATTTCTGTGAACGTGTATATGCTTAGGATGTATGGTCAGAAACATGAAGTGTCACCTTGTTACATTACAACCGAAAAGAAGGAGAATCATGTAAATCTCCTTCTTATTCAAGATTTTTATATAAACGAACATGAAGAAAAAAATCATGGTGAAGAAGAAGAAGAAAGACTGCCTCGGTTTCATTATGTGTGGATAAAAAGCATGTCACGACTTTTAAAATTTCAAGTTTCAAAATCTAATAAAAAATCTTATCATTGTGACAGATGTTTACAAATATTTTATAGTGAAGAGGGATTGGAAAATCATGAAAATTATTGTAAAAATATAAATACTTGTAGAATAAATTTACCTGACTCTAAGAACAATATTCTTAAATTTGAAGATTATAAAATAGTGAAAAAGTGCCGTTTGTAATCTATGCAGATTTTGAATGTTTATTGAAACCAACTGAAAATGAGAATGATTTTCAACTTCATGAAGCGTACAGTATAGGATATTATATAAAATGTAGCTATGACGACAAGTTATCTGGCTATAGATCATACAGACAAAATCATTCTGATGAAGAAACAGCTGCAGAATGGTTTGTTAAGGAACTGAAATCAATTGCAGAAAAAATTGAACAACTCTATAAAAATCCAAAGCCAATGAAACTTACAGATCTGGAAGAATTATCTTTTCGGAGGTCAACCAATTGTCATATTTGTCGGAAACCTATTCAATCAGATCAACTAGCAGTACGAGATCATTGCCATCTCACAGGACGGTAAGTTTTTTTAATGTGATATATATAGAAAAAATAAAATAATTTCTTTACTCAATAGCATACTTTTTCTTTAGTTTCAGAGGTGCAGCTCATAATTCTTGTAATTTGAATTACCAGAACTCAAGATTTATTCCAGTAATTTTTCATAATCTTAATTATGATACTCATTTCATTTTGATAGAGATTGCTACTTCTTCATTACTGAAAGGACGAGTCAGCCTAATACCACATAATAAGGAAAAATATATTTCATTTACGAAATATATCGATGAAAGTGATATTAGTTTTAGATTTATAGATTCATGGCGTTTTCTACCATCATCATTGGAGAAACTTGCGTCATATCTGGAAAACGTACCGATAGCAGTTACGGAATTTCAATTAGATGGTTATTCAGATGAAAATATTGATCTTCTCAGAAGAAAAGGTGTATTTCCTTACGATTTTGTAGATGGATTAGATAAACTAACTGCTACAAGACTGCCAGAAAAGGATGATTTTTATAACAAGCTTACAGATTCTCATATTGCAGAAGAGGACTATTATCACGCTCGTAAAGTATGGCGAAAATTTAATATATCAACTTTAGGAGAGTATTCAGATCTCTATTTAAAAACAGATGTACTGCTACTAGCTGACGTCTTTGAAAGTTTTAGAGAAACATCTCTTAGTGCCTATGGATTATGTCCAGCTCATTTTTATACTACGCCTGGATTAACATTTTCAGCCGCACTTAAAATGACAAAGGTAGAATTAGAACTTCTTACGGATATCGATATGCTGATGTTCATCGAATCAGGTATTCGAGGTGGAATCAGTCAGTGTTGTAATCGATATGGTAAGGCGAATAATCCGTACATGGGTTCTTCTTATGATAATACTCAAAAAACAAAGACGTTATTATACTTTGATATTAATAATCTTTATGGATGGGCAATGGTACAACGTTTGCCAGTTGGAAAATTTGAGTGGATAAAATATGAGTCGAATCCAAACTTTTTTAATGAATCAGCAGATTCAGATACAGGTTATTTTGCTGAAGTGGACTTAGAGTATCCTGAAGAAATACACGATGATCATCAAGATTTACCGTTTTGTGCAGAACACCAAACACCACCTGGTTCAAAGCAGAAGAAACTGCTAACTACATTAAATGACAAGACAAGATATGTCATTCATTATCGAGCACTAAAACAAGCTTTAGATAATGGACTTCATTTAAAAAAGGTGCATAGACTTTTAAGATTTGAGCAAAAGGCTTGGCTCAAACCTTATGTGGAACTAAATACAGAGAAGAGAAAGCAAGCCAAAAATGAATTTGAAAAACTCTTCTATAAATTACTTATAAACGCTGTCTATGGTAAGTGTATCGAACGAGAGCGATCTCGCGTAGATGTACGATTGGTTAATAAATTTACAGGTAGATATGGAGCAGAAGCACGAATAGCTCAACCAAATTTTCATAGCTGTGCTATTTTTGATGAAAATTTGGTAGCCATTCAGATGAAAAGAACGAGTGTTACTATAAAGAAGCCAATATATGTTGGACTTTGCATCCTAGATTTATCGAAGACACTACTGTATGAGTTCCACTACTCATATATGAAACAGCGAGTGGGAAAAAAAATGCAAACTCCTCTATACAGATACGGATAGTTTTGATTTATCAAGTAGAAGATTTTGACATGTATCAAATAATGAAACAAGATATTCATAGATTTGATACATCAGATTATGATAAAAATAATCAATTTGGCATTCCTCGTGCAAATAAAAAAGTGCTTGGACTCATGAAAGACGAATGCTCTGGAAAAATTATGATAGAATTCATGGCTTAAGAAGTAAAATGTATAGTATTTTAGTTGATGGTGGAGCAACAATAAAGAAAGCTAAAGGTATCAAATCCTATGTTGTAAGGAAAACCATTACATTTGAAGACTATAGAAGATGTCTTTTAGATGAAGATATTATACAACGAGAGCAATGCAATATACGATCAAAATTGCATATAGTTCACACTCAAAAACAGAAAAAAATTGCTCTAAGTCCTTATGACGATAAAAGGTATTTATTGCCTCACAGTACATATACTTTGCATGGGGGCATATAGAATAATGGAAGATCAGATGTCGCTAGCTGCAGTCAACTGGAGGGGGAAGCAATGACTGTTGCATTACAAGTGGAAACAGAGAAGGGGAATCTGGTAGCCAATGAGGGGAAGAGAAAAAGAGAGGGAGGACCAATGAGAACCCTGAAATGCCAGAGGAGGAGGGAGTAAAACGAGTAGAGATAATGACGCTTTACGATAACGAAGGTCAACCAATCACAATCGAATACGATATTCGGGAAGAATGTATGCATGAATGGAATTCATCTATGGAGGGGATAAGTCCCAAAGAAGAGAGGAGTAGGGATATATTGCAAGAGGCAATGGAAGGGGCAGGAGTTATGGAGGGGAACTGGCTATATGAATCGTTGCAACACGACGAAGAGTACATTCGAGCCATCGAAGAGTTCGAATACAGTTCACCTCTTGCAAAGAAGTCAAGACTCGACTAAGTAAGTTGATTGTTA
>JACCIB010001028.1:0-62540 GCA_018906965.1 Philotrypesis tridentata | reverse complement strand
GTCCCTACGTAAAAGACGAGATCTCCAAGCTGAACGTTCCTGATCGACACCGGCGCAGATCTGTCTATACTTCCCCCAACGGAAAGCAGCAAGCCGACACCGTCAAAGCTCAAGCTTTTCGCAGTCAACGGCACCGCCATTAACACATACGGCACCACACGACGAACACTGGACGTCGGGCTACCGTATAAGATATCGTGGAACTTCACAATCGCTGACATTCCTCACCCCATCATAGGCGCCGACCTATTAACCGCTTACCATCTACTCCCGGACTTAAAACTCGGGAAGCTGGTAGACGGCGCAAGCAAGGCGGAAGCCGCAAGCTTCATGAGGGAAGCGGAAGTATTCCAGATATCACTACTACAACCAGGCCACAAATACCAAGAGATAATCAACAAGCATCTGCAGGTATTCGGCCCTGATCAATTCCGCAACGTCAAAAAACGCGGCGTACTACATCACATCCTGACACAAGGACCCCCTGTGTCACAACGAGCGAGGCCTTTGATACCAGCAAAACTAAAAGCGCAAGAAGGAATTCAACAAATGGCTCAGCCTCGGCATTTGTCGACCATCAAGCAGCCCATGGGCGAGCCCCCTGCACTTGGTACCTAAAAAAGATGGCACATGGCGACCGTGCGGAGACTTCAGGAAGCTGAACCTGATGACCATCCCGGATCGCTACCCAGTGCCAAGGCTACACGACTGCATGGCTTTTCTCAAGGATAAAACAGTATTCTCAGCACTGAATCTGCGTCAAGCCTACCACCAGATCCCGGTTGCTCCAGAAGACATCCCCAAGACAGCAGTAATAACTCCATTCGGGCTATTTGAATTCCTAGTCATGACTTTTGGTTTTCGCAACGCGGCTCAAACGTTCCAGCGCTATATTCACTCCGCTCTAGGCGACCTGGACTTCGTCTTCGTATACATAGACGACATACTCATCGCCTCATCCTCAGAGGAGGAGCACCGGCGACACCTGGAGATAGTGTTACAACGTCTGGCCGAGTTCGAGCTTCAAGCGAACCTCGACAAATGCACCTTTGGCGTACCAGAGCTAGTCTTCCTCGGACATCTGATATCTGCTAAAGGCTACAAACCCAGCCCAACCAAGGTACAGGCAATCCAGGAGTTTCCAAGGCCCTCGAACATCGAGGAACTCCGCAGATTCCTGGGACTTGTAAACAGCTACAGAACACTACTTCCACACGCTGCCGAAACCCAGCTTCTTCTGCACGAGCAAGTCATCGGTTTGCAAGAAGAAAGACAAGAGGCCAATCCACTGGACGGCCGAAAGCATCGCAGCATTCGAGAAATGCAAAAAGGACGTCGCTGACCTCACCTACATGGCTTTTCCAGATGAAAACGCAAGAACTACGTCTGATCTGTGACGCATCCGACACAGCAATGGGCGCGGCCCTAGAACAGCTCCAAGAGGGCACCTGGACGCCCCCTCGGCTTTTTCTCTCGTAAATTCACCGATCCAGAACGCAAGTACGCAACGTACGACCGAGAGCTCACGGCGATATATGAAGCGATCAGACACTTCCAACACCACCTGGAAGGAGCCGTATTCAAGACCTATACGGATCACAAACCTCTCACGTACGCCTTGCAACTCAGCACCGAGAAGATTGCCAGCCATCCGGTCTCGCAGACTCTCGTACATCGCACAATACAACACTGAGATCCATTATTTACCAGGAGAAGAGAACGAGGTGGCAGACGCTCTATCTCGGGTCAACGCCTTTACAACACCAAGCATCTTCCACTGGAACGACCACGACACCGAGGAAGACGAACTACTGCTCCAGGTAAAAGCTAACATCGAAGCTTTCAAACTACCAACGCTGTACGATGCACAACACCTCAGCAATGAGCAGAAGAACGATGAGCAGCTTCGCTCAATCCTAGACGATCCGTCTAACCCTTTGAAGCTACGAAAGCTAACATGGGGCTCAAAACACGCAGAGTTCTACTGCGACATCAGAGAAGACGTCATCCGCCCGTACATCCCTCAATCCTTAAGAAAAGAAGTCTTCGACACTTTTCACTCACTCTCCCACCCAGGCCCACGAGTCACAGTCCGCCTAATCAGGCAACAGTACGTGTGGCCCGATATCAGAAGAGACACGGTCAAATGGTGCAAACTTTGCATGTCATGTCAAAGAGCCAAGATCTCTCGCCACAAGAAATTACCTCCCAAACATTTTCTCACGCCAGACGCTAGATTCGACCATGTCCATCTAGATCTAGTGGGACCTTTCCCCACGAGCAACGGAGCCTCACACATCCTCAGTATCATCGATCGATACTCTAGGTGGCCAGAAGCCATCCCAATCGCCGACACCTCGGCAGACACAGTCGCTCACGCCTTTCTGGAGCACTGGGTGAGCAGATACGGAGCTCCAACGCTGATAACAACAGATCAAGGACCACAATTCGAATCACGCCTGTTCTCTCAATTTCTGCAAGTGATAGGCACTCGTCGTTGCAGAACCACCTCCTACCACCCAGCTTCAAACGGTATGGTGGAGAGGCTTCATCGAGAAATCAAATCAGCTTTCGCATGCCACGAGAACAACCACAACTGGATGAGAATTCTGCCATCAGTGATGCTCGGACTCCGGAACAGGATTCGCCCCGACACCAACACAAGCCCAGCACAGCTGGTTTTCGGGAAAACCACCAGAATCCCAGTTGACTTCGCCCCGTTCACAGACGAGGAACCAGACATCAGGGTTTTCTACAACGAGTTCCGAGAGACAATGAGGCAATTACGACCGGTCCCAGTGATCCACAAGTCAGACACACAACCATTCATTCACAAAGGGCTGGACACCTGCACACACGTCTGGATAAGAGAGAAGCCAATAAGACCACCACTCTCTACGCCGTACATCGGCCCTTACGAGGTCATCGAGCGTGACATGGAAAACCACACCTTCACAATCGACAAAGACGGCAGCAGGAAAACAGTGAACATCACTAGGCTCAAACCAGCTTTCCTACTCCATGAGGAGGAAGAAGAAAAAGATAGCCGGACAGCGGCACCACCTTCACCTCCCACCAACCCAATACAAACGCTGTTTAACTCCCCCGAACCCCCCAACCCACCACCTAACCAACAAACCAACCCTTCCGAACCCTCGCAAGACGACATCCCAATTCCAAACCCACCCAACGATCGTCAAGTCGATAACCAACTCGCGACGCGCAACCTCGCGGCTCAGCCTCCCGCGGCGCAAGCTGACACATCCGACTCGACCGATCAACAACAAAATAGCATTCAACCCGCACCGTGCGCACCCGCCATTCAACCCCCCGCGACGCGAGCAGACACACAAACATCACCCCGCGTCAAACGGCAAAAAGACATCCCAAACATTCTCAAGAGAAACCGCGTAACTTTCTCAAACAAGTTACAGCGGCAATAAAGTCATTCAATTTCTAGCAGGCAACACCAGCTCAGTTGCACCAGGGTCACCGTCTCCTAGGACAGTTGTCCCCTCCCGGAGGTGCCACCCAAGACAACTGAGAGTAGGTTCACCTCGCAGAAAAGTGACTCACACACTCACTCAGCAGCATGGAAGGAATTGAAGAGCAACGGGAGCTACTGCAACAGTACAAGAACCGCTCCGCGGACCCCGCGATCAAAGCGGACTGCTTCAACGCGGACTTGGCCCTCGAACAGTTTCAACAAGAACTGCGCAGGAAAACCGACCGCAGAGAAACGCAAATACTGAGAGCACGCTACCCGGCCAACGACGTCACGCTAACGGTACGATCACCGATAGCAGTGACGAACAACATCCCGGTACGACAACTCTTCATGTACAACATCCACTACAAGCTAACCAGAAACCAACTGCGCGCTTGTTTGGAAGCACAAGACGTGGATAGCTTCGACATCGTCAAACTCACAAACACCAGACAGGATGAGAGTAAACGCCGACGCGGCGGCACTCAGGCGTCACTGGTCTTCGAAACACTGGCCGGTTCGGTAAGAACTCAAATCCGTTCAATCAAAGGTGAGCTCACCTTCACCGACCGATCTGGACGGCAATCACAAATCCGCTGCCGCCCCGACGACGAGATCATCAACGCTGGCACACCAACAGAGAGCGAGATGCCGAAGGTCAAGATCCCCGACACCTTGTTAAGAGTACTGCACTGCACCACAGTAACCAAGTTAATCGCAGAGCACTCCCAGGGCACAGATTACCTCAACCTGTACGAAGCCACAGGAGAGTTAAAAACTTTGGAAGGAATGACTGTCGAGATTGACCCTTCGGCAGAAAGGTATAAGCACAGCAACAACCCCCTCGACCTGCTGAGAAAGGACAACAGAAAATTCTCAGCCAAGTCATACCGCTTTGCGGACCGAAGCACGGCGCCAGGCACGGCAGGAGTGTTGACACTTCTCAATGATAGATGGAGACCTGGAGGCGACCCCATCATCATAAACAAGATTGATTTGACCGCAGTCGAGGCCACCCCTCAGCTGTGTGCCACAATCACAAACATCTGCGCAGTCAAAAATCTCATCTTCGGAGACACTCCAAATTGTAAAGAGTCACCACTCCCAACCGCACACCTCATCAACATCAGTTTCGTCCGCAATCGCAACGCCACTCTGATCAACCTGAAAAACAGCGAAATACTACAAAGCATACAGTTCACAGAATGCAGCAACGTAGATGCAGAAAGCCTGACAACGGTAATTAACAGTGCACCGAAACTGTCCAAAGTCAAACTGCAGGACTGTACCGGGAAAATCCCGCACATCCTTTCGGTAATGGAGACGGTCATGGGCCCGAATAACAGCATTGAGGAGTTCGCCCTAGAGTACTGGACCACCCGCGAATTCAGCGACGTAAGGTACCTGCAAATTGACCTTAACACCACACACACACTTCGAAGCCTGTCACTCCGACACAACACCTTCTTCGCGTCTAAGATCCAACAAATTGCCGATCGTGCTCCCAACCTTGAGCACCTCGACATAGAAGGGATAGTACTGGACACCTCAATCAACTACTCAAATAACAACAAGCTCTCTGCGTTAGTCATCGAATATCACGGCAGAGTAATCGAGACATTGAGGTCATTATCGGCACAACCGAACCTCAACATAGTAGTCACAAATCACAGAGGCCGACGCCACTCCAGAGCCCTAAATCACGGTGACATCGAGAGATTGAGAGGAACCATTCAAGGCTGCGATAGAGTGAACATTACATTCAAGAGGCTAAAACTAGCTAAGTCAAGACAGATCGAAAACATAAGCAGGTCTTTACGGGTCACCCTGGTCACTGCAGGGGAGGACATTCTTCTCTCCCGAGGCGGCTAGCCCCCCAGTCCCCCAAATCCCGTCTCCCATTCCTATTCACCATTTAACCTTTTTTTACATACTTGTAAGAGCCACGGCTCTATAGAACGTAAGCAATAGAAATTAAGTATTCAATAACTAGTATTAAGTTAATTTAGTAAAGCATCATCAAGTATTTCAGTAAAACCCAAAGAAACTATTGTAAAACCAAATCCACAAATCTAACGCCTAATGTAACTATATATATTTTTCTACTCATTGTTATTCTCAAATGTATAATTAGTTTAAGTAAAAAATCCTTTACGCATCGTTACTTAACGTTTAAGACACAAAACCGACTTTTTTCCACATCAAAATGTATCAACTTTGTAAATCAACCAAACTTGTAAACCTATATTTGTTACTTAACGTCTAAGCTACAAATCCGACTATTGTTCACAATCAAAAATGTACAACCATCATGTAACGCCAGTGGCCAGCTGCAATTCAATCAATGTAAAAGTCTTACCAACGCGCAGAAACAGTAAAATCACCCCACTTAGGAAACTCTCTCTATCACAAACAATGCAAGTAAAATCTAAATTCACGGAGTCAGAAAACAACGTATTCAAAGTAAACCCATAACCTTGGAGTCAGAAATCGTTCATTCAAACTAAATTCATAATCTCAGAGTCAGAAACTCACTTGTATTCAAATTAAACTCATAATCTTTGAGTCAGAAGCCATACATTCAAATCAAAAGCTTAATCATGGAGTCAGGAATCATTTTTAGAATCAGAAAACCACACAACTTCCCGATTTTTTTTCCAAAAAAAAAAAAAATTTCGAGGGGAGTAGTGTGGGGACACAGCCCGCACGGCGGCAGCACCTCTCGGCAGAGAGTGTGAGAGAGAGAGAGCGAACAGCTCGAGCGTCGAGCCAGCCCCGCGCCCCCCTGCGCGTCAGTCCACGCTGAGAGCCCGAGCGCTAAGCACCACTGAGCACACTGGCAACAGAGAGAAGCAGAGGAATAAAGGCACTACGTACAAACCCAACCTACGGCTTTACTCCCCGGATACCTCAGCCGTCCTACGCATCCCTGCCCCCCCTTCATGTATGTGGGGACACAGCCCGCACGGCGGCAGCACCTCTCGGCAGAGAGAGTGGGAGAGAGAGAGAGAACAGCTCGAGCGCCGAGCTCGCCCCGCTTCCCCCTGCGCGTCAGTCCACGCTGAGAGCCCGAGCACTAACCACCACCGAGCACCACTGGCAACACAGAACCAACAGAATAAAGATACTACGTACAAACCTGAACCAACGGCTTTATATCGCGGATGCCCCGCTAGCCCCACGCATCCCTGCCCTCCCACTTCACTGGTGACCAGGACGTCTCGCCGAGGAAGCAGAGCAAAAGCCTCCTACGAAGCGAGCCGCATACGCAGGCAGGAGCAACAGGCGGCAGGCGCCATCTTGAAAAACTTTACGCGCGCAACAGCAAGCGTATCGTCGCCAAACCACGACAGTGCAACAAAGTGCAAGTGCTAAGTGTCGCGAAAACTACAACACTCGCGCCACGAAGGCTCTCGGCCCTGCAACACCAACACACAGGACTCCGACGAGGCGAAGACACCTCGCCCCTTCGTCGTAACTATCTCGTGCAGGCACGCCGGCGAGATAGCGTTCAACGTGGTGCGTGCAGGCACGCCGGCGCACACACGCACAGCCACCGACGCCTGGGAAGCAGCCCACAGCAGCAGAGCAGTCACAGCGTCGAGACATACACAGCAGAGGAGAGCAGCAGCACAGCAGCAGCATCATCCTCGCCACCTACAACAACAACATCGCCGCACAGCCGTACACAGTCAGCACAGCAGCATCAACAGCACAGCCGAGACGCCGCTTCCATCAGCAGCCAGCCGTTCAGAACGCGAAGAATAGCTCTAAGGTAAAAAAATCCAACGTAACCGCAGCGTCGCAAGCGTTTACAGGATTTTCCTTTTTTAACCTCTGTGCCCGCGCGTGATATTTTTCTCTTTCTCATACACAAAGGCCGCGTCTAAGCAAGCACAGACTCGCAGAGTCTTACGCGCATCGCCGCGCGCGCGTACTTTGTAAGCACACGCGTAACCCGAGACGCACTCGAGCACAGAGGTAAAAGGTTGCGCGGCTACAATAGTCATAAACTCAAAAAAACACGTACAGTCGCTTCATTGTTTCGCCCGCAAGGGAACACACGTAAATTCTCTGCGCCGAAAAACTTTCAAAGCTTAAGTGTTATTAGTACAGTACGAGCGGAGATCGTAAATTTTCGCACCAAAGATTTTCCTCAACGCATCGCCACGCCGCCTCCGACAGCCGTTAGAAGCGACCGCAATAAAATTTTTTTTCGTCGGAAAAGTTTTTTTCCCCACTCGTACATACAACTCAGTCATAAATTCTCTCGCACGAAAATTTTCCCCAGCACATCACCGAGCCGCCTTCGACAGCCGTCGAAAGCGACCGTAATAAAATTTTACGCCGGGAAAAATTCTCCCTTGTACATTAACTACAATATAAGCCCCATCTGGGCAAAACCGTCACAATATTCAACGGAAAGATTTAATTGTTATTGCTCCTCGGTTCGCACAGCTATTACCTTAAGGGGTTATGCCTGAGTTAAAATTAAAAAAAAATCAAAATTTTTTTTATTTGATTTTTTTAAAGCAAATGTACTGTAGAATGAGCTGTCTTAGTCCTTTTTGCCCGAAAGAATTCTGTTACAAAGTTATAGGCAAAATATCAAAAAAATACAATTTTTCAAAATTGCGTATTGTTCATTTTTTGTCTTATAGCGCTTTTGATTATTCAAAACAATTGCGTTTTTGTAGAAAATGTAACATTCAATGTGTTCACAAATTCTTTTTGAAAATGCAATTTTATTTAAACAAAAAAAGCACAAATTGTTTACTAAATCATTACGTACTGTAATAGTTAATTTTTATGAAATCGTAGATTTTTTTTATTTTGAATGTTCAAAATAAAATAAATTTAGAATTTAAATTTAGTTTTGTAATTTAAATTTAGTTTTTTAATTAAAGATATGTGCAAATTTAAATTACCGCCTAAAAACATGGCACCTTACAGCATATAGAAAAGGAAATCACTGTTTTACCGACCTAGTCGAGATTGCATTCAGACATCAGCTGTTTCGTCTGCTGTCTGTAGTTTAATGCAAGCTGGATGTTGTGCTGTTGTGATAACTTCTGAGTCTCACTAGTGTTCAACTTTAGATAAGTGTTTTGTACTATAAACGACATATTATTTGTAAAGAATCTGTTCTTTGTGAGTGTATTCATTGTTTCAGGTATATGGGCTATAAATCTCTTGTGTACGAGAAGATGCCTATGTGTTATAAGAAGTCTATGTGAAGATGCATATGATGGTCTCAAAGTCTACTGTAATTGCTAATGATCCTATAAAGTAATGGTAAGGAATGACAATAATTATATTCATCTAAAATATGCTGACTGCGAATGCTTACTAAAAACTTACATTTCAATTTCAGCTTTCGATACTAGTATATCTACATGTACAGCACCCGGGTCTTCATACACACCTTAATATACAGGTATCTTATGCCAAAGTACAAGAAAAATATGCCAAGCAGTTCATGTAAGTACTACCAGTTAAATATACATAAGTGTCTCGATAAACTTTAAATGCATTTTTCTCAGTTTTGCCATTTTTATGATTTTAGGTCCTTTACCGCAGGATATCTCAGCATCCAGATGATGAATTGACACCAGAAAGGATGGAAAATCTTCTGAATATGTTTCTTCACAGCTTAAGCGGAGCAGAATTGACTAATACAAGGTAAAAGTCAATGTTACGCCTGTGAATATATGTAATATTCACTATAATAACCAATATAATCAATTTATGAGTTACTAAATATTTATAATTTATATTTGATAGAAAAGTCTTCCGCTTAAGCTGTGAAGAAACATATTAAGGAGATTTTCCATCCTGTCTGGTGTCAATTCATCATCCGGATCTTGAGATATCCTGCGGCAAAGGGAAAAAAGTGCTGAAAATTAGTCTTTCATAAATGTAATTGTTTACAATGTAAGTATAGATATATCATTTTTTAAAAATAGTTAAAAATATGTTTAATACCTACATTTTAAGTAGGAGAAAGATTTTTTTTCATACTATGAATAAATAATTTTTTTCAGCCCATTACTTATTAATGTCTTTTTTACAGGTTTAACTCAGGCATAACCCCTTAATAGCCTGTACCCTCTTAATGATACACATTTACTTAATTGCTTTTCCCCGAGAGACCAATAACAATTAAAATCCCCGAAACATATTTACTTAATCGCTCTTCCCCGGAAGTTCAATAACAATTAAGACCGTCTCCGTCTCAATAACCGAAGCGAAACAATCAAGAGCAGACGGCTACACGTGAAGTAAACAACTTCCCCCCTAGTAGCTAGCGCGGGAAAATCGAACGCGGACGCCATTACCAAATTCCTCCCACCAACGCCGGCAGGGAGTAGGAGCGAGAGCGCCGCACGCGCGCAAGCGGACGGAGAGAGCAAGAGCACTGATTCACCGCTCTCCCCTTCTCGCGCAAAAGCTGACTATATTACCGACAGAGCGGACGAGCAGGCGGCGCGGCGGTAGAGAGCAGCCAACGTGGCGAGCGCTCCACACTAAGCGCGCGAAATTCAAATCGCATTAGACTCTCTACTCCAGCGAGCGATACAGCACAAAAATTTCGAACGCTACATTCGACCGAAATTTTTTTATATACACAAATTCGCGTCACCGCACAGCGTAACTCCAGAAGCAGTATACTAATTCTTCGAATTTCAAAACAATTTTCTAAACGTTTTTTAACAATTTTAAAATAAGTGCACAGTGTTTTAAAATTTTTTTACAATCAACATTTAGCACAAATCGCGCGAAATTCGAAGCATTGGTCTTGTTTTAAGGAGCATCTTTTTTTCTTCTCATTTTAATACCTACTAATAAACCCGAGCGATTACGTATTAGTTAGGCTAAAATCACATTTATTAATTACCGCAAATCAATCGTCAACGAATACAATTTTCTACGAATCATCTCTAATTTTTAAGCAACCACTTGTAAATATTGTAAAAATAAAAAAGAAACGCAAAAACCCTTATCCTCACCTCTCAACCGCACTGCTCGGAGAGAGGAAGCGTAGAAACCCTTATCCTCACCTCTCAACCGCACCGCTCGGAGAGAGGAAAAACAGAAACCCTTATCCTCACCTCAACTGCACAGCTCAGAAAGAGGAAACGCAGAAACCCTTATCCTCCTCTACCCAATCAACAACCACTACCCCTCAAAAACGTTTTTCCCAAACCCTGCACACTCGCGTTTCACGCTCAAAGTCACACCGCGTGAACCGACCTCGCGTACCACCCAGGAGACGGCCAGTGCCAGGGACACCGTCTCCTGCGACAGTTGTCCTCTCCCAGAGGTGCAACCCAGCACAACCGCTCTCCACACATACGGTCGCACGGCCGGAGCCGCGACTCGCGAGTGACGTAAACGCGAGCCTCCCTCTTTCTAAACTCTCAAACAACTTCCGTCCACCACTAACCCTTTCTTCCAACCTACCTCACCACGCAAGGGCGAGATGACGAACACTCAGTCAAGTCTAGAAAAATACTCAGATCCAACCGCAACCATTACAATAGCAAGCCTACAGAGTCAAATCACCGAACTGCAACAAGAAAATCAAGCATTCCGCCAACAATTACGACACATCACCGAGCTACTATGGCACCGACACCCACACCTCCGCCCCCGCAAGAAGTCCACAGATCCAACAACCGCAGACGATTCAATCGAAGCTCGTCTGGCGGCAACAGAGAAGGCCCAACCCAGTTTCATTCACAGCAGCAGAAGCAGGGAGCACTCTAACGATAATTCTCATAAACCTACAGCACAGAGCAATTCCATCAGTGGCGGTCGACAACACAACCATCAACGCAAGCAGTCTAGAAACAAGAGCAGAGCTTCAACCCCCGTGTAGCCTTGCAAAAACAACAGCAAGCACACGAGATGTTTCTACCACCGACGATTCGGCGCAGACGCCACGAACTGCAAGCTCCCTTGCGACTGGACAGCTCAAGACCAGCAACCGCAGCCGATTCAATCGAAGTACAGCTAGCGGCATCCAAACAATAGCAGACCGACACCACCATCAAAGCTCAACATATTCATTCACAACCACAGAACCACATGACGTCTGCTAGACGTCGGTCACATGCACAGGTGCCTCTAGTACTGCACAGCTATCGACATCCGCAGGATGGAGTTCGAAGTCTTCTAGATGCCCTTTCCCTCACCTTCTCACCTTCCTTTCACCTCCTTACTCCTCACCAGCAACTGCAGCCGATTCAATCGAAGCACGGCTAGCAGCTCACCCTCAAAGCTCAACATATTCACAACTACAGAGCCACATGACGTCTGCCTGACGTCGGTCACTCGCACAGGCGCTTCTAGAACTTCACAGGTATCGACATCCACGGGATGGAGATCGAACGCTTCTAGCCGCCTTTCCCGCCATCACCTTATCTCCCCGTCTCAAAATCATTTCCTTATTTTCCCTTGTAAATAATAATGAACCAAACATTTTTGTACCTATTGTAAAAAAAAAAAAAAATACACCCTGTAATTTTATACCATAAATTTACACACCTATACATTCTCTGTTATGCTTACCAGAGTCTACTAGACTTAAGCATCATATACACTGTTAACTAATCATAAGCACTCGCATCAAAGCAAACAACGTAGCTCAACGATGTGTACAACAATCTCACCTTGTAAAACCAACCTGTAACAACTTCAACAAACTTTGTAAAACCAACCTGTAACAATTTCAACAAACCTTGTAAAACCAACCTGTAACAATTTCAACAAACTTTGTAAAACCAACCTGTAACAACTTCAACAAACTTTGTAAAACCAACCTGTAACAACTTCAACAAACTTTGTAAAACCAACTGTATTAATTCCGAAAAAACGAGCTTCGCAACAACTTAGAAAAACTTTGTAAACTCCGCAATAATTCCTACAAAACTTTGTAAATTTCGCAGCAACACACACAAACTTTGTAAACTTCGCAACAACTTCGACACTTTGTAAAACCAAACTTGTATCAACTCCGACAAACTATGTAAACCAATCTTGTATCACTCTGCCAGTCGACTACCGTCAAAACTTGTAACTCATTTTCACTACTAGAATCATCCTAAAACTCGCAAACTCTCTCAAGAGCCACGGCTCCATACAACGTAAGCAGTAGATATTAAGTATTCAATAACTAGATATTAACTTAATCAAGTAAAACATCATCAAATATTTCTGTAAAATCCAAAGAAACTATTGTAAAACCAAAACCACAAATCTAACACTTAATGTAACTATATATATTTTTTTACCCATTGTTATTATCAACAGAGTCTACGAATGTATAACTAGTTTAAGTAAAACACCCTTTACGCATTGTTACATAATGTTTAAGCTACAAAATCCGACTATTGTTCACAATCAAAAATGTACAACCATCATGTAAAGCCAGTGGTCAACTCACACTCAATCAATATAAATCTTTCTTTAAACGCGCAGAGAACATTAGAATCAACCCCAGTCAGGCAACTCTCTCAAACTCAGTCAATTCAATTCAAATCATGGAGTCAGAATAATCTAACTAAATTCAAATCATGGAGTCAGAAACCATTCAAATCATGGAGTCAGAAACCAACATCCACACGACTACCCGATTCCCTTTTTTTCAAAAAGCATAAAAAGAAAATTTCGTGGAGAGTAGTGTGGGGATACAGCCCGCACGGCGGCAGCACCTCTCGGCAGAGAGAGAGGGAGAGAGAGAGAGAACAGCTCGAGCGCCGAGCTCGCCCCGCTTCCCCCTGCGCGTCAGTCCACGCTGAGAGCCCGAGCACTAACCACCACCGAGCACCACTGGCAACACAGAACCAACAGAATAAAGATACTACGTACAAACCTGAACCAATGGCTTTATATCGCGGATGCCCCGCTAGCCCCACGCATCCCTGCCCTCCCCCTTCATGTAGGTGTGTGGCGTGTGGTGTGAGCAAGAAACCCAAGAATAAGCATATCGACGGCTTAAATTAAAAGGCAGCTTATTCAGAGTCCGCTTAAAGACGCTGCTTATTCAGAGTCCGGTTGAAGAAGCTGCTTATTCAAAATGACACCTTTTTTTTAATTTTGTAGTGGCAACCCTGCGAGAATTTAAAATCTGCTTACGGCGGAAATGAACAGTGAAAAAATTCGTAAAAATCGAAAAAAATTAGAAAATTGTAAATATGCGTAAAAATCGGAGAAAATTCGTAAAAATCGTAAACAATTCGTAAAAATCGGAGAAAATTTTGAAAAATCGTAAAAAATTCGGAAATCGTAAAAAACCGTAAAATTCGGAAAAAATTCGGAAAAATTGTAAAAAATAGAAAAATTTTTAAAGGTCAGGAAAATTTTGGAAAAAATCAGAAATAATAGGAGAGGGCGGAAATTTGAAAAAAATGAAAAAAAATCGATACAGTTCGGAAACATTTGAAAAACCGATAAAATTTTTATAATAATTATAATAAAAACTGTATATTCGGTATAATAATAATTATATGTAATATTTTTACCATAACAATTTTGTGTGTGTGCGTGTGTGTATGCATATACACACACACACACACACACAAAATTATTATCATTAAATAGAATAAAATGACTCTATCGCTCTACTCGAGTAAAATTGATTTTAGAATACAGGCTCTGCACTGCATATTCTCACACTGGAGATCTGTATGCAGGCAGGCCTCAAAAAAATATAAAAGAGAGAAATATAAATTTCTCTCTGTTGGCGTTTCGTCCCAGCTGTCAGAGTGGACTCCTCAGTAAGGCTCCGACAGCTTCCTTAGACGCCCGCCACTTCGAAGAGAAGCGGCATTTATGTGGTCTCGGCCTGCGTTTTTCTCTTGCAAGAGAGAACTATAGCATAGAGAAAAAGGCAGGTCGCCACCTAGCGGACACTTGTGTAGAGCCTGTATTCTAAAATCAATTTTACTCGAGTAGAGCGATAGAGTCATTTTATTCTATGTACTATACTTTCGAGTGATAGAGTCGCATACCATCTAAACTTTGACACTGGTTCTTATAAGTGTCCGCTAGGTGGCGACCTGCCTTTTTCTCTATGCTAGAGTTCTCTCTTGCAAGAGAAATACGCAGGCCGAGACCACATAAATGCCGCTTCTCTTCGAAGTGGCGGTCGTCTAAGGAAGCTGTCAGAGCCTTACTGAGGAGTCCACTCTGACAGCTGGGACGAAACGCCAACAGAGAGAAATTTATATTTCTCTCTTTTATATTTTCTTGAGGCCTGCCTGCATACAGATCTCCAGTGTGAGAATATGCAGTGCAGAGCCTGTATTCTAAAATCAATTTTACTCGAGTAGAGCGATAGAGTCATTTTATTCTATGTACTATACTTTCGAGTGATAGAGTCGCATACCATCTATTATCATTAAAATATTACATATAATTATTATTATACCGAATATACAGTTTTTATTATAATTATTATAAAAATTTTATCGGTTTTTCAAATGTTTCTGATTTTTTCCAAAATTTTCCTGACTTTCCCAAATTTTTCGATTTTTTTACGATTTTTCCGAATTTTATCCGATTCCCTGGTAGAAATTCAAACATCTAAAATGGCCTATAAACTAGAAAATGGCTATGAGAAATATTCGGTTCCTAACTTACGATGAAACGCTTTTTCTCCCATTATTTGAGCATTTCATGGAATACTCATAACCTCCAAATCATTACACTAATTTTGCTGCATATGTTGTACGCTAAATACAGGGAGGTTTACGTATTTCAGTCAGTTTCGATACAATATATAGAATAAACAAACGTTTGAAGCTGTAAATACGTAGATTACTAAGATATTTATGATTTACTTAATTTTACAATTTTTCGATCGGTTACATTAGGCCAATCAAATTAACATTTTTCCGCGCAAAAATTCTAAACAGCAATATTATTGGCTTAAACCATTCGGAAGAGTATGTACATTATTAATCCGAGTACGCAAATAGCTGAATTTGTACAGCAAATTCGCTGTAGATAATTAAAGTCGGAATTTCGCATTTTTTTTTGGTTTTTCCTCTGCGTATTAAAAAGTATTATTCTCAGAGAAAAAAATTTCAAATAAAAGTTGTTTCTTATGAAACTTTGCACAAAAATGTCAGCGGTGGCATATGTCTATCTCTAATAGTTTAGTTGTAAATTGGCAATAAACGCGAATTCTGACAAAATCGAAAATTGTTTATAATTATTGAAAAAATTATGTTACGTTTCTTTTATTCTAGGAAAAGGTAGTACTCAATAAATACTAGAAGCGTGCAAAATCCGAATTCTCTATCTACTATAGTTTTTGTGCAATAAGGACCGAAAGTTGAAAAAGTTGTTATTTTCAAAGTGCTGGCAAAACGTGAAAAATTATTTCATATAGTTTAACTTGTACGTTCTCTAGAAGCGTCATTATAGAGAAGAGTTATTATTATAAAGAGTTATAAGAGACGTTCAAGTTTGTACGTCCTCTAGAAGAGTTATATTTCAATATCTCCAATTATCTAAGCTTCTATTAACAGTACGGAGCTTTTGAATAGCGCATTTACTTTGTAATTTTATGCTGCACAATTTTTCTCTCTTCACGCACAAAAGTGGAATCTGTAGGTTAGAGGAATCATCTAAATGACAGAGGAAAATCCTTTCATTTTAATTTTTAAAAGATTGTCATCTATAAATAAGATTAAAATCGTCAAAGATATAATCGGCTAAGTTATAAATGATTTCCTGTTAAGTTTAAAGGATATTCGTTTTGGTATAATAAATGTATTTAAAATATTTTGTATATGTTTTCAATATACTTCCGTTATAATTTATAAATAAAACATAACATAATATTCGCCGTTCTCTATAACAAAAAGTTTCATAGGCCCATATGAAAATAAATTTGAAAAATTGTATGTTATCCATTGTTTTGTAGGCTCAATACAATAAGCATGTAAATGATCATCGAAGCCCATCGTTTCCCACAATTTACAAATAAAAAAAATATTTTTTTCGTATTCGATAATCTTAAATATCTCCATGAATTCCGGTAAAATATCGTCGTTTTTAAGGAGTATTATGTTGCTCTTATTATAACGTTTACCATTCACTTTAAACCAATTTAAATCAGTAATTTTTGTTTTTGACCACTTTAAGCTGCTTGGCAAACTTTCAAAATAATCTTTATAATTCGGTAGACTACTAACTGATTTAAACTTTTTTGGTCCATAAAGAATTGTATCTTCTACTCCTTTATTTTGCATGTAGATATAGCTCTGCATTAACGAGTATTTAATGGCGAGCGATAATGGTAAATTGATTCCATTTTTTGAATTTCTAGCATAACTAATCAACTGCCTTTGTTTGCCTTCGAATCTCATGCACCAGTTATTAATAATAGGCCCTGAATTTATAAAAATATCTGTATAATGTAATAAAAAATGGTGTTTTGGCTTTAATTTTTCCTTCGGGAATAATTTCTTTCTTAATTTCAAATACTCAGTTATCAAGGAATCTATGAGGTATTGAATTTGTATCTGAACAATTTTCGACATCAAAATATCCATCAACTTTCGCAGTAACAGAAATCATTCCCATGCTCTAAAATCTTCTGGAACTAATTCACCTATAATTAGTGATAAGTGCAATACTAAAGTTAGCATTTCTGATGCATATAAATTAATATTACCATTTTTTAAGAAATTATCAGTGATTTCTCGAGGCTTGTCGGCTTCATATGGTCCGTAATGGGATTTCGAAATTTTAACATTTAATGAAGCTAAGTAAATTATTTTTTTATTCATCAAATAATTAAACAGCAATGACAAATCATATCGACATACGCCCAACAAAACGTCGTGCATAAAGTCACAAGAAACGTTTTCTGTTACATGATAGCTGAGTAGTTTATTGAAAATGCAATCAAATTTTACACCGGTTAAAGAAACATTATTTATTAATAGATCATCCTCATAGTTAATTCTGTTCCTTGAAAGATCTTTATCAATAAAAATATCATTTTCTATAGAATTTCGATGAGCTTTACAAAACCCCCTAATAACACAAAACGTTTTCTGAACGTTTAAAAAACGTTTCAAACCAAACCTTCGAACGTTATAAAAGTAAGTTTTACAACCGTTTATTAAACGTTGAAAAAACGTCTCAATGTCCGCAATGTTGTTAAACGTAATACGTATTATAAACGATTTTTAAACGTTACGTTAGACGTCTCATAAACGTCTCAAAAACGTCTTGAGAGATATTCGGCAATTTCCATAAGGTTTCAAGTGAAACGCATTATAAACGTTTATTTGAAGTCTTTCATTTTAATCGATAATACTATCCAATTATACATTTAAACGCAGTTTAAGCGTTTTTAAGACGTTTTAAATATTATTTAAAAACGTTGCTGGTTTAAATTAAAACGTTTCAAAACATTCTTCAAACGTTTTTGAAATTTTTTTAAGATCATTTAGCCTATTATTTTATTTAAGCTAATAATTAAATTACATTTATTTTATACCAATATATTGCTTTATTGAAACAATAAATAACACACTACAAAATTTTATGTTTATTTGTGAACAAACCTACTATATATAAGAAAATACAACTTGCCTTAGTAATATATGATGAATTTAAATATTTTTTAGATTAAAATAACAGTATGTTAAACATTTATACCTCAATTAATCTAGTAAATATTGTGATAATACAGGAAACGTAATATTACAAAATATATTATACATTTTTTTCATATGTATGCATCATTGGAAAAACTATAAAATCTTATTTAAACGGTATTTTACATCATTTTGTCAATATGCTTTTATATTTACACGTTTGCAAATTACCCATTACCAGTTGTACGCGCTCAATATTTAAATTACTTGAAATAACAGGAATACAGTAAAAATATTGCCAACGGTATTAAAAAGTTTAACAATAGTATAGATGTTACCATTTTCTTTTTTAATTATTATTATATTCAGTGCCTTCATGTACTAAATTTGTTAATTCTGAAACAAATTTCTCCAGTAACAAATCACTGTCACGTTGCTTATATTCTCCGCGGTATATACCAACAACATGCGTTATGGCGTTTTTATTGTTATGCGTTGTTTTGAGCAGGAAATAATACAAAGATCTGCTTCAGACGATTGAGCTAATAGGGCACCATTAACATTGACAAGTAGTTTAAGACAATCTGTATCAATATTTTCTTCTAACAGACTTGTAAGAAATAAAATGAGAGCACTTTTTAATTCATAGTGACAATAATTTCCAATATCCATTGGTCATACGACATAAAATCATTAAAATTACTAAAGCATTCGGTGTTCACAATCTGCTTTTCGTGATCATCATTGATTTTATATTTGTTTATGAATAAATCTATTAATAATAGAAAACAACTTTTCATGGTACTAATTTGTCGATATTTTGTTGATCTAAGCTTCAGAATCAGTTTCGGATGATTTTCTAGCTAGTTTTTGTGTTTCCTCATTTTCTTTCTCTTCAAGAGCCTTTAATTTTTTTTCCGCTGTACTAAAAATAAATGTATTATGCCATATATATATATATTAAACAAGCTAAAGGTGAATGAAAATTCATGTCAACCGAAAATATGACTTACATTTTGTAGTTTAATTGAGCTTTTCTTTGTTTTAACCATACACTCACAACGTTTAGTACTAGTTTATAACTGTATCTTGTTTTAAATTTGAATCTTCTTTCAAACTGACAGCTAGAAATATTTAATTATTATTATTTAGTTTTCTTACTTGAAAATTTTACCGCATTTCAATCTTACCTAAAATTACGTTGTAAAATGGAGTTGTATGAAAATTCTTTTTTTGAGCTCTTCCTTGCCTGCTATATAATACACCTAATTCAGGTGCTATTGTGGCCTGCAGAAGTTTTTTTATTAACTGTTTGCCTTGCCCACAACTGATACTTCTTAAGTATGATTCCTGCAAGATTATTTAATAATTATTTAATGATAATAAAAATTTAAAAGTTCTAAAAAAGTGATAAGTTTACTTACTACTTTTAATTTCAGCTGTGATTCATTTGTGCACAACTGATTAAACTTCTGAAAAATGTTGTCACATTTAATAGGAAATATTTTTTTTAGTCTCAGTATATCTTCAATCGAAGCATCATTTTTTGATTCAAACTTTTGTGGTTTCTGTTGAAGAGTAACTTGCATGTTACATAGATTGCCAGCAATTTCTTCGAGTAACACTAAAAACCATAGAATAAACAATTAATTCTTTATAATAAAAATGTATTGTAATAGATTTCTATGTTATACCAATCATATAATCCATTTTTTTGTCTTTTTCAACTTCATTTGAGTTTTTGTTCGAAGTAGTATGGCCATTCTTGCCTAAGTTAATATTCTTAATGATTTTGTATTTAGATTTAACATCTTCAACATTAACAATTTTTATTTTCTTGCTATTTCTTTTTTTGTTTTCTCTGACCTTGTTTTCTTCTATTTTATCTTCTTCCAAAGTACTATTATTTGAATCTCTTGGCTGTAGTATTTCATTCAATGAATGTTCACCTACTTAAAAATAACAAAACATTTTTGCAATAAAATAAGAAGGAGGTAAGGAAAAATTATCTATTTACTCTTTAAATATTTTAGGTAATAAAGAAGTCAGTCGCTGTATTTTACAGTTTCTTACCCAGTACATTTGTTGCTATTTTTTGGAGCTTCTGAGACTGTCTCTCATCCGTGGGTTCATTACCGGCTAATTCTCGCAACTCATCTAAAGTTTAGATAAAAGTATTATTTCTTTATGAAATATTTAGTAAAGATGAATTGATTTTATCTATGAAGTAATTTTCATCTTATTTTACCTAACATATCGTCGGTGTCCTTATTTTCTTTAAAAGTGTCATTTTGGCTTTGCGTCTCTTTTGTGATATCATCAATTTTCATGTTATCTAAAAGTGGGGTTAAATGATACATAATTAGAGTTTATAAATATAGTCATACATTTATAGGCTGAATGAATGGAATTCCATCTTCATTTATATATCATCTCACCCTGATTACTTATCTCCGTAAGCATTGTTGAAGAAGTTTCATTTTTCATTTTAATCTTTCTGGATTTTTCTTCATCTGACTCGCTATCAGTTGAATCAATTCTTGGCTTTTTCATTGATCTTGTTTTAATCTTGTTTATCATCTTATTGTCAAAATCATCATCGCTATAGTAAGTATTTAACGGTGTTGTATTCTTACTATTCAATTTCTTATACTCATTAGAATCATCTAATCGGAAATAATAACAGTGAATAGATAAATCAATATAATTAATATAAATAAAGGAACAAAATGATTTAATGTATATTAATTAAATTTTGTCTATATTTTTTATCTCATTTTATAGGTTAGTTACGCGAGGAATATATTTCTGTTTCATGATCTTTTTCGGGGAACAAATTTTCAGTCATTTTTTGTACTTCATCTCCAGGCAGCGATTCTGTATATCCTGTTGTAGGTGCAATCCCTGATATACAAAATAAAATAAGTTATTATAATCTACTTATCTTACATATGACAACTATAATACAAAGCAAATACACTTAACCGTTACTTGAACTTTGCTTATATAAAACATTGCATTTGCTAAAAATCAGAAAAACATTCCGGTATATAAGATGAGCTATATTGGCTCTTTAATGTACTGATTACTTGAATGTGCAAGAGCTATAGTTGTCGATGAACTAGTTGTTTGTTATTTATAAAAGTATAACTTTGTATCATAGTATATTTTTGTATTGTAGAAATCTTATAATCATTGTCAGAATTGCTCAAGATTTTTTTGAATATTATTATTTATTTGTTACCTTTGATATTTTATTTTAATTTTATGTTTTCTTGTTTCTCACCTTTATCCAGCAATTCGGTTGTAACTGCAATCTCTGAAATACAAAAACGAAAAATAAGTTACCATCAACTATTTATAGTCAGAATTGTTTTGAAGATTTGCTTGAATATTATAATTTGTATATTCGTCACCATCCATATTTTCTTTTAATATATTTTCAGCAGTATTGTTTTCTTCATCTTCATGCAGCCATTCTGTAGATCCTGTTGCAGTTGCAATATCTGTAATATAATACAAAATCAGTGTTACTAAAATAATAAATAATCAATGTACTATGCTATTCTTTTTTTTTAGTAAAAACATGACAATATATATATATATATATATATATATATATATATATATTAGGCTGCCAAGTTCTGCATCCATTTTTAAAAAGTGTCAGGATGCCTTGCTCTACCATTGGAGAGGCTCAAGACAAGCACAATGGATTTTGAATTTTTGAAATCGAACAATATTTGATAGTCCCACCGCGACTTCAAAGTTCTGTGACCTAGTGTAGCGATATGACTGAAAAATGTAATGAACAGGGGAACAGAACAATATGCATCATTATCTAGCCATAAACATCCCGCCTAGCTCGGTAAGATCAGGTACTTGGGGTCTCCGTGATTGGGACTTTCTCTCCAAGGGTGCTTGCCAGATGCCACCGAAGCCTTGCGTTTACCTCCGCATTTTCTTTCCTCCGAATTTTCTTTCCTCCGCATATTCTTTCCTCCAAATTTTCTTTCCTTTGAATACAATTATAATACATTTGAGTATTTTTACGATAAAATTCTAATTTTTACCACAAATTATAATAGAATATACAACATCACATTTCAGAGCACATTGCAAAAGATATCTTGTCAATGCATTATATTGTTTATATGAAAAAATCTATTAGGTCCGTTATCTAGAATATTGAAAAATAATCGATACGTATTTTTTCTTTTTGCAATTAAACAATTATTAACAATGCTACGGCACATTGAAAATTTCGTGACGTCACGATGTGAATTTCGGTATGGGCATTAGTATATCTATATAGGTATGTATCGTGACGTCACGAAATTTTCAATGTGCTGTAGCGTTGTTAATAACTGTTTGATTGAAAAAAGAAAAAATACGTATCGATTCTTTTTCAATATTCTACATGACGGACCTAATAGATTTTTTTATTTAAAAAACATATTGTGTTATATCTTATAATAAACTTTTCACAATAATTTAAATTGACTTTTATTTATTGTAATGAATATAATTATTAAAGTTTGGTTTTATTCTTAAAACATAAAATTTTTTTAATATAAATAATAAATTTATTAATAACAAATTACATGCGATAATTATAATATTTGTTCACTAAAAAGTTACTACGAGCATTATAAAAATATTCTTGAATTTACTAATTTTATGTGAAAAATAAAAAGGGATGTAGCTGAGAACGACAGCACGTATTTGTACCATGTGTTCGAAAGTCTGCGGGAAGGGGCTAGGGCTGTTAAAGTATCATAGCAGCTTAGCCCTGAAAAAAATTTGATATTTTACCTACTTTTTGAAGCGAAGTCCAAAACTTTCATTTGATTTTGAACCCTGTTCTGAACATTTTTTTGGCGAAATTCTTTTTGGAATCATTTTTGCACGAGTGTAAGAATGCTTTGTCAAAATTACAAGGTCGTAGAAGCAGTAGAAGTTACCTTAAATGGACTCCAAAGATGAACAGTTTTAGTCAAAATATGCACCTGTTTAAATATTAAGGTATTTACACCAAACTTGTTGCAATCGACTGCTATTTGCACGCTGATGAGACTGAGAAAAAAATTTTTTGAGAAATGTCGATAGTTTCGTAGTTATATGCGCATACTTATTTGCCTGTGTTAAATCATATTCAAAAAAAATAAATCGCGGAGGGACTATCAAATATTGTTCGATTTCAAAAATTCAAAATCCATTGTGCTTGTCTTGAGCATCTCCAATGATAGAGTAGGGCATCCTGATACTTTTTAAGCATGGATGCAAAACTTGGCAGCCTAATATATATAATCTAAAATGTTTATGCATCAGTTCTATTCAAAGTTGCTGAAATTATTTATAACGAAAGAAAAAAAATTTAAATCGATACAAACGTTTATTTTTTATTTTTAAATAATATATAAAATAGGTGAAAAGAAGCTTGGCATATAAAAATATGTATATTGAATGCAATAGAAAGTGTTTTGTTACCTATCATATTTCTAGTTTGTCGACTTATCAGCTTCTTTGTTATAGTTTCTAATTTCAATTTCGCAGCTTTGGGGTCCGAATTGTTGTCATCATTGTCAGAGTAAGATTTTGCAGCACGATTTTTTCTCAAACTTTTATCTTGCCTTTGACTGTAAGTCGGTTCAATGTCCGAATTATCTAATGCAATCTTAGCTTTGGCGCAAGCCTCCTGATATGATGTAGATTCTGTAAAAGTAATACCATAGATAATATGTAAAAAAATGCTGCATTTGCGAATAAACAGATTTTATATTGTGTGGGTATGTGCGTGAGAGAGAGAGAGAGAGAGAGAGAAAGAGAGAGAGAGAGAGAGAGAGAGAGAAAGAGAGAGAAAGAGAGAGAGAGAGAGAGAGGAAATACTGCGCGGCATAAGATTGCTTAATTGCGTAAAACATCGTTCACCTCGAGACACAGAGAGCAGCGCGTGCATCACTCATATTTGGATATATTATATATCGAGAAGACTTGAAGCGCGCAATAACGCACCGTAACTTCTCCCTGCGCGTGCGCTCGGAATCTTCATCATCGAGGCATTACGCGCGTAGTCGTCGAAAAGCTCTTTCATTTCCAACGTGCACGCGCGCAGATGCAGCCCACGCCGCCGCTGCGACACACGCGCGTATAGAAAACAATGAGCCGTGGCAATAAAAACGTCCGGAAAGAGAGAAAAAGGAGAGCAAAAGTACGTCGGGCACGCGTTGAGGTTTAACGCGTGTATATAAATATATGCACATAGAGCAGCGCGCACGGCAAGCTGTGTACTAACTGCTGTTTACATCTGATTGGCGGTACTGGCATCGAGCTATATAGCTGCTCTCCAGCACGATGAAACGCCATGCTCAGATACAACGACTGAGCAGTGAAAAACAAAGAATCCGAGCCCGGTGTTGATGCCGGTGCCCTTCGCCGCGCGGATGTAAACAGCAGTTATTACAACTTGCCGTTCACTGTCCGAAAAATGAGCAATGCAAAACAGATAGCTCTGGGATGAGCTTTTAATGTACCACTTACTGGTTAAAAAAAACATGCAATGTACTTGAAACTATAAAAAAACCGTTGCATATTTATTAATAAGTATGCCAAGAAACGAACATAATACTGAATAATATATACACTGGAATATTAAAATTAAAATATATATACCTGAGTTTTTGAAGATTCTTTTAACATCGTACAGTTTCCAGGAAATCTGTGGTTGATGTCGTTCGCTAATAGCTTTGACAACCTTTTGAGAAGAATACGGAGGCCATACAGCTTTTGTGTTGTTGAATCGTAACCAAAAATCTGGTATAACCTCAGCTTCGTTCGTTTTAGCAAATTGGATGATATACCATAGCTTTTCATCGTTGTGATAGACACTCATTTTCAATATAATAATGATCCTATAATCAACAATTATAGTTATTAGATACAAATGTGAATTATAATTATTATACAGCACTTACTTTTTCCTAGCTTTACTCAAAATCATCCAAGTCACTAATATCTCTAACACTGCTTCCAAGTATAACCGTATCCGGTAAACTATTGTCTGTGGTATCTAATTCAAAAATGCTGTCGAGGATAGTATGAAGTAGACTTATAATGAGCTCTAAATTTTCATAAGCTTTATCTTTGATCTCTTTTACTTCCTTAGATTGATCGTGTACTTCCAGATTATCATATGTGTGTAATATTTTCTTTACAATCTTTATGTTGGAATGTAGTATAAATTGGCAGTTACGCAAATCTTTCAGTCTAGTACAATGGCTGCTGCTGTCGCTATCAAGCAAGTTAATTTTTAAATTAAGAACGCGATCTTTTTGAGTGCACAATAAATTAGATATTGCAGCGATGCTCATGGTTCATCTCGTCACGTTGAAAACGCTTGAATCAACTCATGTTTTTTATTAAAACACTTGAAGCTCAGTTATTTTACTATCAGTCGTACCGGCGCACTCGCATTCAGTAGTTTGTACTCACTTTTCGGTAGCATAGAATGCCCTGCACGGAGACGGAATACTTTTCTCCGTGTGGAGCGCGAAAGGAAGAGCATGATTTTCAACGATAGCCGGTATTTTGCTGTGGCTACACTGTTGCCATATAAAGCAAGCTCCGTGCGTTAGGTAAGTGAGATAGGGCAGTGTGGCAGTGACGCAGTGAGTAAGAAGGTGAGGAGAGGCCTAGCGCTATAGTACTGACGGGGTGACGGATCTCCGCCATTTTGAGGGCGCCACTGGTTATTATAGAGCGAATAACTCGAACCTTCGAGCTGCTTCGAGAATCTACTCCTACTCAAACCTAAGCCGCCGCACGTGCATCGGCCGTTGAAGCTTTTTGGTTTTTCGAAACGAAACACTGATTTTCGATTCCGTCCGACAGATTGTATATTGCTCATTAATAAATAAAATAACTAGACAATCACCTCAGAAGATCTGTGAACCAAAAACTGTTTATTTAAATTGTATGTAAGTGTATGGTTACCGAACATTATATACGCATTATTGCGCGCTTGTGAAACGAATAACAACATACGTACGCACATGCTTATACTACAGTCTTCAAAAAGTAAGTAACACAAAATGTTACGTACAATAAAATTCCAAACATAACATTCATAACGTAACATCATTATTTATACAGATGATAAACAACCGCTATTGACATTCTTCAAAGAAGTTAGCATAAGTCTACATTCAACTGTTTCTCTATGCATCAAAATAGCCTGAGCAAACCAGATTTGTAGCTGCTGCTGGTGACCAGTTAAGTAATTTTGAGTCTACTTTCATCAATATAAGTACAAGCTGCACATGTGTTACATACAAAGAAAGCTGTCTGAATAGTGTAATATAGAGCGTAATATTTTCTATTGATCAATTACAGAGTTACTAGAGAGCCTGGACTACTATCGGTTCGAATGACGTAGTCACTTGTGTTTCGAACCGTATAACTTCGTCAAAAAAAATCGCATTAAAAATCGAAATACGAGGTGTGATGGCAAATTTAATTGTGTGTCGATTTGTATAAGTTTCATTACATAAAGTTAATTAGGCGATGAACAGTAGCGAATAGAAGCAAAAAATATGCAGATTTTAGGCCACTTTCCATGAAGGTCAACTTTGCAGGCCTACCATTTGCTCAAAAATGAAGCCAATGCACAGCAAAAAATCAGGCATATAGCCCATAGATTCGAGAACACATACGCCCAAAAATTTTTCAAAAATGTTAATTAGTATTGCTAAAACATTAGCAAATGTAAAAAAAGTGTATCTCGGAGATGAAAAGTCGTATCAAGACGAGAGTGGGCTCAAAAAATCGGAAAAATTACAGCTTTTTAGAAATATTAAAATATATTTAACAAAATTGTAAACTTTCGTGTGAGAGCTGTCGAAAGTTAAGAAATTTTTTTGGGCCAGAGCCGTATGAAAAAAGTGTGAAAATCGTCATAAAATTCCAGATGTGCGTTATGAGAAGTAGCCGGCGCGGTCCGGAGACAGTCTGGAGGAAAAGTGAAGTACATCGACGACAGAGGACGAGGTATACGTGACATGTTGGTTTGAGGACTAGGACACAGACAAATCCATTTTTACATTTTTCGCTTATATTCGTGATTTCGCAATTAATTTTAATTTATTTCCTAATTTGTAATAAGATATATGATAACACAAATCAGAAACTAATATTATTGTTTGTTATTAGAAAATAGCAAAAACGTGGTTTTTAACTTTAAAGAAAAACGAATAATTAAAATATGTTTATTATTATTATCTATACAATGTTGAACTCATCAGAGTACATATTACATATTGCGTAAAAATCTACAGTTTCCTAAAAACTAAAGTAATAAATAGATATACAAAACTTGTGAAAATCTCTCTCTCTTTCTCTCTCTCTCTCTATACACACACACACACACATATATATATAAAGTTAATTAGGCGATGAACAGTAGTATATATTATATATATATGGCCCAGGTGGAGGACTGCTACGTCTTCCGAGGAAAACTGCAAAGCGAGCTTCGGAACCGTTTTTATAGCCCGGATGTCTCAACAGAGACCCACCCTCTCTTACCTGACTGCTGCCGAGACGAGACCCTCCGAGCTAATCTTTTTATGACGGTCAGATTTCGCGCAAACAAAATTAAAAAATTATCAGATATGCACATATACGAGCATTTTTTATTTTCATGTAAACAGCCATTTTTCAACAATTAAAATGCAGTTTGAATGGTAATTTTCTGATTATTTTAAATAACAATATATACAACAACATTTGTATTACTCTGTCTCTCTCTCTCTCTCTCTCTCTCTCTTACTTTCTAGGGGTAAGCTATTTTCTAATAACAAACAATAATATTAGTTTCTGATTTGAGTTATCATATATCTTATTACAAATTAGGAAATAAATTAAAATCAATTGCGAAATCACGAATATAAGCGAAAAATGTAAAAATGGATTTGTCTGTGTCCTAGTCCTCAAACCAACTTGTCACGTATACCTCGTCCTCCGTCGTCGATGTACTTCACTTTTCCTCCAGACTGTCAACGGACCGCGCCGGCTACTTCTCATAACGCACATCTGGAATTTTATGACGATTTTCACACTTTTTCATACGGCTCTGGCCCAAAAAAATTTCTTAACTTTCGACAGCTCTCACACGAAAGTTTACAATTTTGCTAAATATATTTTAATATTTCTAAAAAGCTGTAATTTTTTCCGATTTTTTGAGCCCTCTCTCGTCTTGATACGTCTTTTCATCTCCGAGATACACTTTTTTTACATTTGCTAATGTTTTAGCAATACTAATTAACATTTTTGAAAAATGTTGGAGCGTATGTGTTCTCGAACCTTTGGGCTATATGCCTGATTTTTTGCTATGCAGTGGCATCATTTTTGAGCAAATGGTAGGCCTGCAAAGTTGACCTTCCTGGAAAGTGACCTAAAATCTGCATATTTTTGCTTCTATTCGCTACTGTTCATCGCCTAATTAACTTTATGTAATGAAACTTATACTTATAATGAAACTTATACGAATCGACGCACAATTAAATTTGCCATCACACCTCGTAATTCTATTTTTAATGCGATTTTTTTTGACTAAGTTATACGGTTCGAAACACAAGTGACTATGTCATTCGAACCGATATTAAGTCTCTAATTAAGGAGATACTGTGTTCGAATATTGAGTCTCCACAGGACTTCTTTCATAGGATATAAGGTAATTGAAATACTACATGAGCAGTTGTTTGTCATTGGGAAAGTATATATAAGATTTTGAAAGAAATTGAAATTAATGTCTTCTTTAAAGAACTGAGTGTTCGACTACGGCTAACTGCTAACTTTTATTTGCATAATAGCTAAAGAAAGCTGTTTTTTTGAAAAATGTATTGACAGTGTAATCTTTTGATATGTTTGCTAGTGTATAGATTGAGTGATATACAGTTTAAGGAACTTTCTAAAAATTAGACTTGACCGGTGATTTCCTTCAAATTAAAACATTTTTATTTAGAGACACAATGTAATAAAAAGAATGTCAGATCTTGTGTAATAACAGAATAAAAACATATAACTTAATATTCCTGAATCTAAAAATCATCGAACACTCATATTTAAAATTTTATGTACCATGTCAGGTAAAAGTTTTGGAAACTATCTAAAACGTCTGCATATTCAATCTATACAGCTAAAAAAACATTAGTTATTATATTTTCAACATATTTGGTAATTCAGCAAGTTTCTTAGGTCTGTCTTATATAAATGAAAGACATGACAGTATTTTCTTCGAGTACATGCAACCTTTGCAATTTAATTTCAATAAAATATTTTATATTTATCTCAACCTTGTTTTTAGTAGATATAAAATGGTTAATTTGTATTATTTTTTAGCAAATATTAAATAATCGTCATCACCAGTCTACCAGGAATGGGATATAGGTCTTCAATAAAATATACTTTGCTTATAGTCATTATGCGTCAAAAGAGCATGGTCTAAGAAGATTTGTATTTACTTGGATTATATATGACTGATACAGATTACAAAGTGGTTCATGCCTTGATACGATCACCTGTAAACTTACTGGAGGGGCTAGACTAAGTCTTTAATTTGGATATACTGTATTCGAATATTGCGTCTCCACAGGTATTCTTCTTGAATAGGACGATAAGGTAATTGAAATACTACATGAGTAATTGTTTGTCGTTGGAAAAGTATGTTAGATTTTGAAAGAAATTGAAATATATGGCTTCATTAAATATCTGAGTTTGGGACTGCTGTAAAGTGATAACTTTTATTTGCCTAATAGCTAAAGAAAGCTGTTTTTTTGAAAAATATATTGACAGCGTAATGTTTTGATATGTTTGCTAGTGTATAGATTGAGTGATATATAGTTTAAATCCTTGAAATTTGAACATTTTTATTAAAAGATGCAATGTAATAAAAATAATGCCTGATTTTATATAATAATGTAATAAAAAAATATAACTTAATATTCTGGAAACTGAAAATCATCGAACACTCATAATTAAAAATTGTATGTACCGTGCCAAGTAAAAATTTTGGAAATTATCTGAAACTTCTGCTTCTTCAATCTATGCAGTTCAAAACACTTTTGTAATTATATTTTTAATATATTTGATAATCATGCAAGTTTCTTGCGTCTTTATTATATGAATGAAATACATAAGAGTATTTTCTTCAAGTCAATGCAACCTTTGCAACTTAATTTTAACAAAATATTTTGTATTGATCTCAATCATGTTTTCTGTTTTTATACATGGTTAATTTGTGTTATTTTTTGACAGGTGTTAAATAGTTCTGATTGACGTTCTACCAGGAATGGGATATAAGTCTTCAATAAAATATATTTCGTATATTGTAATTTTATGTCAATAGAGCATAGTCTAGAAGATTTGCATTGATTAGGACCATATTTGACTGACAAAGGTTACAAAGTGATAATATCTCCATAGGATTATATGTAAAGTTATTGAAGTGCCTGGTTTAATCATCTAATTTGGAGATGCTATTTTCGAATGTTGAATCTTAACAGGTCTTTTTCTTAGATAGGACAGAAGATAATTAGAATACGTGATTAGCTGTTTGTTGTAGGAAAAGTATGTATAAGATTTTTAAAGGAATCGAAAGGAATGGAATTTTAAAAAACTGAGTATTCAACTTATGCAAGTTCATCAATTTTATCAACTTTTTGAAATTAAAAATCATTAGACATCTATAATTTCAAATTTTCAGTACTGAATTAAGGGGTTATGCCTGAGTTAAAATTAAAAAAAAATCAAAATTTTTTTTATTTGATTTTTTTAAAGCAAATTTACTGTAGAATGAGCTGTCTTAGTCCTTTTTGCCCGAAAGAATTCTGTTACAAAGTTATAGGCAAAATATCAAAAAAATACAATTTTTCAAAATTGCGTATTGTTCATTTTTTGTCTTATAGCGCTTTTGATTATTCAAAACAATTGCGTTTTTGTAGAAAATGTAACATTCAATGTGTTCACAAATTCTTTTTGAAAATGCAATTTTATTTAAACAAAAAAAGCACAAATTGTTTACTAAATCATTACCTACTGTAATAGCTAATTTTTATGAAATCGTAGATTTTTTTTTATTTTGAATGTTCAAAATAAAATAAATTTAGAATTTAAATTTAGTTTTGTAATTTAAATTTAGTTTTTTAATTAAAGATATGTGCAAATTTAAATTACCGCCTAAAAACATGGCACCTTACAGCATATAGAAAAGGAAATCACTGTTTTACCGACCTAGTCGAGATTGCATTCAGACATCAGCTGTTTCGTCTGCTGTCTGTAGTTTAATGCAAGCTGGATGTTGTGCTGTTGTGATAACTTCTGAGTCTCACTAGTGTTCAACTTTAGATAAGTGTTTTGTACTATAAACGACATATTATTTGTAAAGAATCTGTTCTTTGTGAGTGTATTCATTGTTTCAGGTATATGGGCTATAAATCTCTTGTGTACGAGAAGATGCCTATGTGTTAGAAGAAGTCTATGTGAAGATGCATATGATGGTCTCAAAGTCTACTGTAATTGCTAATGATCCTATAAAGTAATGGTAAGGAATGACAATAATTATATTCATCTAAAATATGCTGACTGCGAATGCTTACTAAAAACTTACATTTCAATTTCAGCTTTCGATACTAGTATATCTACATGTACAGCACCCGGGTCTTCATACACACCTTAATATACAGGTATCTTATGCCAAAGTACAAGAAAAATATGCCAAGCAGTTCATGTAAGTACTACCAGTTAAATATACATAAGTGTCTCGATAAACTTTAAATGCATTTTTCTCAGTTTTGCCATTTTTATGATTTTAGGTCCTTTACCGCAGGATATCTCAGCATCCAGATGATGAATTGACACCAGAAAGGATGGAAAATCTTCTGAATATGTTTCTTCACAGCTTAAGCGGAGCAGAATTGACTAATACAAGGTAAAAGTCAATGTTACGCCTGTGAATATATGTAATATTCACTATAATAACCAATATAATCAATTTATGAGTTACTAAATATTTATAATTTATATTTGATAGAAAAGTCTTCCGCTTAAGCTGTGAAGAAACATATTAAGGAGATTTTCCATCCTGTCTGGTGTCAATTCATCATCCGGATCTTGAGATATCCTGCGGCAAAGGGAAAAAAGTGCTGAAAATTAGTCTTTCATAAATGTAATTGTTTACAATGTAAGTATAGATATATCATTTTTTAAAAATAGTTAAAAATATGTTTAATACCTACATTTTAAGTAGGAGAAAGATTTTTTTTCATACTATGAATAAATAATTTTTTTCAGCCCATTACTTAATAATGTCTTTTTTACAGGTTTAACTCAGGCATAACCCCTTAAGGAAAATTGTCGGATTATATCTAAAACTTTTGCTTAGTGATTCCATACAGCTGCAATTAAATCATATATCATATTTTAAATAGATTTGATAATGAGTTTAGTTTCTGAGATCTCTATTGCACAAATTGAGTTGACATGTTACACAAGCTAACAAATTTCAGACAGACGATGACTTAAGTCTTTTATTAATCTATATTGATTTCAATTTTCTTTCATTACTTATAATTATCTTTAGCTAGTTTTATTCAAATCTATTGTCATGCATTCATTGAAACATTGATATAGTATGTAATATAATATATTAAGATAATATAAAAAATTACAGTATGACTTCACGAAAGCTTTATGGAGTTCCCTATTCAGACAGGCATATTCGTCGTTTGCAGAGAGCTAAAAGATTTTTGTTTTTTCAAAATGTGAAAACTAAGTTTTTAGATTCTTCAGATATATCTAAATCTGAGGGCCACGATGAAAACGATAGTAGATGTTCGACCCACTTCAGGAATATTTCATTGGAGGAAAAAGAAACTATTCTTGCAAATGCAATATTAAGTAATTTGAATATTGGTGCATATCCATTAAAATTAGAAGAATCAAATGATATTCAAGTAAAGCATAATGGTATGAAATCCAGAAAGAATACGTTTGAGTATCAAATATATGATGATCACGAAAAGCAGATTGTGAACACCGAATGCTTTAGTAATTTTGATGATTTTATGTCGTATTTACAAGGTACAGATGACTTTGATGAGAACACTGACTCTGAAGACAAAGATGAAAGTGAACATGCAGAAGTACAAACCTTGAGTGAAAATGATAAAAATAATTCTAATTTCTTAAGCTGTATTCGACTATGGAGCACTAAATTCATACATACAATTCCACATGTAGCTATAAATGAATTATTAAGTATATTAAGAACTTATACGGATGCTTCATTTCCAAAAGATGCTCGAAGCTTTTTGAGAACACCAAGATATACAGAAATATTTCCAATGGATACTGGAAATTATTGTCACTATGGATTAAAAAGTGCTGTCATTTTGTTTATTACAAGACTTTTAGAAGTAAATATTGATATTGATTGTCTTAAATTACCTGTGAATGTTGATGGTGCCCCATTAGCTCAATCATCTGAAAAGGGTCTTTGGATTATTTCCTGTTCAGAATCAATATTACAAACAACGCATGTTATTGGTATATATCACGGAGAAGATAAGCCACGTAACAGTAATTTGTTACTGGAGAAATTTGTTTCAGAGTTAACGAATTTAGTACATGAAGGCATTGAATATAATACAAAGCATTATAAAATAAGATTCCACGGTTTGATATGCGATGCTCCTGCAAAAGCATATGTCTTTAAAGTGAAATACCATACTGGTTACTGGAGTTGCACTAAATGTCGTATTCGTGGCGAGTGGAATGATAAAGTGTGTTTTCCTGGAGGAGTTAAGACACTAAGAACCGATCTTGGTTTTAAAAATCACTTATATATTGATGATGATATCAACGATGGTTATCAGCAAGGAAAAACCATTTTATGTAAAATTCCTTGCTTTGGAATAGTCACTAACGTACCTATAGACTACATGCACTTAGTCTGCTTAGGGGTCATGTTAAAATTAATAAAACTTTGGTTTAACGGCCCAGTAAAAACCCAACTGTCTGATGACCAATGTCAAATAATATCTAATAAACTACTAAATTTGAGAAGCAGCATACCTAATGATTTTAGTAGAAAACCAAGGCAGTTTAAAAATGTGAAAAGATTATGGAAGGCACATGAGTTACGTCAACTTTTATTGTATTCAGGACCTGTGGTTTTTTTAGATGTACTTGATATTTATGTGTACGAGCATTTCTTATGTTTACATGCTGCAATAACAATTTTAGTAAATCCTATATTATGTACAGATGTAGATTATTTATTTATTGCTGAAGAATTATTGAAAAAGTTTGTAATTAATTTTGAATATTTATATAGTCGTAAATATATAACCCATAATATTCACAACTTGCTGCACATTGTTAGTGACGTGAAATATTATGGACCATTAGATTATTTCAGTGCTTTCAGGTATGAGAATCACATAAGAAAAATTAATCAGGAAAGGTGACAAACCTCTGCAACAGATTGCAAATAGGCTAGTCGAAATAAAAAATGCATCAGAACATACAGTAATTGTAAAGAACGAGGCAGTACAATTACTAAAAGAGCACTCATCTTGTCCAATATTAACGTTAGATTCTGGCGATCGTCAATTTCATATTCTACGAAGAAAAACAATGTACATAAATTGTAATGACAATAAAAACAATTCCGTATTGCTGAGAAATGGCAACTACGCAGAATGTTGTAATATAATTAAAAAAGAAAATGGTAACATCTATATTATTGTTAAACTTTTTAATACCGTTGGCAATTTTTACTCTATTCCTGTTAACTCAAGTAATTTCAGTATTGAGCGTGTACAAGTGGTAATGGGTGATTTGCAAATGTGTAAATATGAAAGCATATTAGCAAAATTATGTAAAATACCGTTTAAACATGATTTTATAGTTTTTCCAATGATGCATACATATGAAAAAAATGTATAATATATTTTGTAATATTACGTTTCCTGTATTATCACAATATTTACTAGATCAATTGAAGTATAAATGTTTAACATACTGTTATTTTGATCTAAAAAATATTTAAATTCATCATATATTACTAAGGCAAGGTGTATTTTCTTATGTATGTTCTTATGTATGTATGTATTTTCTTATGTATGTTCACAAATAAACATAAAATATTGTAGTGTGTTATTTATTGTTTCAATAAAGCAATATATTGGTATAAAATAAATGTAATTTAAGTTTAATAATGACTCTATCGCTCGATGATGGAATAGTGTGGAATAAAAAGTTGATTTCCTGTTGATTCCAGTTGATGTCCTGCCTCGACCGGTGCCGCATTACCACCTTATGGCACCGGTGAATCCGTTCTGTGTTAATAAAATTCTCGAGTCCTAGGCCCGCCATATGCGATTTATCCTTTTTCTGGTCCGTTTCTAATAATGTAGAACACGAAAGTTGTTTTGCAAATTAGCCACTGAAGAGGGGATAAAAATATCCCGAAACGTTTGGCATTTTAAATAAACAACTTGGCTCGAAGAGATGCATCAATTTTTATTCCACAAAATGTAATTTAATTATTAGCGTAAATAAAATAATAGGCTAAATAATCTTAAAAAATTTCAAAAACGTTTGAAGAATGTTTTGAAACGTTTTAATTTAAACCAGCAACGTTTTTAAATAATATTTAAAACGTCTTAAAAACGTTTAAACTGCGTTTAAATGTATAATTGGATGGTATTATCGATTAAAATTAAAGACCTCAAATAAACGTTTATAATGCGTTTCACTTGAAACCTTATGGAAATTGCCGAATATCTCTCAAGACGTTTTTGAGACGTTTATGAGACGTCTAACGTAACGTTTAAAAATCGCTTATAATACGTATTACCTTTAACAAAATTGCGGACATTGAAACGTTATTTCAACGTTTAATAAACGGTTGTAAAACTTACCTTTATAACGTTCGAAGGTTTGGTTTGAAACGTTTTTTAAACGTTCAGAAAACGTTTGCGTGTTATTAGGGCCTGCATGGGTAGTTACTTCTAAGGCACTCAGAATAACCACAAACACCATTGGCGCCTAAGTTATCTCCAATAAACAATGCTAATGCAAAGTAAATTTTATGCTCTTGTCCATTAACATTAATGACTATTCTATCCGTTTCCAAATTATTTAATTTGTCAAATAAATGTTCAAAAACAGGCGTAAATCCTTGATTTACTCGATCATATGTGTTAAATAAATAAGCTATAAATATCAATGATAATCGAGCTAAATATTTCTGAGGAAAACAAGGAATTGTGTAATAAACCGCGCCTATTTTATTAATGCCTTTGGTTGGACCTAACGGATTATCAACTTCGAAATCGTCATAATAAAATGTTAATGGAACAAGGAACTTATTTGAAAATTTTTCTTTAATATTAGCCCATAATGTACTTTGTAAAAAATTTTGAATTATTCGAGGATTACTGACATTGTAAAGATCCATTTCATTTTTTAATAGATCAAAGTTTCCTGGCATTTCTAAAAATTTTTTTAGTGTTTCTTTTATATCAATGTATTGACCACACACTGACTTTTTTTTCATAATTTTCGCCGGTCAAAAAATAAAATTTGACGAGCATCGTTTATAATTATGAATGTTTGATGAAGTATCCAATTCTGTATCCGTGATCTTTGTATGTACGTTATGCAAATGTTTAACGAAACTATTTTTAGATGAAAATATCTGTGCGCAATCATTTTGGATGCATTGAAAATTACTCAATTTGGTAAAGCCGTATTCAAACTGATAATGTAGAATAAGATTTTTAGTATTTTCAAAACCTGTCGTACAAATACTGCATAAATATATCATGATTGTATGAGCATAAAGAAATATCGATTTGAAAATAGATAATTTATTTGTACATTTTCATACAAACATAATTAAACGATTCTTATATTGTCAACTTAAACCATATAAAAAAAAAGTATTAGTCACTATTTTTTTTACAATTTGAAATATTCAGTTTTTCTCGAGATAAGACAAATTTACGCTATTGAAATATTTTTAAAGAAATAATTCTAATTTCATCTACAAAATTAGTTTTTCTATATGCCAACTAAGTAACAAAATTAATTTTGTTGTCTCTCGCTATCTAAAGACGCTAATGAACTTTCTAAATTTATTATAGATCCAATTTTTTTATCCCACTGAGTCTTAATATTATATACACGATGTTGTAACAAAAGCCAAATTATCTCGCAATGTTTCGGATATTCTAAATTAAACACCATATATATTTTGTATAATACATCGCATGCCTGCAGTGCTGACGTAAATGTCCATGAATTTTTAGTGCCGCACTTGATATACGCCTGATTGACTTGCGTTGGCGATTTACCAGTCAACACCAGGCAACGTTGGACTTTTTCTTTACCTTTTGTGTATCTAGTGGCACGATCTTGTAAGGCTTTGGGAACTTCTGTCAAATTCTGCAACAGAAACATGATAATCAAATTTTTACAAAAATCATTTTAATATACTACATTAGCTTATAGCTTAAAGTATTTATAGGATCCTTTTACGCGATAAATGTTAGTGTACAGAATATTAAGTAGATGTCTTCTAACATTACGAGGAAATCAATTTGTATTTGAATGAATGTCTTAAAAGAAAATAATCTACTATTTAAATGAAATCGTTTAAAATTTATTTTGAAAGGAATTTCCGCTGATAGTTAGAGGAATCGTTTTTCAACAAGAGGAAATATTCTAAAAAGTTATATTAGCACATTAATATATTTATTTCAATTGTTGATACTTCAGCTGACTTACCTTGCACCAAATATAAACTCCATTAACGAACGCCTCTCTCGTTACGATACCAGATTTTCCCCTTGATCGGTTTGGAATCAAATAGGGTAATATCATAAGTTTCAAATCATCTAGCACGTTATTATCATCATCTTCGGAATCTACTAATTGATTATAAATATTGCACAACTCTCTCCCAAATTCATGATTAACTGTATTCCGTCTCAATGTATATAGATCTGTGAAGAAATGACCCCAGTTTTTTTCTATACTTAATACGCTGTCTGGATAGGAGTATTTGAAATCCAGTTCAAACTAAAATAAATGAAATTTTATCAGACTGAGCACGTATAACAAATAATAAAAAAATTCTATTTTTGAAACTTAAGACTTGCCAGTTGTGCACCTAGTTTCGAATTCAAAATCGGCCAGTCTTGCTCAAAAATATTATCGTAAGACTCGTGATGTAATTTATTCAAATTACAGTGATAATCTTGAATTAATTCCCAGTGCTTTTTGACGCTTTCCCACGGAGCTCTATTTTCTTTTTCTTGTTATTCTCATGCATTGGCACATAATTTAAAAAAATGTGTAGTAAGCGCTAATTTATTTTAAAATTTAAAATAAAAAATACATAATAATTACTTACATTGCAGTTTTTCTGTGACAGTCGAGGATAAGTTGCATGTATTTTCAATAAATAGCGATAAGTTTATCCATTTTACAATAATCATTCACTTTAACACTTGGATTTTCATAAACCAGGCGCAACACAGAGAAATGTTTTCGCGTGACGACAAAATTATAACAAATAAAACTAAATTATTAATTGGCCGTTTATGCAATGAATCGCAGACAGTATGAGGCAGCAATTTAATTGCACGTGCGTTCTTCTGAAGGGGCGAAACGAAAAGAAAGGGGAGAGAAAGATAGCTTTTCTCGCAAAATATGTTCTTCTACGACATTGATGTTACCGGCTCGACATGAAATATCGTACTGACTCTTTGCTTCTAATAGAGTAGTTCAAAGCAATGGAATTCACAAAATATTTGGGTGAATTTTACTTAAGCCTTCTGTTTACATCAGAAGCGCTAGTCAATTCCCCGCATTCTATAGAAATGAAATGCGAGAAATAAGTATTATTGTGTTTCAAGCTATTCAAAGCCTGTTATAACATGTATACATGTATCGTAATAGCTTATACTAACATTTACAATGGTTAGCAATAAATATGAAAAATATGAAAAATAAAAAAAAATGACTCTTTAGCGCCTTTTTTGTTTATAATCAATGCACAGTGTAAAACTAATTTTAGCATGATACGACTATTTAAAGTACGCATCATTTATAATCGAATGGCATAGGTCCCTACATATATTTTTGACCTTGAAGGAAGAAATCTCTATTACTTGGCCCTTCCGAATTTTGAACGGCGAGCTCGGCGCCGACGGCTCCAATCTAAGATACACTTTTTTGCAGCTGCTTATTGCTTATCAAAAAGCTTGCTTAAGAATAAGATCAATAGTTTTACTGTAAAGTTCAAGTCTTTAACTTCAGGAATTGAACTTCAAAATATGGAAAATCACCTTTTGGTATAGCGTTATTGTACATTGAAAAAAAAACGTATCTCGGTTCCTATTAATCGTACCAAGTCCATCTGGGGATTAAAATTTCGATAAAAATCCCACCTTTGCAATAAACTTATTTGTAATTTGATTGCACTTAAATATTGTGTACAGCGAATTAATTAATTACGTACTTTATAAAAATTTGCTCCTCAGGACGCCCCTAATAAAAATTTCGCAGTTTGTGAAGTAATATATTGAAACATAACCCTTCTAGAATACGTACAAAAAAGTTAAACTATTTGAGATAATTTTTCACGTTTCACCAGCACTTTGAAAATAACGACTTTTTCAACTTTCGGTCCTTATTGCACAAAAACTATAGTAGATAGAGAATTCGGATTTTGCACGCTTATGGTACATATTAAGTACTACCTTGTCATAGAATAATGGAAACGTAACATATCTTGTTCAATAATTATAAACAATTATCGATTTTGGCAAAATTCGCGTTTATTGCCAATTTACAACTAAACTATTAGAGATAGACATATGCCACCGCTGACATTTTTGTGCAAAATTTCATAAAAAACAACTTTTATTTGAAATTTTTTTCTTTGAGAATAATACATTTCAATACGCAGAGGAAAAACCAAAAAAATGCAAAATTCCGATTTTAATTATTTATAGCGAATTTGCTGTACAAATTCAGCTGTTTGCAGATTCGGATTATTAATGTACACACTCTTCCGAGCTCTTTCAGCTTTATTTGACTGGCCTACATGTTAAATATTGTTTTCATAGCCATTTACTGGTCATTTTTTATAGGCATGTTTGCAAGCTTGAGAATACCTCGTAATATGGTATAATAATATTTTCGTCCAGTTTCATTCTAAAAAATGACTTAGAAAGGTTCGAAAAAGCGTTTCATCGCAAGGCGAAAAATGGTGCCATTTTTGGCCCATTCCTAACAAAACAAGGGTTTTACTAGCTTTTAAATGATATGGATTTCCTCCAAGGTTTTTACGAATTTTCTCCGACTTTTACGAACTGTTTACGATTTTTACGAATTTTCTCCGATTTTTACGCATTTTTACGATTTTCTAATTTTTTATGATTTTTCAGAGTTTTCTCCGACTTTTACGAATTGTTTACGATTTTTACGAATTTTCTTCGATTTTTACGCATTTTTACGATTTTCTAATTTTTTGCAATTTTTCCGAATTTTTTACGATTTTTACGAATTTTCTCCGATTTTTACGCATATTTTCGATTTTCTAATTTTTTTCGATTTTTACGAATTTTTCCCG
Organism: Philotrypesis tridentata; assembly: GCA_018906965.1. Lineage (NCBI taxonomy): Eukaryota > Metazoa > Arthropoda > Insecta > Hymenoptera > Pteromalidae > Philotrypesis > Philotrypesis tridentata. The sequence continues at coordinate 21,724 of JACCIB010001028.1, read as the reverse complement.
AATTTTTCCGATTTTTTCCGTTTTTTTTCACTGCTCATTTCCGCCGTAAAGCAGATTTTAAATTCTCGCAGGGTTGCCACTACAAAATTAAAAAAAAACTGACTCTGAATAAGCAGCTTCTTCAACCGGACTCTGAATAAGCAGCTTCTTCAACCGGATTCTGAATAAGCAGCTTCTTCAACCGGCCTCTGAATAAGCAGCTTCTTCAAGTGGACTCTGAATAAGCAGCCTTTTAATCTCAGCCGTCGATATATGAAGAGGGGAGGACGGGATGCGTAGGACGGCATGGGTATCTGGGGTGATACAACGCCCTTATGAAAAAAATCGGCAGAAGATCATATAGGAAATCTTGCACAGTATTTTGTAGGGAATTATATAAGAAACTTATATAATTCCCTACATATAGAAATACATATACAGAAACGTACATAATTTCATGATAGATTCAAGATATGGCTCCTACAGATATTCTTAAAGATTCCGTGTAATTATCTGTGTAGGTATACGTGCAGAGTTTTCGGACATGCATGAATACCTATAGATAATATTCTGCACATATCTGCGCAGAAATTTTTTTCTGTACGGAAAAATTTCTATACCTGTATTGAAACATATAAGATACTGTGCATAATTTTCTGCAGGTAAACGTACATAAATACCTGCACAGAAACGCACATAGGTTAATACGAAGACCTGTACAGAAACATATACAAATTTTTTAAATACTACAGTATATTAACAATATATATTTATTCATACATTTATGCATATTTTTGTAAACACATATGTGCACAAAGGACTCCGCAGAAAAACGCGTGATTTTAGGTCCCGGTCATATTTGATGAAACTATATGGAAATTGTAGGGATTGGTGTCCCGAACAAAGTTCCGTTGACTCCTGATCGAAAAGTGGAGCCATTTTGTAATAAATAATGATTAAAATCGCTAATATTTTGGAGGGTTAGGTTGCACGAACGCGGAACTTCAGACGGTCGAAACACGCAACATGTTGTTGTGTACGTAACCCCTCAATACAAATGAAATATTTTTTTATTCAACCGCGGGGAATATCTGTGGATCCGGCAGGCGCGCGAGCTCCGAGAGCATCCTTGATCATGAAGAAATGCTCTCGGAGGGCTTCTTCGGTGTGTGCGTGCGTGCGTGCGTGCGTGCGTGCGTGTGTGTGTGCGTGTGTGTGTGTGTGTGTGTGTGTGTGTGTAGGAACGTCGAAGAGGTCCAGAGAGCTAGAGCTGAACCGAGAAAAGGGGGCCAGTTGCGCGTATATATTCCGCGCGACGATTATCTCGAGCGCGTTAGAACTAATAAATCGGACCATTGACCATTTTCGCGCGCGCCTGCCGGATCCACAGATATTCCCCGTGGTTGAATAAAACAATATTTCATTTGTATTGAGGGGTTACGTAAACAACAACTTGTTACGCGTTTCGACCTAACCCTAACCCTCCTAAACCCTAAACCCTAAACCCTAACCCTTCTAACCTAACCCTCCAAAATATTAGCGATTTTAATCATTATTTATTACAAAATGGCTCCACTTTTCGTTCAGGAGTCAACGGACTTTGTTCGGGACACCAATCCCTACAATTTTCATATAGTTTCATCAAATTTGACCGGGACCTAAAATCACGAGTTTTTCTGCGGGGTCCTTTGTGCATGTTTTTCTACACAGATTTTGCCTGTATAGAAACGCGCATAAATGTATGCACAATAGTGTATATAAAATTGTGCATTCTATTTTCAGTTGAATGACTGTAATGAAAATCGCGGAAAATATCGTGGAAAATTCATTGGACACTGGATTAGTATTAAGGGGTTATGACAGTGTTAAAATTTTGAAAATACCCAGTTTTTTTTATTCACTTTTTTCATAGTTAATAGTCTGTAGAATATGGTCCTGAAAGCCGTTTTTGGCTAAAAAAATTTTCCTCGAAGATATTAACAAAAAACTAACAAATCTGTTTCAAGTAAATTTTTGAAAAATCGTGATTTTTAAATATTTTAATTAGGCCAAACTTGTGGAAAGGATTGTTCTAACCCACTTTTTACAGAGTAATTTCATGAGAAATCTTACTGAAAATAAGACTTAAAAACCGTTTTACAAACCGTTTTTTTCTCAAGAGTTATTAATTTAATTATTTCCGTAAAATAAATAAAATCTGTAAAATTAATTTTTCTATGTGTGATTTTATGTTACTAAACTCAATGTGTTAAAGTAAAGGCATTCAACAAATTTGAATTTGCCACTCGAATAGGTTGTGCCTCACAGCGTCTGGTCGAGAATGAAGATTTCTGTTTGATCGGTATAGTAGAATTTTCTGTAAAGCAGCAGAAAGCAGCCAAACAGCTGTTTTTCATCCAAGACACTAGATCAGTGCAGTTAGTCTGCTAGCTGCTGTAGCAATGCTTATAACCTTAGTGGTGTTGCCAAAGTGCAAGAGCTTCTGCAGAGTACAAATATTATTCAGATAAGTATTGGAAACTAATTTGTAATAACAGTGTTCATAATGAGCTTTTTCTTTGTTGGTATATTTTTTGCTTTTAGGTATACGGGTGCAAGCCAGCAAAATGGAAGCTTATATTGACTGCCTGAAGTATTATTTTGCATACCTTTGAAGAACTTGAAGTGTATTTAATAATGGTAAGTATTGTATGTAACTGTAATTCATAAACATAACTTGATTATGAATAGCTAACGATAATTTTTATTTTATTTTCAGCTTCTAAATGCTATTATCACACAGCATGACAAGCGCGTACCATCAAATATACTTTATTGTATGTATATTTGAGTACCAAAAGCAAATCAAGGTATGCCGGATATTTTCTGTAAGTATAGCTGAGTTCATTTGTATGATTTACATTATAAACTTTAAATGCCTTTTAGTCAAATTTAGTTTTTTCATGCTTTTGATGTACTTGCCGTAGCTTTCTGAAGGAACCGTAACATCAATCCGGATGAACCAAAGTGGAAAACCTTCCTAATGAGTACGGTCACAAACTGAGTGGAGCAGAATTGTCAAAAATAAGTTCAAAGTGAATGTTACGTATGTTTACATATGTAACATTCACTATAATTATTAATATTGTCAATATATGTTTAATTAATTATATTAATGTTGTGCTTTTCAGGAGTCTGTTCCACTTAGTCTGAGACCAGACTCATAATGAAGATTTGGTGCTTTGATTCAACAGGATTGATGGTACGGTTCCATCAGAAACATGCGGCAAGTAAATAAAAGTGATGAAAATCATGATTTTTGGTAAGCAAATACCTTTAATTGTTTTTAAATGTTACACTCACTTTATGCATATTATTTATGCATAAAAGTGATGTATAATACTTGTATTTGAAAGCAAAAATATAGTTTTTAGAGCACCTATATATCTATTAATTTTTTACAACACTAATAATTTTTCTTTTTTTTCAGGTTTTAACACTGTCATAACCCCTTAAGTTGGTTATCAATTTTGAGACAAAAATGAAAAAAAAGAATTTTTCAAATTAAAAAATATTTACTTCGTAGCGGTCACCCATCCAAGTACCAACCCCACCTTGTGCTGCTTAACTTTCATGATAGAAAGTGTATGGTGCGATGTGTTTGGCCAGAACACATCACACTATTAGTAAACTCAAAAGTTAATGTCTAAGAGCTTCATTTTGCTGAATCAGGTATTTTTGCGTATTGTTGATGCTAAATATTTTAAAATTAGTTTCATAAAATATTTAAAAGAGAACCCCGAATTGTTTTTTACTCGAGCGGATAAGGGTAATGCTACGGTGGCTGTTGAACGGAGTACATACGTTTTAAAGGTCGAGGAGTCCCTCAGCGATGAGAGATTTTATAGGAGAGTGAAGATTAACCCGATTTCTGGGATTAGGAAACGAATAAAAATCTTATTGATCTTTGGAGTGTACGTGGTGTTTTTGAGTGTGACTTTGCATTTAGAGATCTTTCTTCGAAGGGTATCGAGCACACTTCGCTTTCGAAAGCGTATGGTTTAATTAAAATTCATAAACCGGGTAATCCTATACGGATCATAGTGTCTACGATCTTTAATGGCAGTTTCTACAAGCAGATTTCGGGAGCTCCTATGGGGTTTTGCTCGAGTCCGGTTTTTGCAAACATGGTTTTAGAAGATCTTGAAACGCACTGTTTAAACATTGTAAAGGCGAGTGTGCCGCTATTCTACAGATACGTTGATGATTGCCTTTTAATTGTTGAAAGGGAGAGATTGGAGTCTGTATTAGCTATCTTTAATAAATATAATAGTGATTTGCAAGTTTACCTTCGAAGTTGAATCTAACAATAGTATTAATTTTTTGGACATTTCTATATCTTATGAACAGAACGGCAATATTATCAGAAATTGGTACCAGAAAAGCACAGCCTCTTCGAGATATATAAACTTTTATTCTCACCATCCTCAAAGTCAAAAGGTTGCGATCGTATATAATCTATTAGACAGAGCGATTTTATTGTCAGATCCACGTTTCCATTTGCAGAATATTGAGCATGCGAAAAGAATTCTTATAGCGAATGACTATCATCCTGCGTTCATAGAAAAGTATTGTAAAAGGCGTATTGTTCACAATCTTGGCCTCTTAAGAGATAAAAAGGAGGGCAAAGATTTGGGCGGTCCGGACTTAACGACTATTAATAATAATAATTGTGATTCAAATACTAAGAATAGGTTTGCGGTGTTCTCGTTCTACGAGTTTTAATTGTAAGTTAAAAGCAGTTTTGAAGAAAAATGGAAAAATCTTAGTCAATAAGATGTAACGTGGAATTTCCCGCCCGCCGGGGATTCCAGTTATTTACAAAATAATTTACAATTCGCGCAACTGACTTCTTCTCCCAGCCTCGTGGAAACCTGCAATGGTAGAAAGCGGGAATGTGGTGGCAATCAGGTTGATGAATTACACAAATATATAATGGTTAATAATCACAAATATATTCTAACTTTCCTTATACACTTATTATCCGGCAAACAGATTGGTAGTGACTCGAAATACAAATCATGGGCACGCGGCCAAATTACTAAATCCACAGCTGCTCGGAAAACCTGAAAAGGGCCGCGAAAATCCTCTACTTTCGATTCTAAAGGGAACAAAAGGAAAAACCGCCGTCCGCTGAAAAACGCGCGAAATAATCCTCTAACGGCTGCACGCGTGTTCCTCTACAAATACAACTTTTCCTCTATATATATTCCGTATTAGATACTCGAAATGCTCACCAAAAATCCTCTATAATATCTCTCCAAAACTCCAATAGAAACTTCCTTGTTGGCTCTGGCACGAACTCCTTCCAAAACTACTCCTTGACAAATAAATCCGCCAAAAGAAATAAGGAGACAAAAGAAAACTGCAGCTATGAGAAACAACCTAACTTCAGAGGCTCCAAGAACGGAATGGCCGAGGCCGACGCTCCGATCGAGGAAGGATGCCGCGTTTTCCCACCCGACCTCCTTCTTCACGGAAACGCAAGCCCGACCTCCAAAATTACATCATTGGTCCTCTTTCCTAGAAAAATCCCCTATTGGTTTTCCCGAACTACCACCGATCTATTCCTGTATCAGTGAGTTTCCTCCAGCGCCCTCTTTTCCAAATCCTAATTTATTCATTGGTTGGAAAACAATCATCGCCCTCTATATCCTTGACTAATCTTGTAATTCGCGCCCCCTTTACTGATAAAAATAAATCAATCGATATCGATCCTCATCCAGTGGCTCCCCCTATAGATAACGAAACCAGCCGCGCGAGATTCGAATTCCATCGATCTATCTTTGGGCTTCACTGCAGACATACCCTAAAATACCAACTGAAATATTTCCACAATCTCCGCCATGTTCCTCTATGCTGAAAAGAAAACCTCTATCTCCATGTGTCGTACTGTACAGTTCCCCTGTACAGTACTCCGCATCTATATCGCATCATCCGTCGCGAATCTATCGCCCGATAGCAGGCGCCCTCTCATTCTCACTCGATCACGGTCGATAATCGAGAGCGCGCTCTCTCTCCCCTCTATCATCGTCCGCGCCACATGCTCTCTCTCTCTCTCCCTCTCACGCCGCTATCACGCGCGCCACAAAGTCTATCTCCCACTCTCTCCCGCTCTCGCTACAACTCGCGCGCATCATGCTCTCTCTCTTGCTCTCATGCACACACACGCAGCCTCGTGCATGTGACCGCGCGTGCGCTGCTGACTAGCTTCCTGCGGTGCCCCCTCCCGAGCGCCGGCGCGCCGCTCAGGTGCGACTCGGGAGCTCACATCCTGCGCTCCGCACACGGCCGGTCAGAGGCAACTCCTGCGGGCGCCACCGAGCGCTGGCTCCGCTACAGGAGCTGTTACCTCGCCGAGAGTGAGTCAGCTGGCCGTATAATAATGTTCACGACGCAGCAATAATTATTGCTACGTCGCAAAGATCACAGATAAGTTTAACAAATTTATTAAATTAGGGAAGGATCCTACGGCTATTGGCGATACTAGAAATGTTGTGTACAAAATAAATTGTTCCGACTGCGAATCTTCGTATGTCAGGGAGACTTACCGCCCTTTAAAAGCCAGGGAGTCGGAACATAAACGTTATATAAATAAGAGGGATATCACCTCCCCCCTTGCCGCCCACGCAATGGAAACTGGGCATAAGTTTGATTTTCAAAATATACAAATTGTTGATAGGGAGCCATCTATTTTTCGTAGACGTTTCTCGGAAATGTTACATATTCAATTTTTTGATGGCACGCTTAATAGGGCTGAGGATACGTGGCACCTCAAAAATAGTTAAAAAAATGTTATTTCTAGTCTTAAGTTAAGTCCACGTAATCTTAAAAGATAGTATTTAAAAGTATTTGTTGTTGTTTAGGAGAGAACGGAGGTCGAGCGATGATGGTGAGGTATGCGGGCGGCATCGGGACTGAGGAGGTGGCACACCGCTCCGCGCTCTCTTGCGTATAGCCAACATGTGTTCAATAGTGATTGATTGGCGAGGCGGAGCGGCACATCCCAGTGGGAGGTCGGAGAGCCCGTGTTGCTAGGAGACGCTCCGGCCATAATGTATTGGTCGTCAATGGGGTCATGGAAGGGACGTTTGAACTCGCGGCGCGGGCTCTCGGACTTACTTCATGGTACATTATTCGTGCCACCTTCTCATTTCAGATGTGAGCTGGGTATGTGTTCCGTCGGAAACGGCTTGCCACAAGGGCATGAGGCTCCATCTCGCGAGATCGATGCGCGCAAGCGGAGAATCAGTACACGCGCATGCGCGGTGGCGGCGCCGACCTCGTGGCGACGCCAGCGCGCGCGCTCGTTCAGTCCGTCTCCAGCTCGCAAGCTAACCACTCGTAAGCTGAAGCCGGCAATTTTGAATAGCGCCACGCCATTCACCAAGTACTCGTCCTTAAGTTCGTCATCGTCGTCGTAATCGTCGTCGTCGTCTAGTGCTGTGCAGTGTACTTCTCTCTTTCTCTCTCTCTCTCTCTCTCTCTCTCTCTCTCTCTCTCTCTCTCTCTCTCTCTCTCTCTCTCTCTCTCTCAGTCTCTCTCCTCCTTGTACACCCGCGATCTCCCACGATCTCTCTCTTTGTCTCTCGCTCTCTTTCTCTCGCACGCTTTCCGCGTCTCCCGTGATCGCGACCTCCGCGTCCTCGCGTACGCGCACGTCGTCCACGTCAGGAGTGCCGGTGCGAAGAACGGCCGCACACTCACCTCGGCTGTCCAGGTTCTAGACGTAGAACCTGGAATTCTCGTACTCGATCTCGTTCGAGGTCACACACACACACACATATCCACACTCTCGTTCTCTCTCCGCAGCGTGTACACATCGAGAGGGATTTTATGCCAAAAGGCTTTCCCCTCTTTCTGAGCGAATAAACTTCTGTGTTTTTTCCGCTCAACCGCAGTGTTTTTCTTCAAGTACCCGATTTCCACCTTTTCCCACGAAACAGCGAAGCGCCTCTTAGTCGGGGCTTTTCGCGCTACAGTTCAGTATGCTCTACCGTTTTATTGGGGCTCTGGGTCTCGTATAGTATATATGTATTTTTGTATATGTATGCGTTGTTTTCTTGTAAGGGGGATATAACATTTTGCGAAATTCGGGAGTTGTTCGTTGATCTCCACCGGTGTCGCATCACCATCTGGCGGCACCGGTTACTCTGCAGAATTCGAGTCGTTGCCATAACGTGTGAGAAACAGGCTATTTTATTTATTTTATTTTAAATTATTATTGTAATAGTTTTAATAGTTGTCTTTACGATTTTTTCAGAATTTATGTTATTTTAGTGCCGACAATTGGACGCACGGCTGTTTTCATATGTTATAAACATTGAGTTGTAATTTTTGAGGTACTTTGTATTTTTCTATTTTTATATTTTTGTTAAATTGTTTAAATTATTTAATTGTATTATTAAAGAAAATTTTGTTTTGCATAGCTCTGAAGAGACCGTCTCATGGTCGAAACGTTGGCTTAAATAAAAACTTGTTTGGCTGGAAGAGATACTCTTTACGGTAGAAAAATCTCTTTGCGGATTAATTATAACTTATTAGTTTTCAATACTTATCTGAATAATTACTCTACTCTGTAGAAGCTTTTATACTTAAAAACACCATTGAGGTTATAAGCACTTAATTGTTACAGCTGCTAGCAGACAAACTGCTCTGATCTGGTGACTTGAAGGTTGGATGAAAAAAAGCTGTTTGGCTGCTTCTCAGAAAATTCTACTATACCGATCACATAGTAACCTTCATTCCATACTCGACGTTGGGCAAGAAGGTACGACATATCCGAGTGGCAAATTCAAATTTGTTGAATGCCTTTACTTTAACACATTAAGTTTAATAATAATTTAAAATCACACATAGAAAAGTTAATATTTTACAAAAATAAATTAATAACTCTTGAGAAAAAAACTGTTGGTTAAATAGTTTTTATGTCGTGTTTTCAGTCAGATTTTACATGAAACCACTCTATAAGATGTATCGTAGAACAATTTCTTCCACAAGTTTAGTCTTGTTAAAATATTTAAAATTCTAGATTTTTTGAAAATTTGCTAGAAGAATATTTATCATTTTTGAGTTTGTATCTTCAAGGCAAAATGTTTGAGCAAAAAACGGCTTTGAGCAACATATTCTACGGACTATTAACTGTGAAAAAAGTGAATAAAAAAAATCGATAGTTTCAGAATTTTAACCCTGTCATAAACCCTTAAATGATAAGTATATGTTTAGGAAATTATGCAAACTAACAATAAATCGCAGTGATTTTTATAGAATGTTGGGTAGAAAAAAATTGAAGAAGTCCCTTAGTAACGAGACTGATGTATCGAATTTTGCGCGATTATGCTAAATATAATTTTGAACAACATTTCAAAATACTCTCGACTTTATTTTGAAGTTTTTAAAAAATATTTAGAAAATAGTTAGAAAGTTAGAGAGATCAGTTGTCGCGATCTAGGGATTATGCTGTAAGGGGACGCGAATTTGTTCTGAAAAAATCTCGGCTGTTGTGTTGACTGTGTTTATGTGCGAGATCACTTAAGAAAAATTGCTCGCTGCAGTAGAGAGACTAGTCGGGGATACAAGCGCGGTTTGAATTTCGCGCGCACTAGTGTCGAGCGCTCGTCACGTTGGTAGCGCTCGCCTGATCTCTACTGCCATGCCGCTTGCTCGTCCGCTCTGTCGGTAAGAGGTAGAGTCAGCCTTTGAGCGAGAGGGGGGAGCGGTGAATCAGCGCTCGTGCTCTCCCTGTCCGCGTGTGCATGTGCGGCGCTCTCGCTCCTACTTCCTGTTAGGTGGGAGCAAAGTAGTAGCTGTGTCCGTGTTTGATTTTCCCGCGTGTGCGAAAAGAGGGAAGTTGATTACTTCGAGAAACGGTCGCCCGGGATTTAATTGCTTTCGGTTTGCTGCTCGGGGAAAATTTTAATTCCTATTAGTCCCGTCCCAGGTAGGATAATTAAGCAAATATCCCGGCTGAAATAGTTATGCGTCTCGGGGTGTAATAACAATTAAGATTTTCCATAACTTATGGCGGCTGTGCCTTGCAAGGGCCGGCGGCTGTAAAACAGATCTTCGAGAAAATTTTCCCCGGCGAAAAATTTATGAAGGCTGTGCCTTGCGAGGGCCGGCAACTGTAAAATGAATGTTAGAAAGATTTTTCCCGGCGAGAAAATTTATGGTTTTTGTGTCTTTTGGAGACTAATAATATTTAAGCAAACCGTCGAAAATTTTCCCCGGGTGGTACGTGTATTTTCTAATAAACTTGGCGCGACGCTTGAATTCCGAAAAAAGTTGCGCACATATTCTGCGGTTGAAAGCGCGTAAAAGTCTTGCGAACACGAGGACACTGACGACGTTTGTCTTGTTACAGAAGATTGTTTATCTTAGAGCTACTTGATATTCGCGTCGTGGACGGGCTGGCTGCTTAGGGAAAGCAACGTCTCGGATACGCTATCGATGTTGCTGTGCTGACCGTGAAACGTCTGCGTGAGCAATCTTATGCTATTGTTGTTGCAGAGGATGCTACTGCTGTGCTGTTGTTGTTGCGGAGGATGCTGCCGCTGTGCTGTTGTTATTGCGGAGGATGCTGCTGCTATGCTGTTGTTGTTGCTGTCGTTGTCCTTGGCAGCGTCAGTGTTTTGTGTATGTACACCGGCGTGCCTGCATACACCACGTTGTGAACTGACTCGCCGGCGTGCCAGCGCGAGTCAGTCTCGACGAGGAAATCGCGAAGTCCTTCCTCGCTTGCGGGACGACGGAACTTCACTAGAGGCTCTCTAGAATGCGAAGTTTTTCCCTGGCAGGCCTTGCACGTCCGTGGTGTCGTTTGGCGTGTGAGCGTCTGTGCTTGTGGTGCACGACGTTAATGCTGTCTGTTGCTTCTCTGCGGGCTGTTATTCTCGCCTTGAGTTGAAGAGTCGTGGTTCTTCTCGGTGATCGTCGGGTTCACCAGTGATGGGGGGATGCGTAGGACGGTGTGGGTATCTGGGGTGATACAACGCTGTTGCTTGGTTTGTATGTAAGGTTTATTCGGTCTTGTGTGCGGCTGCCAGTAGGGTGTGTAGCGCTCGGGCTCTCAGCGTGGACTGACGCGCAGAGGGAAGCGGGGCGGTCTCGACTCTCTCTCTCTCTCTCTCTCTCTCTCTCTCTCACCGAGAGGTGCTGCCGCCGTACGGGCAGGGTCCCCACATATATATCAGGGATGTATGTAGGTTTTATTCGGTAATGCGAGGGACTTACGACTGCTCCGCTCGGCTTCCAGCTAAGGATTGAATCGTCGTGCTTCTGCGGCTGCTCTCACTCGCTAGACTAAGTTCGCGCTGTGCCACTGCCTGACGGCGGGCACCTGCAGTACTCCCCCCTAAGGGGAAAAAATGTTTCACATTTGTTTAAGAGTTGAAGTGAATTGATGACGATGGATGTTTCGTGAGAGCGAGAGTGTTCGTTGTACAAGACAATTGTGCCTTGCTGGCTGTACAGTAATGAGTGATGCCTCGTTGGCAGTACAAAAATATAAGATATGCGATGTGTCTCATTGGCTTTACAAAAGTGTAAAAAAATAAGGGTTGTTTTGCAAACCGCGTTTCGGTAACTTAAAAATTAATGGTGCGCTGAAGCACTTTCATTTGTTCGGTGTATTATAACAGATGACTCGCGACTAGGATATCTGACTCCAATTTGTGCCACATTGGCTTTATTCGTTCCGCAGTAGTCTAAACGCATGCGTCGTTTATAACGTCCCTCCACCAGAGATTCCTTTCCGGACTCCACCCCTCTCTCATTCGCTCTGGAATGTACTCCCCTCCTCCATTTGTAACCTTCCCTCCTATTCCTAATTCAAAACGGCAGTGCGCCACCATCTCTGTGCTCTAGACCCTTAGCCTCCATCACTCCATGGTATCATATTGCAAGGATCTACTCGGCTGCTTTTGTATGTTAATTTATTCTTTTATTGTTTTATCGGCAAGTGCTTTAAGCAGATATTTTATTGTATTTTATGTATTTTAACTTTGGCATGATTGTGTTGTTATTTGCGTGATTTTCTGTTATAGGGCCTTGACAAAACTGTGCAACATACCAAAATTGACAAATACTAGTATTATCTTTGTAAAAATTGACGTAAATTTGACTTGAATATTAACTGTGATACTAGTATTATTCTTATTATAACTATTATTATTATATTATTAATTTTATATTATTATGTTGTAACGCGATTTGTCGTCGTTCTCGCGCTACGGGCCTCGTCCCCGTTGGAATCTGCCGCTGGGATTCCGGGTAGGCGCCAGACGCAGCCCGCGTGCGTCGGAGTCTCGCGACTCCTTGTGTCGGAGGCAAGACTCGTGTACGAGGACGAGGTTGGTGTTTGTGTGTTCGGGGTTTGGCGCGGATTCGCTCGGGCTTCACCGGCTAGCTCAGCCCCAGATATACCGGTGGGAGAGAGGGCGGTTCGAGTGTTGGAGATACGCGAAATAAGGTCAAGCTATTTAGTAGATTAACAATTATTTATTCAACTTTTAACGAACAGAATGATAATTACAACGTAAGACAGCACGAGTTTTTATAAAGAGGACAGCACGACTTTAGGGAAAGATAGCTTGAATAGTACACGTAAGACAACACGAGTTTTCAAGGGGAGACCGCACGACACTTAGACGCTGATTTGAGTCCTCGCTCGACTCTCGCACTTAATCACTACTTTGAATCCGCTCGATTCCGCTCTTATTACTAAATCAGACGCTACAGACAGCCACAAAGATAACTAAGATAGCTTGACTCTCGCGCGTCTCGAGGTATTCGCAATCATACAAAGTCCGCTCGACTTATACGTTCACGCGTGCCCGCTCGGCTTCCTTTCAGAAAACAAGAATAGTCGTGCGCGACCACCCTGTTCGTCGCACGACTGTTTAATCTACGTCGGGACTTAGCGACGCCCGCGGTCCAACGACTTACGGCGACCTTCGCTCCCTGCTAAAACTACTTCTCAGACGGACGAGTCCGCTCGACTCGCCGACTAAGACAACGCACTTTCTCACACTCTATTCACTTTCGCACCGAACGCAATAATTCCGCGATCACGATAAAATCCTTAAATAAGAGAAGACAGCAATAGGAGGCAGCTATTCGCGGAGATATAAAATGCGTACGCGAGACGAAGACCCGATCTCGCGTGGAACTGCGCTCTTCAGCCCGCAAGGTAAAACGTAGATAACAAGAGAACCAACTGACCTTTTCCTCAATTTCCTCGGGATGACCGCGAAGTCCTCCTCGTCGTCAGACAGCTCAATCGTATATCACGCACAAAAAATCAAAAAGGCACTGGAAATTTCCTTCGGGAGTTCGCGCTGACGTCCAAGCTGGAACGGCCGGGGCAGGAGAGTGCCGGCTCGCGCTCGCGTCGCTCGCCTCGGACTCTCGTGCTCCCTCGCCGCCGTTCGGCGCGCTCGCTCATTGGTCGGTTCGCTTGGGCCGACGGCCCGCGCTTCGCGGCGCTACGGGCTCGCGCGCCTTACGCTCCGTCGATCGCTACGCATGTGCTCTCGGCGCCTCGACTATTCAAACTGCTGGAGCAGACAGCCGCGAAATACGAACGCTCGTTTCGACAGGTAACCAGACAGCACGCAGACAATTTATTTATTATTAGATAACAATTAAATCGCGAAGTACGATGTAACTCTCAGAGCTCCCGTCTGTCTCGGCCGTTGATTCTTGAAGCTCCTGTTACATCGGGCGCGGTACGCTGCTTTTTACTTCTAACATCCGGTGCAGGTGAACAACCATGGCGCTGGTCCTGCTGCATCAGACGCTCACGTAGGAAGACCCCGCCGCACTCGTTATCAGCGTCCGACGGCTTACGATAAGCGAGTGGAGCTAGATGCCCTGCTTGAAGCTGGATAACTGTCGTCATGCCGACCTTGACTTCCTTCTCGACCAATTCCTCCTCTCTCTCTCGTCTTGGCATCGAAGGAGTCTATCGTATTTTTCGTCTCTCGCCGTTGTCTCTCCGCCTCTCGCGTTGTTTATTAACCGGAAATAAACAAACGCCATTAATTCATTCATTCAATCATCATTCACTCTACCTCGAGACGCTCTGCCCCGGCAACTCCTGAAGCTTGTGGCGTGGTGAAATTTCGCCACGTTACAATGTATATGCATTGTTATACCACTTATATGTACATCATGATTATCATTTATTGTATTGGTTTTTGCTGAATGCAAATAAAGGCTATTTTTTCTATCTATCTATCTCTCTCTCTCTCTCTCTTTCTCTCTCACGCTACTCTCTCACCCCACGCGGCGGCGGCGGCGCGGTGCGGGTCCAGCTCACCACCGCTCGGGACCTTCAGCGCAAACCCACCACACGCTCGCACGCACTCCCGCGCACGTATTCGTTTATAACGTCCCTCCGTGACATCACAACACCGGAAGTCTGGCACCACTAGGCCACGCCCACTTTGGCGGGGTATAACGTCCATCTACTACTGACGGATTGAGGTGAACTTGTTGTCTGGTTAATCTTGCATCCCGCTGATTGTCTTTGGGTCCACTATTTGTATTACTCATTTGAATAATTTAGCATAATTAGTATTTAAATCAATTCACGCTAAAAGAGAAGTAAATGCCACTCAAAATTCTCAAAATATAATTCAAATAATTTAAATAGTAAGTGATTTCAATTATAAAAATCAAATAATTCAACTGTAACCGTATATTGATCAACAATATCATTTGTAACGTGGAATTTTTCCCACCCGCACGGGGATTCCAGTTATTTACAAAAAGTATTTCTAAAATACGCGGCTTTTTTCCTTCACTCTGGCTTGTGGTATTCCTGCAATGGTGAAAAGCGGGACTGTGGTGGCAATCAGGTCGACAAATTATTAACACCAATATTTAAAATAACATATCACAAATATATTATGGCTATCTCTTTACAAATTTACGTATGCAAACAAATTATCTGACTCGAAATAGAACATGGGCTATATGCCTTATAACTATCTCCAAGACCTCATGGTTGACGGCAACTGAAATGGGCGCGAAATTTCCTCTGCAATAAATGATCGAACTAAAGGGGAAAACTGCTCGTTTCCTGTAAATCGCAAAAATCGTCTACGGTATTACCGCCACAAGAACAGGGAAAAACTGCTTCGTCCTGTAATCGCGAAAATGTCCTCTATGCTCTTACTCCTCTACCTAATTCCCGAAATAGACGACCAGATAAAAGGACAAATAAATTTGCGATAAAGTTTACCAAGTATTTCTCTATAGCTGCGGTATAATCAATTCCTCGCCGCCCTTTTCCTCCAGAAAATATCCAACAATCTTCCAATGAAAGATCTGGCCAAGAAAAACGCCGTAACAATTCTTAAGTCGTCTCAATAAACTTCCACCAAAAGAAACAAGATGTCGACCCAGAGACGATACAGAACTACTGAGAAAAACTTCTGACTACTCTGAGCACCGGGAACAGAATGGCCGAGGCCGACGCTTCCCTTGAGGAAGGATGCCGCGTTTTCCCACCCGGCCTCCTTCTTCACAGAAACACAGACCCGGTGTCCAAAATTACACAATTGGTCCTTTTTTCTAGAATAATCCCCTATTGGTTAATCAGAACTACCACTAATCTATTTCTTTATCTATGAATTTTTCCCAGCGCCCTCTTTTCCAAATCCTAATTATTCATTGGCTTAGAACTCGATTATCATCCTCTATGTATTTCCTCAATATGCAAATTCGCGTCCCCTTTATGGATATCGATCAATCAATCAATCATGTCGATTTCCATCCGGTGGCTCGACCTATAGATAATCTGTAAGCCGCGCGATATTTGAAAATCCTCCATCATCACCGAGTAAACCATAGAACTACATATATCGAGTCACCAAAGATTCCTAGCCCATACATTCCCTTATACTTCGTTATGAATTACTGAAGTCAACATAACGTTAACCATAGTACAACGCGATACAGTCACGCGTTCCCAAACTCTCTCTGGACGTTCCAAACGGCATCAACTTCGCGCCGATATATCCATCTCTTTCTTACTCAAGCGCTCTCTCTCTCTCTCTCTCTCTCTCTCTCTCTATCACGCACACGCTCGACTCCCACTCTCGTCATATTTCTCTCTCCCGCGCGCGCCGACTCTCTCTCTCTCTCTCTCTCTCTCTCTCGCTCACGCTCACATACTCGCGCTCTCCCCTCTACACACAGCTGCATGCATGTAACCGCGTGCGCGCTGCCGCCGTCTCGTTTCCTGCCATACCCCCTCCCGAGCGCCGACGCGCTGCGCAGACTCGAGATCTCACATCCTGCGCTCCGCACGCGGTCGGTCAGAGGCAAATCCTGCGAGCACCACCGAGCGCTGGCTCCGCTCCAGGAGCTGTCAACTTGCCGAGAGTGAGTCAGCTGGCCGTGCAATAATGTTTACGGCGCAGCTATAATTATTGCTACGTCGCAGATTAATCTAATTATTAATAATAATTATTATTACTAATTAGAAATTTACTAATTATTTACTAAAACAATATTACTAATAATTATTACTAAGAAAACAAAAACAATTCTATCCTTTTAAATGACCTACTTATATACTGACCTATATATTAAGTTTCTAACTCACTACAGTCTCTGCATTTTTACTAACGCGGCATTCCGAAGCGGTCAGTCACCGTCGTTTTGAAATGTAATCCTATCTAATGTGTAACGGGCGGAGCGCTCGTATGAGCTAGTCGGCCGAGATATATGACAGTGCGTTGTTGGCTCAGTGGAAGAGCAAGCGCCTAGATATCTTAGGTGCGCGGGATCGATTCCTAGTCCCGGCACTTGCTTCACTTTTTTATATGTCCTAATTCCGTCTTCCTCCGCCCCGTTACAACTTGTATACTTATCAAATGTGTTGTAACGTCCCGGGTGGCGTACAGAGTGTATTCCACATGCAGAAATATATTTATAAGTTAATGACCGGAATTCGGAGACCTTTAATTCAGCACGAGCTGCGTGAACGGCACGTCAAGGAAAAGGTAGCAACGCGGTGCAATGGTGTGAAAGAGAGAGATAAAATACCAGCAGTTCGTTCAGTGTGGCGTGAGGGTAGGCGTAATGTTTCCGCGTGCGCGGTTACTAAATTATGAAAGGAAATGAGCAGATCGGTCCTGGGTGCTTCGAGCTCTTTCCGTGAAAGGTTGACGCGGGAGAATTAAATATAAACTTGGGCTTTTGCTCTTTGAGGTAAATAATTTATTTACACTTGACTTTTACCATCGATTGTTACAATTTACTGAATTCGTTCTAAACTTAATAGTTACAATTTACTTTACTTAAATTCCCGACAGAGTTTAGTACTAGCAACTGAGACTAAGTTCTCTTAAGTAAATGTAGAGTCGAATCTTGAGAAAATAATTCTAAGTACGACTGATTATTCAAAGCTACTTTTGGTCAGAGTGATCTCTTCTAGAGATCGGTGGAGAACGCTTGTCGTGCGCGTTATTGATCCATTCTGTTGTCAACTGCTTCTTGCGTGCGTCAATTCTGGTTGGTATTGATTGCTTGTCGGGGCCAATCTAGTTTTGTGGCTCTTGGTTAGTTATTCTCTGCTGCTGTATTTCCGGCTGTTGGACATGGTGATGTACTCGCCGTCGGTAATTTACCGTGACGTTACAGTGTACTACATATGTTACACAAGTACTCTTATCAAGAATGCTTGCAGTTGATCTAATCAACCCTACTAAGAACTCTTCAATAACACTAGTTAGAGTAATCACACTACAACTCTCACATTTCAATTAAATTTTATACTTATTTAAATTAGTTTCAATATTCATTCAGCTATGCTATAGTTAAATTATTTCAGAATATACTCAAAATTTAATTTACAAAAATAAAATACACTTCATTAGAGCCAATCACGTACGATATTTGTATCGGAACCACTTGTTATATCCTGACTACATATTCTGACCATATAGTCAGAATAATAGTAGTTATATGACATAGAGGCTAAATATGCTTATAACTCATAATGCTGTAAGATCCCACGATTGATTGATTATATTATTTGTTAATCGATAATGTTTGCTGAGTGATTGATTTTCGTGTAGTATACTGTATGACTGTGAATGAGGGTGCTGACAATGTATGTATTGCAATATACCAGTTTCGCGAGCTGGTTGAGCAACGGTATGAGTTAGTTTCAATCTGAAAGAGCAAGTTAGCATTTTTATTGATGTCAGCGTTCAAAACATCTTTGTAACCTCTCTCTAAGTGGCGAGTTTTGATTGGTCTTCGGTGTCCTCACGTATTAATCATCTGACCAACGCCCTGGTCGGGGATGAGACTTTATAAGCTCAGAGCCCGGTTGGCGCGGCGCCTTTCACGACCAAACCAGGTACCAGTGTGCGTCTAACCTCTTCGCATACGGTAAAGCAAGCTGTTACCGTCACTACGACTTGCCGCTGAAGACTAGCTGGCTACTTGGAGCTGTTGAAGAAGACTTTACCAGGGATCGTAAGAGGGTGTCAAGGTACTACCTGTACGCTATCGGAGGGTCTAGAAATCCACTGAACTCTGCAGGCAAGCTGGCATATTTGCTCCGGTCAAAAGTACTGCTCAACTTCAATACATTGCGACGAAAAGACCGCCAACATATCTGGCGTGAGTGGGTGAAGCCGCAGCTTAGATAAGTCTACATAACCTGCCACGACTAGCTCGTGTAGTTTAAGATCACATACTCGCCCTAAGGGAGAAGGACACTTCGAACTACAGCGAGTGTACAAAAGCGTAAGTTAGCTTCTTTAGTATTATAACAGAACAAATATACAAGATCAGTAACTACGTAAGATAACTAGTATAAACTTTGAATGCGAAAGTATGAATGGCCCTTTACCGTCCTTGGAATCTGTCTGGCTTAATAAAACAAAACAATCAGAAAAGAAAATAGATGTTTAGATGAGAGAAAAATTATTTTATTAACCAAAGCCCTTTACTCACTAACAAGCCCTTCAGTCCTAAACTAGAGTAAGAACGAATAAAGGACAACTCAAGAGTCCACTTTCAACATTTAAAGACTAGCAGAGCGTGTCCAAAATTCTACAGACGTGTCCGCACTTTGGGATATCGTGTCCGCACTTTCTGAATGTGCCCGCATTTTCCAAATCGCGTCCACACTAAAGGAGGGTAAGTCTGCGGAACTAAATTCGTCCACCCAACATCCTAATAGGACACAAGAGCAACAGTCCGCTTTTATTTGATCAAGTCCGCTTTTACGAAGACGTGCCCGCACTTTTCAATATCGTGTCCACACTTTCGTACAGACGTGTCCGCACTTTCGTACAGACGAGTCCGCACTTTCGTACAGACGAGTCCGCACTTTCGTTACGTCCACCTTTTGTTATTACAAGCATTGTAAGCAATATAAGAGAAGACACGCGGACTAAAGTTATAATAATAAATTATTGTTAGTGATTATTTAAGAACATAAGGTCTCGGGCCCAAAGACATCCTTCCAAATAAAAATAATTATTTGTAGAGAACTCAGGCGGGTCCGGAGTTAAATCCGGCCCTTACACATTGGCATCCCTTGTGGGGAGGATTGTCATTGTTTATAAAATTATTATTAATAATCAATAATTTTACAAAAATTCCAATTAAAGATGGCGAATCTGACTTTGGATGAGATTAACCAAATTAAAGACACTAGAGAGAGAGCCCAAGCTTCAGCTAACTTTTATCATGTCAGACAAGCGGAACGAGACCAGAACATGTTAAATATGTCCACATATTTTCATGATGCTCATTTAGATCAGAGTGTAAATAGAGCGGTGAGTTTTGTTAGTATGTATGATGGAGAGAATATGAGTTTGAGGGACTTTCTTCAGGATGTTGATAATGGTTACAGTCATTTAGATCCATCGCAAGAACCGTTATTTTTAAGACATGTAATATCAAAACTTAGAGGGAAGCCAAGACGAGCTTTAGATGGTTCTACAGTGGAAACGCTGGTAGTCTTGAAGAAGATTTTAAGGGATCATTTAGCACCGTCCAAGTCTTTTATTCAGTATCATAACGAGCTGCAGAATTCCTCCATGCGAAAGAATGAGACTGTCCGTGAATTTTATGGCAGACTTATTCTTAGTCAACAAGGTGGTCACTACAGCAAATGAACAAATCCGGAACTTCCAGCTTCCGCAAATCTTAAGCCATATCTAGAGGCTATGGCAAAGAGAGTTTTTTGTGGAAGGTTTGCCACATGCAATATTGAGAGAAGTAAGATCAGCCAGACCTCAGACCATTGAGGAAGCTTTAAAAGTGGCTTTAGAACTGGAGAGGACTATAGTCGAAAATGTGGAAATGCAGGCGGGGCATTATTCATTTGCAGGGAATGCATTAATGCGCCCTACAAGTAGTGATAGTGGCCAGCTCAGTATTAGAAGAGTGAATTTTGATGAGGAAACTTTCAATAGGGACATTCCACATCATTATGATCCTATGATTCCTAATTTCCGAGGACTTACGTCAGTGAATCAGGACGTATTGTTGCACCGTCACAGCTGAGCTATGTAAATCCGAATGCGGAATCATCGCAGCCTACTGGAATATTGAAAAGATCGAGTAGTCCAGCAAATGTACAACAGTGTACTAATTCCTGTTGCCAATGTTCAACTTGTTCTAACCAACAAAATCATGGTTGTGGACATAATAATCAGAATCATCATTGCTGTGGTAGATCCGCGGTAACATCATGTGGTTGCCAGGCTCAACAATGTTGCGGTCCCCAAAGGAACTATAACAGACCTTGCTATTCACATGGTTATAATTCCCAACAATCCAATTGGAATGATAATCAGAGTGGACATCAAAGTAGAAGTTATAATCAAAATAATTGTCAATCCAACAGCCAAGCCAGATTATATAATCCAAATGCACAGAGATCTTCTTCTCCGCATCAAGAGAAGAATTTAAACTGGCAAGGAGCTTGCCGAAAGGACGCGGAAGTGAGCTCTTCACAGATGACGCGTCCCGTCAGTCCGGTAATCCACAAATTGGACTAAATTTAGTAGCAACAATCAATACGATGATTGGACATTGTCCATCCATTAGACTACATATACCACAGTTAGGGGAGGAAATTATGACTTGTATGATTGATACGGGTGCTTCTTTGAATGTGGTAAAAGAGGAAGCATTACTAGATGGTGTAGCTAGAGATTATGATGTTATTTATAGTATTAAAGGTATATCACCTCACAGTATACAATCACTGGGGCGAGTATTTTTAACTATCAAGGGTATAGATCATGAATTTTAGGTGATTCCAAAGAATGTAATGTTGCCTGAGGGAGTAATACTTGGATCGCCTTTCCTGTCGGAAGAAAAGGTAAAAATAAGGTTTGGAAATCAAAATGTAATTTTGAGTAGTCAACCAATAAGTCCAATACCGTTTGTAAGACCGGTACGGGATTTATTGAGGAAAACGGACTCAGAGGTTGAGTATTCTGGTTTTCAGGTGGTAAATAAGGAAAAAGATAATGTGGTTGTGTTGCAGGAGAAAGCTGAGACAAAAGTTTGTCTAAAATTACCACCGTATCAAAGAGTGCAAGTAAAAATCCCGGTCACTGCGGACTCACAGCGAGGTGATGCATATCTTCCGGAATTCAAGACAATTCCAGGGGTATATCTTGGAGACAATGTTGTGACTAATAACCAGGGGTTTCTA
>JACCIB010001027.1:0-62551 GCA_018906965.1 Philotrypesis tridentata | reverse complement strand
ACCTTTTCAAGGTAAAAGGCTGGCAAGTATAAGGTCGTTTCTTCATGTAAAAATTAAAGATTAATTTTACAACTCTTGATAACCTTAATGTAAAAAAAACTCTTAATAACACTTATGCAGACAAAACCAAACTTTTATTAACATTCATACAGACAAAATAAAAATTCTTAGAGCTTACTCTAAAATTCAACTTTAATTTTCAAACTTCGACAACTCTTATGTAGTCGAAATTATAAATGCTGTATTCTATACAGTTATTTAATTATGGAAATTAAAGATCTTGATAACACTTATATAGACAAAATACTAGTAGCTTTACTGCATACTCTTAAGACGTGTTGATATTATAATCGTCAGATCAACAAATAATATATCTTCTTTCCTCTTGTGAATAAGTGATCGAACACAAATACTGGAAGAATATGTGATACTTATAGATCAAGTTGGAAAACAAATAATTATGTTAGGATGAATGTCTTCTTTTACCTATTCAATGAGTTAATCACAATCACTCAAATCATGATGCTTATACATCAAGCTAAAAAATCCGAAACTCGCATGTATGAAAATATGAACGTGTAACCATATTCGCGTAAGGGTCTGTTGGACATATACCATTTCTTTAGTGTCACGTCTCCTTCGATTATCTATACCTTCGATTTGACATAAATTCTCATTTTAATTTTAAGAAAAGAAAGTTATGATATCAATAAATAAATTGGCAAGTTTTTGTTATAAAAAGTAATTGTTTTCAAATAAATAAATAACCGATTAAATTGAGGAAGGCATTATAAAATACTGTGTTCATATATAACAACTCAATCAAAGTGCAGCATGTGAAAAGGTGGATAGCCTGTGAAAAGATACAGTCGGGTACAATTAAAACTTTGAATAATTGCGACTGCTGCCACGTTCTGTACATGTAAAAGAATGGTATGATGTTCTTACATGACATTATCACATACAAATGTGCCCATAATATGCCGTAATATCATGTTTGGTCTAAAATTATTATGTAATTTAACAAATTGTTTCGCATCATGAAAACTTTTTCATTTATTTATGGAAGCTACGAGCGGATGTACAATCTACTCTACTAGTAATTCAGTAAATGTATTGCTATCTTATTTCATTAAAAATCTATGTCCAGGACGATTATATACAATTATATATGAGATTTAAATTCTGTGATTTATAATAATTTAAAAAAACAGGAACAAATTCTATCATGTAGAACGCAATTTTTGACGGAAAAACTTGCCGGCCCCGTCCTATCATAGATAATCGATGAACCACTAAATGGTCAGTGTAATTAACAATATCATAAAATTTTAATATAGTTAATTTATCGTCCTATTATCCTATAATGCGTAATACTCAAATCATTATATTAATCTGTGAGACCAATGGCCTCAAATAATAATAAACAATGGATTTTTTTAATTAAGTAAAGATTTTAGTTAAGTAAAGATTTGGAACTAAAAGCTGTAAACTACATAAATATTAATTTAAAATTTTTAAACTTGATTTATTTTCCAACTTGAGTCATAGAAATTTATTTTATAACATTTTTTTAATATGTAATAATAGTAAGAATTATTTTTAATCAACTTTCTGCCATCTTCCGATAATACTAACAGAGGTTTGTAAAACATACATACAAATAACCAAAAATTGAGCTTAGAATGATTGCAAGATTAAGTTTGAATTCTTCAAAAATTGGTCAAGGACAGTAATAAATACATATAGAATGAAAAATCGATTCAGAGATTTTTTAACGGTGTTTCATTAACAAGTTAATTTGGTTAACCTTGAATAATTTAAAGATGGTATACATCGTTATCTATGATAGGACGGGGCGGCAAGTTTTTCCGTCAAAAAATTGCGTTCTACATGATTTGTTCCTGTTTTTTTAAATGTATGTAAATCAACAGAATTTCAATCTCATATATAATTGTATATAATCGTCCTGGACATAGATTTTTAATGAAATAAGGATAGCAATACATTTACTGAATTACTAAGTAGAGTAGATTGTACATCCGCTCGTAGCTTCCATAAATAAATGAAAAAGTTTTCATGATGCGAAACAATTTTGTTAAATTACATAATAATTTTAGACAAACATGATATTACTGCATATTATGGGCACATTTGTCATGTGATAATGTCATGTTAGAACATCATACCATTCTGTTACATGTACAGAACGTGGCAGCAGTCGCAATTATTCAAAGTTTTAATTGTACCCGACTGTATCTTTTCACAGGCTATCCACCTTTTCACATGCTGCAATTTGATTGAGTGTTTATATGAACACATATATTTATAATGCTTCCTCAATTTAATCGGTTATTTATTTATTTGAAAACAATTACTTTTTATAACAAAAAACTTGCCAATTTATTTATTGATATCATAACTTTCTTTTCTTAAAATTAAAATGAGAATTTATGTCAAATCGAAGGTATAGATAATCGAAGGAGACGTGACACTAAAGAAATGGTAATCTGTCCAACAGACCCTTAACGCGAAGATGGTTACACGTTCATATTTTCATACATGAGAGTTTCGGATTTTTTAGCTTGATGTATAAGCATCATGATTTGAGTGATTGTGATTAACTCATTGAATAGGTAAAAGAAGACATTCATCCTAACATAATTATTTGTTTTCCAACTTGATCTATAAGTATCACATATTCTTCCAGTATTTGTGTTCGATCACTTATTCACAAGAGGAAAGAAGATATATTATTTGTTGATCTGACGATTATAATATCAACACGTCTTAAGAGTATGCAGTAAAGCTACTAGTATTTTGTCTATATAAGTGTTATCAAGATCTTTAATTTCCACAATTAAATAACTGTATAGAATACAGCACTTATAATTTCGACTACATAAGAGTTGTCGAAGTTTGAAAATTAAAGTTGAATTTTAGAGTAAGCTCTAAGAATTTTTATTTTGTCTGTATGAATGTTAATAAAAGTTTGGTTTTGTCTGCATAAGTGTTATTAAGAGTTTTTTTTTACATTAAGGTTATCAAGAGTTGTAAAATTAATCTTTAATTTTTACATGAAGAAACGACCTTATACTTGCCAGCCTTTTACCTTGAAAAGGTTTGTTTGGGGGGGGGGGGGGGGGGGGGGGGGGGGGGGGGGGGGGGTTTTTTTTTTTGGTTTAGTTATTTTGTTTAATTTTGATGTTTTTCTTTGGGATTTGTTTTTTGGGGGGGCTGTGGGTTTCTTTTTTAGGGCCACGGTGTCCCCTTTCAATTGTTCTACTGTCCCTCCAGACTCGTTCACGCCTCTCCTACGTATTGTTACATTTGCAATTTCTTACCCTTTACTAATTTCTGCTTCCTCTTATCCTTGTTTTTTAACCTCTTTGTTTAACCTACGCCCTTACTCAAAATTTTATTCAGGATCTTACATAATATCTGATCAAAGATCTTATCTAGGATATTGTGTAAGATCTTATGTAAAATCTTACATAATATCTTGCTTACGATCTTATCATTGATTTTCAAACACGAAATTACATAAGATCTTACGTAAGATCTTGAATGCATAATTTTTTTGAAAAACTTCTTATCATGTAAGATTGTATGTAAGATCTTACGTAAGATCTTGAATGCATAATTTTTTTGAATGACTTCTTATCGTGTAAGATTGTATGTAAGATCTTACGTAAGATCTTGAATGCATAATTTTTTTGAATGACTTCTTATCGTGTAAGATTGTATGTAAGATCTTACGTAAGATCTTGAATGCATAATTTTTTTGAATGACTTCTTATCGTGTAAGATAGTATGTAAGATCTTACGTAAGATCTTGAATGCAGAATTTTTTGAATGACTTCTTATCATGTAAGATTGTATGTAAGATCTTACGCAAGATCTTGAATACATAATGTTTTTGAATGGCTTCTTATCATGTAGGATTGTACGTAAGATCTTACGTAAGATCTTTAATATATATATTTTTTAATGGCTTCTTATTATGTAAGATTGTATGTAGGATCTTACATAAGATCTTGACTACATCATTTTTTTGAGTTCTTATCATGAAAGATTGTATGCAAGATCTTTAAAACATAAGTTTCAAAACGTTTCAAAAAGTTACAAAAATTCATTAGAACTTATAGAATTCAGAAAATCACATAATAAACAATAATTAATAAAAATTAATTAAAAATTTGCAAATTAAAAATTTTTCAGAGAATATAATCAAACATTATAAGTGACATTACTAAAAACCAACGTTATAATTTTCAATTTTTATACATTATCTGTAATTTAGCCTTGAAGAGGGACCCACCGAGGGTTCGAAACGTCAGCATAATAAATAATTTTGGCTCGAAGAGATGAATGCTTGTTCAATAATATCTTTACCGACGTTCTAGCGCTTGAGTTGAGATGGGGGGTTTGCGTAAAAATTTAGAAAGTAAAGGAGGGGAAGGTGTCGCAGAGTTTGGAGAGAGAGCGAGGGCCGCGCGGTCGCCCACTACAGATGTTCTCTATGCAGCTACGTTACAGCGAGGACTAGCTTCTGTATATACTGCATGCATAGGTAGGGATCTTCCCACTCCCCACTTTTAAGCCCTGAATGCAGTATACTAAGACTACGAGTTGTAGCTATAAAGGGTGCAAGGCTTTCTCTCTATCTATGTGTGTGTGTGTGTGTGTGTGTGCGCGCGCGTGTGTGTATGTTTGTATGTGATGCGCGCGCGCGTTTGTAAGTGCCTATTTTCTATGACACTATATATGTATACTTTCTGGGTATATACTTATGTACACAGGGTCCTAATACGCAACGGAGTACGGCCTAAGTTAAAAGCCATGATGTATAACTTGTGAAGGGGATCCCGTCGATGGCTGCTCGCCTGGACACCACCCAGTAAAGATACGTGAATCTTATACTCGGTGGTGCTTTCAGAGCAGCAGCAGCACGAGGCGAGAGCGAGAGAGTGGGGGAAACACAGCGCGGAAGCAACGAGAGCGAGAGAGACAAGAGATACGAGGCATGCGAGCCACGAGGCGTACGCGCGCGACCGGCGGCCGCCATGTTGGCGAGCTATTGACTGAAGCATGAGTGCGAGAGTGACGGGAATAGCGAGCGAACGAATGCGTTAGAGACAGACTAGAGAGAGAGTGGAGGCAACGCGTATGCGCCGTATGATATTGGGAAAAGGTGGAGGGCTACGGCTCGATCCACAGCGCGCGTGCGAGCGGTAAATGAAAATGTAAGCGTGCCGAAGTACGTAACTGTGCGAAAATGCGTAAGTGTAATTAATAGAGCCAGTCAAGCGTGCAAACGTGTTTCAAATTTCGCGCGCATTTATGAGTGTTGTAAAAGAGGGCGTAAGAGTGCGAGTGGCATATATGGTGCGAAAGCGTGGAAATGTGTGATAGGCGCGAGAGAGCGATCTAGCGGAAATGCGTGAGTGCGAGTGAGAGAGCGATAGACGCCGCGAACCGGCGTAGAACGCGCGAATATAGTCAGTATCGAGTACCACGAGGACCGAGACACCACGAGTGAGCGAACAAGGCGAATCTTCCAAGGCGATTACCAGAGCGACCCGAGCATTCCCCCCCCCCCCCGTGTGCATTTTTCGAGCGACCATCAGTTTCTTTCGCGAGCGCTTCCACAGGGCCCGAGGCAACACCAGAACGCGAGGACGTAGAGCAAAAGGAATAGAGACAAGTAGGAGTGTTGCGAAATACCTCCCCGCCGCGAGTCCCTAACCTAGAGTCAGCCCGCGTTATAGACGGTGAGCTAGCCCGAGGACGAGCACGCGTCCGCGAGTAGACAAACTATTGATTTGACTTTTATAATAAATTACTAAGTGTTTCATTTTACAAGTCGCGTGTAATTATTTTACGTATTCATCTCCCTGCACCTCTCCCTCACGACCTAGAGTATAAGGAGCTCTCAAGCCGGCATCATAGAAGTGCCAGATCGCGAGTTCGGGCGTCCAATAATAATTAAAAAAATACGAGCTCGCGGTAACCTGCATAGGTGTCATTACGTAGTGCTACGCCTCCCCAGGGACGGAAAAAGCACAACGTCACAAACTATATGTACGGATGTATATATATGCTATTTAGACAGTATCCAATCACACATTTATGTTTTTTGTTTTCTTACATCCATGAATAAATATCAAAATCAACATATCGACTTTGCACAAACAAGCAACTTTCGCGCATACGAACGTTATTAAAATCAGGTATCAGGTAGGAATTGTTAACAACAATATATATTTATATAAATACTTTTCATTCTTTACTTGTCTTCTTCGCAATAATTTTATGATCTCTTTTTGTACATGCCATTCATATTACAAAATATACAATCTACACCCACATAAATATATATTTACATATCCTTTCCCTTTACACACTTGCAGAATCACATTCTTTATTGTCTTTTTTCAAATGCGGTAAAAGCAAATTTTATCTTTTTATATTAAAAATATTAATTTGGATTGTTTAACCCATTAAGTGAGATAAGATAGCACTTATCTCGTCAAATATCAAATGTTTCGTCAAATCGCGCGATTATAAACAATTAAGTATTTACTTATGAACAAAACTAATAAGATAAAAGTTTTCCGTTTTACATAATGGTATATACAATTCATTAATATCACGATTATTATTCAAGAGCATTTTTCAATGCTTCAAAGTATGTTTTCGGATATCTTGTAGCTTCTGACTGATAATCCGATTCATCTTACTTAGGTGAGACGGTATGTATTCAGGCCTCTCTTTAAATGCCTCTTTGAGATAATCATGATGTAGCTCTGAAATCAGAAAATATAAAATTAAATGAATATAAGTCATGATATGGTGTTTTGCATTAAACTTAATAAAGATAACACAGTTCCACAAAATGTGCCGCAAGCAGAAGATTACAGTATCTTTAAGAATTTAAAAGTTTAAGGTTTTATAGGTTTAAGGGGTGGGCTGGGTTGAATTGAAGTATTTATGGGTTCATGGGTTTCAGTATTTTTTGGGTTTATGGATTGAGTTTAAAGATTTAAAGATTTGAAGGGGTTTATAGGTGTAAGGGCTTATGACTTTAAGAATTTAAGGAGACCGAACACCTTTAAAACCTGAAAAAAATCGATCTTTTTTATTATTTGTTTTCATAGGAAATTTATCATAGAATATGCTCCCGAAAGCCGTTTTTCGAAAAAAAATTTTCCAGAAAAATTATAAACAAAATACTGAATAAATATTTTAACTGTTTTTTCGCAAAATTGCGTAATTAACATTATTTATTCAATAGATCTAAAAGTTTCATTTTTTTTTAATAAATCCAGTCAAAACTAGATATTTTTATTGTAATTGTAAAAAGCAGTATATATGTGTATATATATACTGAAGGATACACCGAGAGTTACATCGTACTTCGTAATTCGCGCTACACGCGAATTACCTGAGTGAATGCTGGCTCCCTATTGTATACAACGTTTTAATTTCGCGGCTACCTGCTCCAGGGTCGAGATATATCGAATAGCCCATTGCGCATGCGTAGCGATTGACGATGCGAGGCGAGCGAGCCTGTTGCGGCGCGAGAGCGCGGGCCGTCGGCCCAAGCGATCCGACCAATTGGAGCATGCGACGTGCGGCGGCACGGGAAAGCGAGAGCGCGAGGCGAGCGACGAGCGCGCGAGCCGGCACTCTCCTGCCTCGGCCGCTCCTGCTCGGACGACTCTGCTGTTTGCTCCCGTGGGACTTCGGATTTTCTGTGCTATCTGTGATTGTGATCTTGTGATTTGTTGGATCCATTGGGCTTGGACCGTTCGACGTGGACGAGGATAAGGATAAAGGTCAGTGGGTCGTTCGTAAAATAGGCTAAGTCTTCCTCACGGGCAAACGCGCAGTTCCACGCGCAAAGTCTTCGTTAGACCTTCAAAGACCTTCGTTGCGCGCGACAGCAATTACGCGAATATCACCACGCGCGGCTTCCTTACGCGAGGCTCACTGTTCGAGTAGATGAACATCAGCATCCGCGGCTCCCTACGTAATTAGATTTTGATCATCAACGCACCCGGCTAACTCGGCTAACTTGGCGTCTCGTCTTAGTTAAGTACTTAGTTTGTAACAGTGAAATTCAGTGAGTAAGTGCTACCTTGGGCTTCCTGTTGCTAGCGGCGTGAGCTACCTTAGCGATAGGATATCCAGGGCTACCTGTTTCGTGCGTTGTATAGTGTAAATCGGTCGAGTGTTGATTAGGTAATTCGTCGGCGAGTACATGGTGGACTCGTCCGACGCGCAGATAGATTAAGGCGCGAGAGGTGTCATAAGCCGTCGGACGCGGACAGGTTCTCGGCCAAACGTAGGTTACACCGGAGCGATCTATTTAGAGGGGCGAAATCACGACCTTAGGATTAAGTTCGAATGTTCGGTCTCACGAGACCAAGTGGACATGTATGATTTTGTCTTCGGACAAAGCGAAAGTGTAGCGTCGAGAGGACGAGGGTGGATGAGTGCCTTGAGACGCGCGAGAGTCGTGCTATTGCGAGGGCTACCTTTGTTTCAGTTCAATTAGCGGTCAATTCATTTACAATAATTCATCATTTTGTGCTACCTTTGATTTTGTTACGCGAATAAGTTAAATTGTGAGTACTTGTACATTCAATCGGCTTACCCGGCTAACTCAATATAATTTAAAATTATATAATATAATTATTTATAATAATATATTATATATATTTATATTTTATTTATTTATATTTTATTTATAATTATTTATAATTATTTACGCGAGGGTGCGTGTGCGACCGCCTTTCGCGGCAAGGCGCCTACTTGTTATAAATTGCAACCACGGATATCGAAGAATGGTCACGAGGAGGACTAGGAGGACTCCCAGGACGCTCTGTGAAATCCACCACGTTTCTTCTTATTTTAATTATTTGAAATTAATTTATATTTTATAATTATTCTTATTTATATATCCGAATTCATATTATTTCCTTTTTCCCTTATCTCATATTGTGATAATTTTGCACGTGGTTAAGGTCAACATTACCTCCTACCTTCTCTTTAAAAATTCGGAAGTAAACCCAAGAAGATTAGAGCAGCCGCGGCGCGGTAGTTAATAAACTGCACGCTAACTCACATCTTACAAAAGGGAATTGAGGGAGTCGAATCAAACCTAAGGGAGAGGACAGCCGAGAGTCGAGAGATTTTCTCCTCTACTCCTGACGCACCTCAGGATTACAGTCACGTTATATTAGGTTAGAAAAATTAAGTAGTGAATAGCATCGTAAATTTTCCGTAATAACCCATTTTCTGCAAAAATTATTCAGGCCTTAGCTCAGTGCGAGGTCACCATGCATGGTCTGCTTGAAGTATTCTGAGACCTATTATTGCGAGTGCGGCTGATGCAATGGGTAGTTAACAACGTGCTCTGGTACGATTGGGATAATAGAGGCCGCGTACCACCGGAAACCATGGAAACCTTACTGCAGCCGAGGTTACAGACTGCTGGAGCTCCCTCTCTGCCGACAATCAAGTATCTGAAGTGCGATCTAAGGATACAGGCGTGGACCATGTACAAAAGGTGACGGTCCACCAGATACGCAAAATCACGAACTTGATGCAAGGAAATAAGCAGAGAGTTCCCCACCAGGTGAGACAGTCTCACGAGGTAGAACCCCAACGAGTGAGCGATAACGCGACTCGCAGCGAGCCAAATAATTATCATTGGAGCAATCGCATACCCTCGGTGACAGCCCGTCTAGCCCGAGCTCGAGTCTTAGCTCCAGCGATAGATCCAATTCGAGCGAGTCAAACAGCAGCCTAGACCGACGATCTCACCGGTATCATAGAAGAAGCAGAACGAGTAAATAGGACAGAACACGACCCCGTAATTGAATCCCCAGCAGAGACTTGTATCAGTCGACCGAGCGATACAGCCAAAATCAAGAACGAGCGAACAGAATGACCGAGCACGTATCTCGTTTGCAAATCCTGCAAAATTGGAACAGACGATTTTCAACTGACGCCAAAGATGATTCCGAGGAATACATTTCCAAGCTCACCGAAATTAAGGAGAGTAACGGCCAAACTAGCCTACAGATGCTGAGCATAATATCGTAATCTCTGTCCAGCCGAGTAGCCTCTTGGTTCAAGACTAAAGGAAAGGGCTTCCGCGACTGGAACGATTTCGAAGAAGCATTTCGTTAATAGTATTGTCGGTGACTTTCATCTTACAAAGTCATGGATGTCAAATTATACAAATGGATGCAAGGGAAAGGCTAGAAAATATTAGCGTATATAACAAACTTCTGTTATATCGTCGATCATATGCGTAAACCGCTTAAAATGAGAAAACAGTCTAAGATTTTAATCAAGGGTCTACGAAGAAAAAGAAGTCGCAGGGAGGCTGGAGTAATCCTCTTTGATTACGACGACTATGACACGGACTTGGACGGAGCGGAATCGAGTGAGATCTCCGACGACGAAGATACCGAGATAGTCGAAGTGATGAAGTTCCTCGTAAATTACCGAAGAATAGTACCGAAAGAGATCTCGGAGATCAAAAACAATGTCAGGCGACCAGATGAGCGCGAGCGACTGCAAGTTGTCGAAGCCGGCATCTCGACACACATTGAGAAAAGTACAGCCGTGTCGGTCGGTAGTAACAATAGTGAAGTTGGAAGTGTCATTAGCGAGATCTCAAAGGTCAAAGACAAGACCGGACGAAACGACCATGAATTACTGGAAACTATCGAAGCAGGCGACCTGGTACACGGTGCTTAGATAACAGTCGTGGCCGTCAAGAGACACATCCTCGAAGCTGCAGACCTAATCAGCCCTGATGAGGGAAGCGAATCGAAGGTAGCCGAGACCGAGGTCGTATCCAAGCTGGTGTTCGACTAGGGGAAGAATCTGCGGTGCCGAACCCTGTCCAGCCGAAGTCCACAATGAGACGCAATTGAGTAGTCACGGAGAAAAGGGTGAGGGAGAGAGGCACTGGATAGAAGGAGCCAAAGCCCGAGGGAGATATATGCCAACAGCAAGGAGCCGTAAACAATTTAGGCAGATCGTTCTGGAAGACGAGAAGAGAGAAGAGAAGCGATGTAAGTCGGAAATATGTTTTACAGATTGTTTCAGATGACGCACGACTCCACCAGGATCGAACAGATCCATACTACCGCACGATTCACTAGCATGTAACTTAAGAGCCGATGAAGGGTGGCTGCAATCAGCTGTTGTCTGAGGCCTAACCTATGATCCTATTGGCATTAGTTAACATCTTGGTGATTTAAGCATGAAGCTACTCTAGGCGGCTTCGGCCATATATTTCTAGGTCATCTGCATAGATGATATGAGAGATTCCAGGGTCTAAGCAATAAAATATATCGCAGACGTCGAGAAGAAACAGCAGAGACCCCAGAACTAAACCTTGCGGTACTCATATGTTAAGGGCGTAATAGGTGAAAAGGTTCCCTTCATCGTAAGGGAAAGACTGCTTTCTACTACCAAGGTAAGAGACAAGCCAACAGATTACCTGTTTAGAGAAGCAGAAGAACGGGAGCTTCTTGAGGAGCTTAGCATGGCACACTGTATTAACTGTTTGCTAAAATCGAAAGAAGAACAAATAATCTGGTTTAGAGATACGATTTGCTGGTGTACAAGGTTTTCCAGAACCGTTGGAAGGAAACAGAGCAGAGAGATCGGACGGTGATCCGTCAAAACTGAAGGATTAGGGACTATGGGCAATGCACGCACAATAAATTCTAGGCCCCGGCCAAACTGGCCTCCCTTAAAGACTGATTAAAGGTGCAAATTCATTCATGTCTTCCAGTTTCCACTTATCGTCTTTATTCATGTCCTCGAGCCTCCACCTATCGTCTCCACACTCGCTTTACCGACTCTAATCATGTCCTCCAGCTTCCACCAATCGACTCTATTCACGTTATCCAGCAATTGGCCTGTAATCAGCAATTCAGCCATCGCCTTTAGCAATTGGCTGTAATCATGTTCTTTAGCCTTCGCCCATCGTTTCTATTCCCGTTCTCGAGACTCCACCTACCGCCTCCACCCTTCGTTTATCGCCTCCAATCCTGTAGGCCGGCCTTCACCTATCGCTTCCATACGTGTCATTTAGCCTTCATCTATCGCTTCCACCCTGGTACGTTTTCGAGCAGGAGTCACCATCACGGTCCAGAAAAAAAGGTGACAATAACTTTAGTATACTATGCGCCGCTGTATATCTTACTGGTCAATGCCTTGGTCGGTTGATGTAACGTTCTAATTGCTGGATGGGCGAATAGGCGCGTTGTCGATGTGCGTAGGACTCGGTGAAAGGCTCAAACCGCCAATCAGTATTAACCTGACTATGATCGAGTTCGAGATCAAAAAGTACAATAGGCAAAAAAAATCACCAGTGGGCAGGAGAAAGACACTGAGCCGTAGAAAAGAGCATCGATAGGAAAACCGAGGATGACATCACCAGTAACTCATCAGCTTCGATACAAGCTCCGGTGAGGTGGAAGGAGGGAGAGCCTTATGCGCACAATTGGCTTGTCATCGTGCGCACGTCTGGATTAAGTAGAAAGGAGAGAAGGTGCGAGCGAAAGTGTGTGTGCCCGTGCGCGTGTTGACATCAGTTGTCGGCCGCCTTTGTCGAGGCGAGAAGTTCTGCGGCACTGAGAAGTATAGTCATAACAGGTGAAAACAGCATTGTCAAAGTGGACAGCACGGCGGCGCTGCAAGACCGTTCGCGCAGAGATGTGGGATTTTTCGGTGCGTGAATTTCCGGCAAAGAGTGCGTGTGTTTGTGCGTGTGCGTATGCTTGTGCATATATATGCCTGCGTGCGTGCGTGTGTGTGTGCGTGTGTGTGTGTGTAAGAGAGAGAGAGAGAGATAGAGAGAGAGAGAGAGAGAGAGAGAGAGAGAGATAGAAGAATACAACCGTGGTCTGGAGGAGTTAGCCTTGCAGGGCCAGGAATTTGTGTGAGAGGCTTTAGTTTGTCTCGTTGCAGAGGTAGGAATTGGTTAATAAAGCTAGGGTGAAATCAGCATTAATAATTGTTGTTATTGAATCACCTCTTCTCTTAACCGTTCTCCTAAATTGATCAAATATAATCGAATTCAGCCCAAAATAAATAATACAGCTCAAGTATATAAGTACCTTGAGTATTGAGCGTGTACTAGGAAGCACAACGTCACAACTAAGACAAAAAAAAAAATAACAGAACTTTCAGTATTAATTTCAGTGTCAAAGTTAGACTGACCTGTTACCATATATACCCCACTTAAAGAAGGGGAATGAAAGGGAAGAAGAGGTGCGAAGGAGAAAGGAGGAGAAGGCGGGAGGGGTGGATAAATTGAAGCTAGCTGAAAACAACTGTATAAAATAAAGATATATACGTACTTGTTTAACTATTATCTTTCTTGTAAGTCTTTACTTTCCAACTTTAAATTAATAATAAAGTAAATTGGGTACTGGTACCACAAACGCTTCATTGTCCATGTTGTCTATGTAAACACAAATGGACTCAATGCTCATCGTTAGTACTGCCATTAATTCTGCATTTTCATTTAACTTTACTTTTTTCAAATGAGTATAGCTGCCCAAATTATCTGACTTTCTGTCTATTTCTTGACACATGCATACTTCCAAATTTGATTTAACATCTACAATAAATTTTAAAATTTTTATTACTTTTCCATCTTTTAATTTTGCATAACAGTTGTCAGAGCGACGATTTTCTCTTGAACAAGATGTATAAAGACACCCATCCTTAACCATTCTGTGAAATATTTTACTGTTATCTGATACATTCAAAGATTTCGCTTCTTCCAAACTTATTCGTTCTTCTTTACCAAAATATGTTATTTTATTCAATTTCAAACTTTTTTTTACTGGGGTTTTGTTGATGTAAATGCAATAGTTTTTTACAATTTCGCACGCACCTGGATAAACTTTTTTTTCTAATATAAATGTGCTTGAATTAATGTTGATGAATCTCAGTATTTGTAAAATAACGCCCTTTGCACAATGAATGGTTTGGAGCAAATGATGGTTTCCAGATTCAAATGAAAATGCTGAATGGGCCCAAAGCGGTCCCCAATTGTGTACACTCTTTACTAAGTGTGTCAGTTGATGCACATTATACGTCATTGCAGACTTCCCAAAATACTCTTGCGTCTGGAGAACAAATAGGTGCAGCAATTCATCGACTCGATTTAAAGCTAAATAACTAATATCCGTTTGCAAACATATGTACAAGCTTTCAGCAAATAGCGACCAATATTCGACCTTTTCTTGATTAATTATCGATTTTAAAATGGGAATACTATAAAATAGAGTCCAATTTTCCCACTCTCGTGCTTTCCAGTAATTGCGGTCGGAAAAAGGCCTGGATAAGCGGCTCACTACATGCGGTACTTTTATATTTTTAATGAGATTATCGATATAGGAAGTATCGCATCGTCCAATTAAACATTGAGTGATTTGCTTTGCAACTCCGAGTAAGCAGCAATGCATATACTCTGGTACAAATCCGTTAATGATATCGAATTTCTCTAAATTTATAAGAGCAGATGCAGATTTGATTCCAAACATGGAAGCACAGTTTGCGCTTTCTACTTCCATCATATATTGGATGGTAGATTCTTTATCTCTCTGACGAGGAGTTTCAAGGAGAATAGGATATCTCATGCTACCTGAAATTGATATATGAATTAATTACATTAATATTAAATTATATTAAATATTATAGATTAACTCATTAACGCCGATGAATTTCTGTTGTAAACTTTTACTTTCAGGATTATGAATAACATAAAAACCATCGTAAACTCGTGGTAGATACACCGTACCTACTATTTCCGAGATCGAGTTTTCGATATTTAAAACTAAAAATGGCTATTACTCTAAATTTCAGAAAAGGTTCCACAATATAATTGATCTTTATGATAAAAGTCTTTTTCCAAATTAAAAATGATGTGGCCTATCTCAATGTACCATATCGATGACTGGGTGGAACAACGCAACTCAGCCCCGTAACTTAGGAGTTGCTTGAAGAACCCCGTAACTCAGGGATATTTTGAAGTGTATATTTGTTTCCAAAATTTTGTAGTGTCAGCCCCGCAGAAAATTGAAAAATGTCATTCTAATGAAATAATCGCGTCAAAAAATGAATGATGTAAGTACTTGTGTTTTTCACAATGTTTTTCGCAGTAATTTTTTATGGGCCCCTTTTAGCCAGTTATGCGTGAGACCAACCCAACCCTGGACAGTCAATCTAGGGTTAAGGCAGGGAAAATTGACTGTCAACTCAAAAGTACATGAGTATAATCATTCTCCGATACTTGCCTATCTTCTTACGGCGGCGCTGCTCCGAGTAGCTATCTACAACTCGCCGATTTTGTATCGCAGCCCGCGCTCAAGAGTTAAGGGGTTATGCCTGAGTTAAAGGCTCAAAAAAAAACTTTTATTTATAAAGCTGTAGAAAATTTTCTATTTGAGCAATCAGAACGAACCTTTTTTCGTTTTAAAATGCTCCATCAGCCCTTCAATTTAAGCTATAGAACACTGGAAAATATTGATTCATTACCTCACAAATCTATTACCATTGAGACATGTTTTATACTGAAGTTTTTCTACGGCGTGCACGATTCTGAGCATCTGAGTGAACGAAATGGTACGTTTAATATCTTATTTTACTCCTTGAAAGTTGCCCTAGAACTTAAGCGGAGCACTTTTTTGTTAAAAAATTTATTTTCATTTTTTCAAACAAGTTTACATAATTTTTTATTTTAATATTAAAACTTATTTGTAAAAAACTACATAAACTTGTTTGAAAAAATGAAAATAAATTTTTTAACAAAAAAGTGCTCCGCTTAAGTTCTAGGGCAACTTTCAAGGAGTAAAATAAGATATTAAACGTACCATTTCGTTCACTCAGATGCTCAGAATCGTGCACGCCGTAGAAAAACTTCAGTATAAAACATGTCTCAATGGTAATAGATTTGTGAGGTAATGAATCAATATTTTCCAGTGTTCTATAGCTTAAATTGAAGGGCTGATGGAGCACTTTAAAACGAAAAAAGGTTCGTTCTGATTGCTCAAATAGAAAATTTTCTACAGCTTTATAAATAAAAGTTTCTTTTTGAGCCTTTAACTCAGGCATAACCCCTTAAACGAGTCGCTAGCGCTCGCTTCACTCATTCGGTTCTGTGCAGTTCGGTCGAGAGAATTGAGCTAGTGAAGCCTCCTGAACGTCTCTCTCTCTCCCCTCTCTCTCTTTCTTGCTGCCCTGTAGAGCCCTCGCATACGCTGCTTGCGATTGAGGGTTGCGATCGGTCGAAGTATCCAGGATGCTCTTCGAGGCGACATCGCTCCGAACCACAACTTCTGTCTCGCAACCTCTCGCCGAGGTCCACGCCCCGCTATTAAGTGAGCAGTAAGCTCTCGCTTCGCTTAGTCGGCTCTGGATAGTCGAACAGAGAGGACGGCCGGTGAAGCCTCCTGAGTGTCTCTCTTTCTTGATAGCTTGAAGAGTGAGTTTCCTTTGTGTTTATGTCTATAATTGACTTTATAAAAATTTTGGCTATACTACTTTGATATTGCCATCTGGTCACAGGCTTATGCACAAAAACTAATTATGCTTGTGGACACTAAGTGCATACTGTTTTCTCCTACTGTGAGTCTTGATCAATGATGTTTGGTGTTTGAGCTATAGCCGATGTGTGAATTATCGAATTCATTATAAGAACAGTCTTCGGCTTGCATCTACATATATGTGAGGCTGAATTTTAGCTTGTGAAGACAAATGAGGATATAGAAACTAGATATCGTCGCAACATGGCCTTTGAGTTTTATTGTTATTGCTATGTTATGCTGAGCTCGCCAACGTGAATTTGCTGTTATTGTTGTGTTGAGTCTTCCAGAGTATTCTGGAGTGCTTGAAACCATAACATAAGATAAGGCAAAACATTGCTGCTCCCAAGAGAGATCTCAAGTACCATTGATCGTGTACCATTGATTGCGTACAAATTCGGCTGTCTCCGGCTGTTTCCATTGAGCTACAATGAGGCGAGTACTCAGCATTGGCTGTTTGATCTGCTCATCTATTTTTATTTGTCTATTTTGGAACGCGGCTGTTAAAACTCACGCAGGGTGATATGCCCTCAACGAATTCTACAGTGTACAGTATGCTCCGAACCATGTCCACCGCCGATAAACTTTTGTCCGAAATGCAAAAGCCCATGCTACACTAGGTGTGCTTTGTGGAAGTCCCAAGTAGCGAGCTAACAGTACCCATATAGCACTCAATACTTTGGGAATATTGCCTGAACGTTACTTTGGCATGTTCGGGATTTTTGATAATATTGTATGAACGTTATATAACGTACATTTTATGGATTTGTAATATTGTCCGAACATTCCATGTTCGTTTTTCCATTACACAGGGAACACAAAAGTAATAACACAGCAGTATTTTCGGGACCTTTTGCAACCTTCCACCAATGTTTCTTAAACATTAAATTTTTTTTCGATTTTTTCTAAAAAAATTTCTTTCCTATTGAAATAATACAGCAATGTTCCAGTAATTTTGTGGTTTCATTGCACAATGTTCTCACAACATTACTGAAATATAATATCTTACAAAGGGATCAAAGAAAAATATTTTAAAAAAAATTTCTCCGGTCGTTCCAGTAATTTTGTGGTAACATTGTACAATGTTATCGCAACATTACTGAAATATAATATCTTACAAAAGGATCAAAGAAAAATATTTAAAAAAAAAATGTCTCCGGTCGAGATTTGAACCCAAGTCCTTCCGGTCAGTAGACTCGTTCGTTATCCACTGAGCTATTGTTTTGTTGTTGTCAAATAATTTTAAACGTAGGTTATATTTTGAAGGCCCTCGTTTATCTTTTATTTTAAGCTACACATTAACTTCAATGAAAACAACAAAACAATAGCTCAGTGGATAACGAGCGAGTCTACTGAGCGGAAGGACTTGGGTTGAAATCTGGACCGGAGAAATTTTTTAAAAATATTTTTCTTTGATCCCTTTGTAAGGTATTATATTCCAGTAATGTTGTGATAACATTGTGCAATGTTACCACAACATTGCTGGAACGTTGCTGTATTATTTCAATAGGGAAGAAATTTTTTTCGAAAAAATCGAGAAAAAATTTAATATTCGAGAAACATTGGTTGAAGGTCATATCGCAATAGGTCCCGGCAAAATTGCTGGGTTATTACTTTTGTGTTTCCTCTGTAATGGAAAAACAAAAAATTACAAATCCATTGCAGGAACGTTATATAATGTTCATACAATATTATCGAAAATCCCGAACATGCCACAGTAAGTTCAGGCAATATTCCCTGAGTATATGGGTATCCACGAGCATCCTGGAGCAATAGTCATCAGGTGCTGAAGAATGATAACAAACCGAGGCCAAGGTCTACACATTCGATTGAAAAATCGAGTTGTACCAACTAGCAGTAGGAGCTTATGAGTCGTGCCAGTACAGTGCCACTCATCTGACGCTGTGATGATCTAGTCAGAAAATGATATCTGTCAATCTGGTGGTGCAACTAATGATCTGAATTATGATGATGATACTGGAATTATGATGATACTGGAAACATCAATGGACAGAAGTAGAAGCAGGAGGACGAGAACGAGATCGAGAATCTGAGCCGCACTGCTTCTGTTGATGATGCTTGTAGTTACTGATGGATGCGTTTTGCGCCGGTATACCGTTCCTGAGACTCCTGAACCTCCTCTAGGTGATCTGAATCTTTTCGCACGTATTGATTTCCGTGAGCACCATGCAGCTCTTCTTTCAGCGGTTTGATATGTTCAAAAGGCTGATGGATGAGCTTAAAACTCTTATATCTGAATGTTTACAAACCTTCTAGTATACTCTTCAGTCGGGGAAGACCCGGCGGCCTTATCAGCTAGAACCTCCGTTCTTGAGGGAGGGATCACTTCGAGTAATAATGGATTTTTTGAGGATAGTATGAGTACAAGACTGATGATGAATAACGCGGAAGAGATAAATAGGGTTTATGCTGCACTGCAGGGTTCGCATGGTGTTCCCGCTGCGCGTGGCTCTGCGGTAGTTGCGTCTGTGTATCGTATGGTCTCTGAAACTGCGTGTTCAGATGATAATATTTTTGACGAGGTAAATTCCCTTACTCCTTGTAGTATCTTGCATATAACAAGTGCGCTCTTTGTAAAGGGTGTTGATGCGTGCTGCGAGATTATTATAAATGGAGCCCTGCAGCGGGGCGTCAAGTATGATGAAAATAAATTTTATACTTGTCCTATCTATTCCCGTAAATCGATAGGGAAACAAGACTCGAATGGTGCGAATTTTATGAATTTTCCACCATCCATAGTCGTTCAGCTTACGAGTGTGGGCCTAATGGGTAAAATTATGCAGGCGAAGCGGGCAATCAACTATTTCACTGCGTCGAATGTCAAAGTGATCTGCTCGACGAGAAATCTATCGAGTGCCTGTCAGACACGAAAATCTTCATCAA
Source organism: Philotrypesis tridentata (assembly GCA_018906965.1). Taxonomy (NCBI): domain Eukaryota; kingdom Metazoa; phylum Arthropoda; class Insecta; order Hymenoptera; family Pteromalidae; genus Philotrypesis; species Philotrypesis tridentata. Next base: position 43,013 of record JACCIB010001027.1, on the reverse strand, counting down.
TGAGATATTACCCCGTGAAAGATTCACTTTGATCAGAAGTCTGAGGTCCATAGCTCGGGGTTTCAGGTTCAGGTATGTCTGGCACACTGGCGCTAGGTTCCTGACTATGCGTAAAGGAGGTGAGCGTACGTACATGTTGTCATCGGCGGTGGAATTGCAAGCTATTGTTGCGATGCATCGGTCTCTGTAACCAGACTAGTTATCCTTCTGCTTGTCCTCGCGTAGGTGATAATAAGAATATTAACGATGATGTTCCCAGGTTGGTGGATACTTGCGTGCCGCCTGGAGCTGCTTAGTCGAATGAGCAGAGGGTCGAACAATGAATAGATTCTGTGCCAGGCAGGAGGGAGCGTTCAGGCTCTTTTAGGATGGGTCTTTTTAATATTAACTCACTGATAGCAGATATCGAGAGTATATGACTACATCTCGCTGAAAATCCCTCATGCGATGTGTTTGGAGACATGGTGATTGACATTGATTGAATCATGACTGATGACTGTGACACTGTGCTCAATTTCAAAAATGAATGGCTGCCCAGTTTTGGGATATGACTGGTCGGTCGTGAGTTCGGTCGAATCTTATCTGAAAGGAGTATTGACTGCATTCAATGAAAATCCAGATTCTGTATTGAATATTTTGGCCCCTCTTAAGAAGGTTTGCCCTAAAAAGAACTATACTCCTTGGATTGGACCTGAGCTGAGACAGCTTATAAATAGACGTAATGCTACACGTGCAGATAGTACAAACGTACTGGGGACGCAGAGCCTTTGATGAGTTTTTTCAGCTCAGCCAGGAGATCGACGTGAGCCTAATTGAAGTGTAAAATTCCTTCTCGAATCTCCTTTAATTGCAATTTCTACCGTGTAAACTTGTGCCAGCGGAAACAGAATACATCGTCGGCGAAAAAACTTAATGGTGCAATGCGACGGCCTCAACGCATACCAGCGGCAACGTATTATACGCGAAAATCGAAAACACGCTCAATTTATACAAACGGAAAAATGCTCCATCTCGAATAAGTAAACATCCCCACCGCTTGACTCGATTGAAAGTTGATTAATTTGCGCTATGTATTGGTGTGTTAAGTATGTATCATGAGTGTTGGCTATGACTACAGGCATAGTTGCCTTCTTTATGAAAATTTTAAAAATCTGTAGTATGGTATAGTACGAAATGATATTCATCCATTTGGCTGAGCTGTTTACATCGGTAATTTGTAAAGTTAATAAAACCTGATTCTTGAATAAATTGAAAGTCTTACTTCTTTTTTTACGCTCCGCGTAAACCCGATTTCGTGATGGATTTTATCACAGAATCTTCTCCAAGAACGGTCGTTTTAAAAAAAAAGTAATAGTGCAAGGTAGTAGGAAAAGAGAAGATTAAAGCAAAATATATTTCCGTCTCGTACAAAGGCACACAGTGAAATACCCCAGTTGATCCCACCAACCGAAAGAACAATGTCGAAAATAGTAGTTGCGATATTTTCACCACGAATTTACAGTGGTTTTGGAATACCAACTGGCAGGGAAAGCCTTGCAGCGAAGATCGGTAGTTTCCCAACGTCTTACGAGACAACGGAGGACATCGATCATGGTTGTGAGGTACTTACCGACATTATCCTGAAATCGTACGAAGAAAACTGCGAACTCAGGAGAAAGGCTAAATGAAAGGGGGCCCCCTGGTGGAACAACACGCTGTGGAGGCTCCGCAAATGGGTAACAAGACTCCGGAACAGGTTCAAAGGCACTAGGACGGACGAGGACTTGCTTGGGTTTAGGGAAGCGAGAAGGGAATACAAGAGGGCTATTCAGGAAGCTAAAACAACGGGGTGGAGGAAGGCCTGCAGCGGGTGGTCGGATCTCAAAGATACGGGGGCGAGGAATTCGGAGGATGCTCTGTCAGAGTTACTCAGGAAGCATTTCCCGGATCACCGAGCGTGGGAGAGGGAGGAAAAAATTGGTCGGAGGCGTAAGGGAAGCGACTGGCGAGTAGCCAGGCGCATACCAGTAGGGCAAGGATACAGTGAACCTTGGGCGCTTTTGAGCCATACAAGGCGGCGGGGGTGGATGGAATCTTTCCGGCGTTGCTACAACAGGAAGAGATGATAATAGGGACAGCTCTAGAGAAGCTTTTTAGGGCATGGCTGGCGCACGGATATACACCCGCTAAATGGAGGAAAGCGAAGGTTGTGTTTCTCCCCAAATCGGGGAAGGCGCAGCATTCGACGTTAGGGCGACTACAGACCAATCAGCCTGACCTCGTTTCTATTGAAAACAGAAGAATGCTTGGTGACGGCACCACTGCATAGTGGGCAGCATACCTACCAAGCGGGAAAATCAGTAGGGACAGCGTTGGCAGATGCGGTTTACCGAATAGAGAAGGGTATAGAGAGGAAAGGGCTCGTATGAGGGAACATGACGTCTCCTGGACGGTATACAACTGGATCTGGTGCATGCTGAGTAGCAGGAAAATCGAGGCGCACTGGGGCGCTAGCTCTAGGAGATGCAGAGTGGGAAAGGGATGCCCTCAATGGGGAGTGCTCTCTCCCACATTGTGGTGCCTTGTGGTAGACGGTCTGTTAAGGAAACTGGCGGATGCAGGTATTTACGCGCAGGCGTATGCCAACGACATCCTGATCATCGTTAAGGGGGACGACGTAAACATAGTTGCGGGAGTCATGCGGTACGCGTTGAGTCTCGTGGAGGAGTGGCGTAGAACAGTGAGGTTAAGTGTGAACCCCAGGAACCTTAACGTCATGTTGTGTAATACTAGGTACAAGATCAAGACGGTAGAGAGGCTTGTCTTGAATGTCATTCCACTGAAACTGTCTACGGAGGTCAAATATCTGGGGGTCACAATAGACGCGAAGCTCAATTGGGGTAAGCACATAAGGGATAAATGTGCGAAAGTCGTGAGTACTTTTTGGCTTTGCAGGAGGGCGATATGAATACAATGAGGATTGGGACCGGGCTAGGTACGATGGATATATGAATCCATTATAAAACCAAGGCTGGCGTATGGAGCCATAGTATGGGCACACAAAAGCGACCAGAAGGGGCATATGAAGGAGCTAGATCGAGTCCAATGCTTGGTGGCGCGAGGAATGGCAGGTTCCATGAGGTCGACCCCCACGGTTGCCCTGGAGCTGATGCTAGGACTCGTGCCGCTGGCCAAAGATATAAAGGCTGGTGTCTTCAAGGCGAGCGTCAGACTCTCTGGAATCAAGTTGTGCGATAGGTTCATGGATAAGGAGGTTATGACGGGGGTTGCGGGAGACAGCAATTGGAAGGAATACTACAAGATGTCAGGGAAACTATTGTTCTCCAAACCATATAGGGTTATTATACCGCAAACAGCGGAATGAAAAGGGAGTACAGACGACCTGCTAAAGGCGGAGGAGGTGTGGTTCACGGATGGATCAAAGACGGATCAGGGTGTAGGAGGGGGAGCGTGAAGGAAAGCGGCACCGAGGAATTGGTATGTAGCTTGGATTCGTACGCAACCGTTTTTCAGGCAGAGATCAGAGCCATAGGAGAATGTACGGATTGGATACGGGATAATGGATCCAACCATAGGTTTATTACCATATGTTCCGATAGCAGGGCAGCGCTTCTTGCTCTGGATGCAATCCGCATTGACTCGAGGGAAGTCATGAGGCAGTCACTGGAGGTGCTGGCAAGAGAAAAGGAGGTTAGACTGGCCTGGGTGCCGGGACACTCGGGCATCATTGGAAATGAGAAGGCGGATCGCTTGGCGGGTAGGGGCTCCAGCCTGATAAGGGCTAAGCCCTGCAGGATGGCGGTTCCCGCCAGCGAGGTGGACGGGGCGGTAAAACGGTGGTTCCGTAAGAAGCTACTTAAGAAATGGAGGGAGTCACCAGGGCTCAGGCAGGCCAAATGTGTCTTGGGTGACGAACCACCTATGGAATGGCTGAACACCCTAAGCAGATCTGATAGGAGGAACCTTAGGCTGGCGGTTGGGTTCTTAATAGGGCACTGGCGGGTGAGATATCACCTGAGCAAATGGGGCTGATAGAGGGGGCGGAATGTAGATGGTGCGGATCGAAGGAAGAGACCACGATACACCTGGTGTATAAGTGCCCGGACTTCGTGGGCACCAGGCAGAGAGTATGGGGGGTACGTTTTGTGGACCCGGTTTTCGTGAGGACGCAGGAGCTGTACACAGTGCTCAGCATAACGAGGGCTGGGGACAGTTGATTGGGTTAGGTTTCGGTCGGATGTCCTTTCAGGGACGTTAACAGTAAATGATGAAGGAACAGGAGGAATGGCATAATGGGCTAGACCTAAGTGCCAGATACGGCACGTCCCCGAGCAGGGGCCACCGATATCACCTCCAGGGACTTACTGATACTGATACAGTGGTTTTTATGTCATTCGTGACGTTTGAATTGACAGGTAAAAATCTGAATTCTCTGGCGTTAATGCATTGATTAATAATATTGTATTATATTATATTACCTTCAAGATATTCACCAGGATGCTCGCACCAGTCACATCCATAGTAAGCGTTGAATTGCTTTTTTCCGAGGACGGGAGCTCTAGCAATTGTGTCCACACAGCATATTAATATATACAACTTGAGCTTTCGTTCTTCTCCTTGTATAATACATGGAACCCCATCTCGAGATAATCTGTTTATGCTGTTGACAAGTGGGTACAAAAAAGTTTGCATTGGTGGTTTAATTTTGTTAAACCATAAACAACTAGTTAGAATTTTACTGTATCGATCTTGAACTGGGATTTCGTTGATCATTAAATGCACCGGCCAAATTGAAAATTTCGAACTTTCGAATACAGGTGCACCATCCGTGTTCATAGTCAATGTTACGTACCTATCTCTATCTTCTTGAGGAAGCGAGGACACAAAATCCCGATACATTTTACCATCAAAAATATCTTTTATATGGTTTCTTTCATGTAACCTTTTTGTTACAATATCATTATAATAATCCTCATGACTATTAATAATATTCGATACCTTGTGTGAAACATCAAGCACAGCAAATAAATTTTCGCATGAAGGACTTGATAAGTTAGTTTGTTTTTTACAGATACTGCAGGTTATCAGTTCCTCGACTTCGCCCAATTTTCCTAGACAATTACCGCAATCCGGACAGCAACCGTACAATTCTGTGTTATCGTCGGTATTTAGAATTTTGTCGAGCATGTATCGTGATTGCGGTAATACAGGCTTCTTAAATATTGTATTAATTAAGCGGAATAAATTGGACATTGCTGACATGGACAGATGATTATTTAAAGAAAATTTTAGAAGCATTAAGAGCAGTTCGCCCTTACTGACATTCACATCAGTTTTGATTGTATCAAAGAAGCCTGTGGTATTCATTAAATCGTGTAGATTATGAATTTTATCTTTAGGTATTTCATTATCTAAAAAATATTCTACATCATCTCCAAACAAATCTTCAGGCGGATAATTTTGGTCATCGTCATTAGGCATCTAAAAAAGTTAATCAAATATTATAGTCAAGTATAATTTTATTAAATTATGAGCTGCATTAAATTAATTGAAAGTATTTTTTATTTAACATTGTGTAACGGGGCAATTGACTTTTGCACGGCGATCACGGAAGCGTCGCCGTGTCACCGTGCCTTACGGTTGAAGCCTTATCAGCATTACAATTGATATAATAGTTGAAATAGTGAGTCTATAAAAGTCAATAATTTGATGCGGGTTTCTTTAAGTTTGATAACATTTTAAAAAATCATTGTTACTTACGTGCAAATTTGGGTCAGCTTCAATATTTAGCATACTTATATCATTATCCATGACCATATTCCTTAAATCATTACTGTCGATCATATTATGTACATTATTATCCTCAAACGGATGTATGGTAAGAATTGAATCATCAATAGGAGGAAACATTAGCTTTTCATTTTTGTCACGTTCACTAACTATTACCTAAAGAATATTATAAATTATTACTTACTAGAACTTAAAGTTTTAATAAGCTAATAAATATATTCGAATTGTTTACAGTTATTGCAATGACAACCAATTGAAATTAAATCTGGCTTCCAACTACTTTATCTGAGTATTTTCTATTTAAAAAAATTAATTATATTTCTTTACGCTATGAGTAGTGGTGAATGATTTTGTAACTGTCAGAAAGGAACGTAAGAAAGTATCATATCCCATATAGCACTCAATACTCAGGGAATATTGCCTGAATGTTACTTTGGCATGTTCGGGATTTTCGATAATATTGTATGAACGTTATATAATGTCCATGTTATGGATTTGTAATATTTTCCGAACGTTCCATGTCCGTTTTCCAGTACAGAGTTTCGGTTAGCACCATGCAGAGAACATAAAAAGTAACAACCTAACAATATTCCCGGGACCTATCGAAACCTTCCACCAATGTTTCTCGAACAGTAAATTTTTTTTCGATTTTTTCGAAAAAAATGTCTTCGCTATTGAAATATTACAGCAATGATCTGGTAAAATTGCACAATGTTATCACAACATTACTGGAATATAATATCTTACAAAGGAATCAAAGAAATATGTTTTAAATAATTTGTCCGGTCGGGATTTGAACTCAACTCCTTCCGATCAGTAGACTCGCTCGTTATTCACTGAGCTATTGTTCTGTTGTTGTTATTGAAGTTAATGTGTAGGTTAAAATGAAAGATAAACGAGGGCCTTCAAAATATAACCTAGGTTCAAAATTATTTGACAACAACAAAACAATAGCTGAGTGGATAACGAGCGAGTCTACTGAGCGAAAGAAGTTAAGTTCAAATCCCGATCGGACAAATTTTTTTTAAATATTTTTCTTTGATCCCTTTGTAAGATATCATATTCCAGTAATGTTGCGATAACTGTTCCGTCGGAAAACGGTATGCTGTAGGGCATGAGGCTCCATCTTTCGCGAGCGGCATGCGCGAGCGGAGCTTCGTCTTGGCGCATGCGCGGTGGCGCCGTCGCACGTGGCGACGCTATCAGCGCGAGCGCTCGTCTCGTTCAGTTTGTCTCGAGCCGTCTAGCTAGCTACTTCGCAAGCACTGAACAATCCAAGCACTGAACATTCGCAAGCCCAGACAATCAATTAAGGGATCTGAACGCTCTCGAACACGTCGTCCGCATCGTCGACCTCGTCGACTTAGTGCCGCGCATTGGTGGTTTGTGTCTATCTCTCTCTCTCTCTCTCTCTCTCTCTCTCTCTCTCTAAATTAACCCCTCGCGACCTGCTTCTCTCTCTCTCTCTCTCTCTCTCTCTCTCTAAATTAACCCCTCGCGACCTGCTTCTCTCTCTCTCTCTCTCTCTCTCTCTCTCTCTCTCAATTAACCCCTCGCGACCTGTTTCTCTCGATTTCTCTCGATTTCTCTCTCTCTCTCTCTCTCTCTCTCTCTCTCTCTCTCTCTCTCTTTCTGTCTCGAGCTTCCTCGGGTCGCGTCTTTCGCGCGCTTTCGCGTTTCGCGCGCGTCTTCGTCTAGAGCGTGTGGTCATGCGTACTGCCATACACTCTTTTGTCTCGATTCTCCTCGAGAATTACCACGTCCTCGTACTCACACGTACACGATCTTTCACAGATCGTACGTCTCACACACGCATTCACACTCACATTCTTACACATTCACACTTTCTTTCTCTCGTCCGCAGCGTGTACGTTTCGAGAGGGGTTTTATGCCGAAAGGCTTTCCCCTCTCACAGTTGAGCGAATAAACTTTTTCTTGCGTATTCCGTTCCCGCCATTCCCTCAAGTTCCAACCAGCAACAGCCTCCTAGACCAGGCTTTTGCACGACAATTCAATAACATTGTGTAATGTTATCATAACATTGCTGTATTATTTCTATAGAGAATAAATTTTTTTCGAAAAAATCGAAAAAAAATTTAATGTTTGAGAAACATTGGTGGAAGGTTTCGATAGGTCCCGGCAATATTGCTTTTGAGTTCCCTCTGTAATGAAAAAACGGATATGGAAAGTTCGGACAATATTACAAATCCATTACATGAACGTTATATAACGTTCACACAATATTGTCGAAAATTCCGAACATGCCAAGGTAACGTTCAGGCAATATTCCCTGATTATTGAGTCTTTTAGGAAATGATTTTTTAAGGATCACAAAGTTGTACTTAATTATGCACAGAATATACGAATGAATTATGGCAACTAATTTATTTCGAAATTTTACTTCATTTAATATCTAAGAATTGATTTTGCAACATTAGCAGTGAAGAAATATATGACATTAGCAAAATCCCATATAAGATCTTAAAAATAATCTTTTGTATGCATAGGAACCAACAATAATTCAAGCAAACAAATATACAATATAACCCGAACCCATTCTAGTAAAATCTAATAAAAAAATTTGTATATTCAAAGTTTTTTTGGGTTGGGTTTCATAAAATCAAAAGATTAGAACTCAGACCTTATACAAGATTTTATCCTGTATATCATATATGTTCTTCTAGGAGTTCCTGAATACTATTTTCCAAAGAATTATCACAGTTCTTTGTTCGACTTCTTAAAAAATTTTACATAAGACTTTGCCAATATATCCAATAGTTCTATGGTATGATTCTCTCAACATTTCACAGAAGATCTTATATAGATTATGCTTTTAAATAAATTATTTTAACTTACATAATCACTATTGTGTTCCTTATTTTTACTAACGTTTTTTTTTAATTTCTGCATCGCATATTTAGTGAGATCCTCCTTTTTCCCTGATCGAAGATAACCTTTGTTTCTATGAATATCTATCTCATCTTCACTTTCTCCAGACATTTTGTTATGTTTATGGAATGATCTCCAAAAATTTTAGAAAAAATTAAATATGAAACAGCATAATATACTCTATGAGAAATTTTTCCAACCATAACAGTACTCACCAAAACTTATTGCTAGGTAACGCGATCCTCTTTCATTAGAAGAGTTTTATTAGTTGAGTGATACAATACTCTTACTATCTTCCTTTCCCGTACAATTGACTGTCGAGTCCAGCCGTGCATTTACATTAAGTTGGTGTTCAATACTAATTACAAATTATTTTTGCGAATTTCATAAAGTCAAAAAATACACAATTTCGTTTGATTAAAAAGAAATGACTGCAGATTTGCCTCAACTGCGGGACGAATTGGTAAGTCTGAAAACTGCAAAATATTGTTGAGTTTCTGATAAATAATTAGATATGATTATTTGCAAAAAATCTACAAGAAGAATCTACAAGATTTGAAGAAAGAAAAAATGATGAGTTAATTCTCTAATTTATGTATCCAATAGTTGTTTTGGAGGGAAAGAAATAATATTAACACTAGTAAAAATGTGATTTAAAAGAATATTGATGAAATTATTTTAAATTCAAATTATGAATGTAAGATTAAAATGTAGAATTAGGTAATACTAATTAAGTTTTCAAAACTTGTTTTTAGGGGAAGATTAAAATATTGACATTAGTAAAATGTAATTTAAAATAATATTAATGAAATTATTTTTAGTTGAATACTAAATTTAAGATAATTTAGGATAATTTAGGAAATTTATCGATAATTTTAGCGAAATTAAAATTCCAAATTATTTAATATAAAAAAATATATGAAATATTTTCGATTAAGTAAAAAATTAAAAGCTTTTACCACGTACACAGATCCTCGCTCAACTACTATAGCTTTCAAATTACACTATTTCCTCTTTTTCCTGAAATAATGGTAAGTTAATATCAACACCCTGAAAATTTTAATTCAATATTCTTTTAAATTTTACACTACAAGAATAAGAAGTTACGGTTTGAAAATTTCAATTGAGTAATATCTTATTAATCTGATAGTTGTTTTATGAGGATCAGAAAACAATTTTGACACTTGTAAAATGTAATTCAAAATAATATTCATGAAATTAATTTAAATTTTAAGTTATAAATTTAAGATTATCTAGTTGAATTAGGTAATACTTTATGTATCCATTTGTTGTTTTTTGAGAGACAAAAAAACAATATTAATACTTGTAAAATGTAATTTGAAATAATATTGATGAAATTATTTTAAATTCACACTATAAATATAAGATTAAATAGTTAAATTAGGTACTACTAATTATGTTTTCAATACTTATTTTTGGGGGGAACACATTTTGACATTATTACAATGTAATTTAAAATAATATTAATAAAATTATTTTTAGTTGAATACTAAATTTAGGATAATTTAGGAAATTTATTGATAATTGTATCGTAATTAAAATTTCAAATTATTTAATATAAAAAAATATATTAAACCTTTTCTATTCAGTAAAAATTAAAAGCTTTTGCCACGCACACAGATCCTCGCTCTAGTTTTCAAATTTTGACATTATTACAATGTAATTTAAAATAATATTAATGAAATTATTTTTAGTTGAATACTAAATTTAGGATAATTTAGGAAATTTATTGATAATTGTATCGTAATTAAAATTTCAAATTATTTAATATAAAAAAATATATTAAACCTTTTCTATTAAGTAAAAATTAAAAGCTTTTGCCACGCACACAGATCCTCGCTCTAGTTTTCAAATTACAATATTTCCTCTTTTCCTGAAATAGTGGTAAGTCAATATCAACGCCCTTAAAATATTAATTCAATATTCTTAGGTTCTATAAACGCATAGATGCATTGCTGACATGTAATATCAAATAATATTCATGAAATTAATTTAAATTTAAATTATAAATTTAAGATTATCTAGTTGAATTAGGTAATACTTTATGTATCCATTCGTTGTTTTTTGAGACAAAAAACAATATTAATTCTAATAAAATTTAATTTGAAATAATATTGATGCAATTTTCTTTTATATAACGCATTATTTTTAAGTAAATAAACAACAACCTTAATTTTTTTTAAGGTTTTTTGATACTAAATAAAAATTTTTTACTGAAAAACAATGCATTATACAAGAAAAAGTTAAAGAATAAAAAGTACTCAGAATTAACCAGGAAGTGCACAAGAATTTTTTCGAAACGATTCGATAAATGTTTGCAATTTGTCATAAATTGCCAATTGTTAAAAATTAAAAAGTTGTTCAAAACTCGACGAAAAAATTTAGACGTATTCGTTGGCTAATTCAAATCACTTTTTGCTATTATTGATTTTTTCGTCAAATGCATTATCTCCGAAAAAAAATTCAGAATTACAATTTCTCTGTTTAGAACGTTAATGCGTTAAGGGCGGTATCAAAAGCATTGGGGAAGAAAAAGATAACCTAATGGCATACTTTTATAAACTGGATATGGACCGTCCTTTGCATTAAAAATGGCTGTTTTTTTTTTTAAATTACACCCCAAAAAAAAACACTTTTTTTATTTTAAATTCAAAAAATCAGGGGGTAGGAATTCGAATTTCGTTTTTTTAATGACGTAGACCAATAGAGCGGTTTCAAAAACAGTAGACTATGTCTTTTTGATTTTTTTTTTTTTTTTGAGTCAAAAATAGGTCAGAATACGTCCTTCAAAGTTAGTGGCCACTTTTGGACGTTTTGGGACGAAATAGGTTAAGTTAAAAGTAAAAGCTATTGCCACATACACAGACCCTCTCTCCCCTACCAGTTTTGAAATTACACTATTTCCTCTTTTACCTGAAATAGTGGTAAGTCAATTTCAACACCAATAACATTTTATCAAATAATATTCATTAAATTATTTTAAATTTTATACCACGAGAATAAGGAATTACGTTTAAAAAATTTCAATTTAGTAATAATTTACTAGATACACGCGTGTTCATATATACGAGATGCCAATGAGCGTAGAGTGCACACTTATGTGCGAGGAGCGAAAACTTAAGCGAGTAGCCGATTCTTATGTGCGAGGAGCCAACTCGAAAGTTAAAGAAAAAGCTGACTATACAGCAATCTGGAGAGGATGACGCTGCCGCGGAACATCGAACTGAACCGATCGAATCGTACAGCTTCAAAGTCGACTGTAAATAATGCAGTAGCAATAAATCAGTCAGAATCATCTAATGATATGTAAAATTTTGAATTTTAGTTTTTTTAATTAAGTTTTAAATTAAAGAATAATTGTTGAGATCTTTATGATTGAAAACTAAGTGTGGTTTAAAATGCTTCAGCAATTACTAAATATTTTTTTGATGTAAATAAAAACAAAAAAATTTTTGATGTATATCAGATAGTCCATTAAAGTTTGTGATACAGTTTCTACAGAGCTATTGAAATTGAGATTCAAAAACTTGATATAACAAGAAAATTTTATCTGCAGTGTGATCAGAAACAAGAAATCCTTGCAACCTAAAAGTAGAAAAGATTTGGATGAAGCCACATTTGATACTTTGTGTCAAGAGATAATACGTGAATAATTAGACAATTTTCATGAACAAATAATTATCAATAAAAGACAAGCAAAGTGGGTGTCACCCGTTAAGGTGGATACCTCCAGAAAAGTACCTCCTTATTGATACAGTTGATGAAAGATCCAGTTACAGTGGGGAAAGTTAAAAATGTACTTAAAGAGACATAATGTCTTTTCATCTTAAGTCAGGAAGAAACATATATACCAGTGGTTTATTATTTAGCAAAAATATACGAACAAGAAATGAATTTAGAGGCTGTAATTGAACTTAAAAAAAAACAAGCTGAATTCAGCCAACTTGTAAGTTGCATCAAATTCTTGGTGACCCCTATGCTAGAATAAACAATGCTGAAAAGGCACTTGCCCGTTAAACAATAGCTTGAAGGTATGTGATTTTTCTAATTAATTTAATCTATCAGTTGTGACGGGGAAAATGGCTTTAGCACGGCGACCATAGTATGTCGCCGCATCACCGAGTTTTACCTTTATCGTTGATAACTGCCTCCCGGCGTAGCTCCTCAGCGATCTGCGTAACTATACCCACGTGGCCAAATGCAGCGTGTACAAATGTGTGATGCGCCCGAGCATCACACTTACTGTGCCAAGTATAATTCCTTTCAGTTTCGGAAACAAGAAGACGAAGCGTACAAACGGGAAATAACTACTCGGAGATTTATGCTAGTTAAATGAGTCAGGGACTCATATTATAAACGAAAATAAATCATATAATAATCCTCATTAACGGTCGCACGCGCGTCAGCGGAGAGATTCACGCACGCACTCAAACAAGGAAGAGACGAGTGTTCTGTGGCAGAGAATACTCCGTCCGTCCGTCGGCGACCTTGTTGAAGAAAATGATCGAAATTGCAATTCGACTTACAGACGGTACGAGGTCCGCGTCGTTTCCTTGGTAGACTTTCTCGAGCTGCTACTCTCTTACGGGATCCTCGCTTGGATGTTCTCGGATGGCGTGGAGAAGGCGTCCCTTCTCCAGCACGTAGATGGAGTGGTCTCACACTCCGCAAAACGTCTTCGTACATGATATAACGCAACTCAGGCACGATGGTGGCCCTGCAAAAGGTTATTTATCACGCGAAGCACACACCGGCGCGGTCAAGTCGAATCTGGCTTGCCTGGCGCGCGGGCTTTCTCCCACTCTTCCCAGCACATCCCTCGCCTCCGTAAAGCAACGAAGCTTGTTACACAGTTGTTTTCATATAAATTTTACTTATTTTTACAGTACTTATTCAACTGATACGGGTGTTTTAGGCTAAAACTACATAGGCTAAAAATGACATTGAATACAATAGATTCGTAGATTTATGGGTTTTATAGTCTCATTCAAGGGTTCACACCAAACAAGTTTGTTGTTGCATTTTTTATAACATTTTATTTTTCCCACATCCCGCCTATTTACAAAGTTTAAAATATTGTAATATATTTCTGATAGACCTTATGATTTCGGTTATCTTATCAAAGAAACCATGAATTTCTTCAATTTTTTTTTCCATCTTGCATTGTTGGGCCCTTATCAACCTTATCTCATCCAGCAACTCTTCGTGATAATAGCAGCGAGCTATAAAAACAAGTAAAATATAATTGTAGTTTCAAATGATTCCGGAGTTTAACTTTTTGAGGGATTTTGAGGATTTATGAGTTCATGAGCTGAAGAGTTTATCGAATAAAATTTTGTAGGTGTTTATGGGTCAGATATTATAAATTAGAAGGTCTCAAGGAGTTAGGGATTTTTCAGCTTTTAAATTAATCAATATATGTGTTTACGATACCTAGGGGTTAACGGGATTTAAGAGAAAAGCAGAAGGTTAAATAATATTTGTCAATTGTAAATTAAAATAATAAAAGGAAACATAAATACTACGTACGTTGTCCTTCACATACAAACATTGCTGCTGATTCGTCCATATTTCGTTCACTATACATGTTAGAAGCTGCTAGAAATAAATTTAATGTTTTGCAGTAAGCTAATAAAATTATAAATTGAACAACAATTCTCCATTAATTTTAAGAATTCATGCTTACGCTCTTGCTCATGATCGGAAGAGTCTTGAAAAAGAATTGGCGATTCCATACTTTCTACAACATATATAAAGAAATTAATTATTACAAAATATTTTTTTTACATACTTTTATTATATACGAACTACTATTTTTAGAAATTTTAACAATAAAATGTTTCGTAGAGATCTTTGAATAAAGCCTATTTTGCACCTATGAAGTAAAATTTTTATTGTCTTTTATCCCACGTAAGTGTCGATATCTTATATTTCTTCATCTTAACTTGTCTATCGTTTTCAGGTGTATCATTGTAACCATGTACAGTAAAATTAAATAGGGTTCGTGAGTTTAAAAATTGATAGGTTCAAAGTTTTGTGCGTGTGGATTTAAGGGAACGTGAATTTAAGCGTTTCAGGGATCAAAGATTGATTGGTTTATGTGTTGGAGGGTTTATGTATTTTAGGGTTCAAAGGTTGAAGGTTGAGGATTTGTAGCTTTAAGTGCTTTAGATACAACGGGTTTAAGGGCTGACAGGTTTAAGGCTTACAGGTTTAATAGTATAAGGCTTCAAGGGTGATTAGCTTAAGGGATCAAAATTTTATGAGTTTAAGCGTTTATGGGTTGTAGGATTTATAGTTTTATGAGATTTCAGGATTTGTAGAATAATTTTCATATATAAATCATTCACTGTTATAATAATTATAAAAGTTCATATTTTAGAAAGCATTCTGCAAATTCAATTGGTAGCATTTCTTAAAAATTGACATAAGTATTGAGTTGCAGATGAATTTTTAGAATTTTCAATCTAGTAAAAAACGAAACATTTTATGTTTATTCGTGCATGTTTATATACTATCTTGTAGCTCTTATTCCAGAAATTTAGAAAAGCGCGTTTGCTAATAATTAATAAATTCAAACAATTAGTCATTTTAAATTGACTTACCTTCCTTAATGAAAAAGCTCTTGCTGTAATCTGTGGTTTGTTCGCTGTTGTTGCGACTTACAAGCAAAAGCAAGTTCGCAAGCTGTACGATCTGCATGAAAATTTTAATTGATAACAACTCTATACTTTTTTTTGGTGGTTTGATTCGTTTAACATCTAGAGTACCAAGCCAAATTGTAAAAAAAATCTTTTTGGATCTTATGTTACATCAAAAGCTTACAGTTAAAACAAGCAATTCCTCTGGCGGATTATATTCTAAGATACTGTAAAAGTCTTTGGTATAATTGAGAACAAGTACAAGGTTAAGGAGGACGTTGTAACCTTCGTCGAAAAATAGAATGCAGACAATGCCCGTGGATTTGACGTTGGACTATAACTCTTGTTGACAAACCACACCAAGGTCTTACGATTGGATGCAGTCTCACTTACTTTCTTAAGACAGGGTAAATTTGGTCTGATCATTTTTTATAGAAGTATAGTGTACGAATTGATTATTTCTAGCTGTCTTGATTGTTCATACAGAAATTTGGGTTAGCCGACTACCAAGCAGGCTTCGATTCTTAAATAAGTACCTTCAGTAACAGAACAAGGTGACGATATTAACACAATTATAAGTGATAGAACTTTGATTATTGCAAATCACCACAGCTCTGGCGACGTTCCTATACTAATGAAAACTTTTAATGTTAAGCCCAAACACTACCCAATCTCATGTGGATTTTTCAGGGTGAGGAGAAATTAGTGGCACGAAATTATACACTTCGGTGGTTTCTTTTCACTGTCCTTTTATTTATACACAATCTCGCTCTCTTGTGACGCACCTCGTCATTCTCTGCACACTTTGATTCTCTCGTTCGCTCATTTTACAGATGTTTGTACGCTATAGACGCTCGTCTCCATCGATGTGCTCGCCGCAGAGTTCAAGTCTCGACTGACTCACATCTATTGTTCTTTCGCCCCGGAACGGCGCTTTCTCTTTTTTTTTGTTTGTTTTTCCTTTCGGGACTTTTCAGACACCCTCGACTACGCATATTTTCTAGCTTAGACGCAGGTAACTTCGCGCCGCCCCGGCTATACTCCCCCTCGATGCAGTTAAGCCATAAACTGCATAAACTGCCGTTGGAGGCCTCTTCGACTGGCCACAAGCATCGGCCAACCGCTCCTAAATGAGTCTTCATAACTTTTCTTAATAGTGATAGGTTTTCATAAATTATGCGTCGATACATAGTTTTGCTACATATCGAAAATTCCCGCCTTTGATTTGACCCTATCCGGAACATCCTCCCCCCGTAAAAAACTCTCGTTTTATACCACAATTATGCGCCACAATGTGTACAAACTGAAGTTTGCGAGCGATCGGCTCGCTCTTCTCTCTCGCTCATCGCTTACAGAGAAGTAAGTTCCCCGCTTACGTATAGAGTATGCGCTCTCTGCTCGCGCTTTTGAATGTCCCGTTATCTAAGCTCGTTTTTGTTATTCATCTGGTCTTCGCTCCGAGGAAAGAACCTAAGCGCATGAACGCACCCGGCTTTTCGCATTGCGAGCGACAAAATGCATACAAATTTCCCGACACACGTTTTTACCGATATACGTTCGCAGCTCCTTGTGCGCCAGTATGCGTATACGACTCCCGATGCTACGTAGAGTTAAACTTCCCTTCTGGCTGACAGTGATCAACTTACTTCCTGGCTTTTCCGCGCAGTACTCCCGATAATGCGAGCCCCGTTTCATTCGCTCCGAAGTTGACCATCTGTCTCTCGACTGTTCTTCTCCGCGTGCGCATTTACTCCCCAGCGCGGAGGAATACCCGCTCTCGTCTGTTCTTCTCCGCGTGCGTATTTACGCCCCGACTCAGAGGAATTCCCGCTCTCGACTATCCTTCTCCGCGTGCGCATTTACGCCCCGGCGCCGAGGCATGCCCGGCATCAACACCTCGGACTGTTATCAGTCTACAGATATGACTGCCTTTCTTTTTGTCCTTCTCTCTCTCTCTCTCTCTCTCTCTCTCTCTCTCTCTCTCTCTCTCTCTCTTTCTCTCTCTCCTCCCCCCGGTCAATGAGGAGCAGGGGTTACCTCAAAGGTCCCGACTCTGAATCTGTCGTGAGCGTGCTGCGCAACCCGAGCGCCCCCCGTCGCTCGCTAAGGCCCCGTACGTGCACATGCATCCGATGATGTCCTCGGTCACAGCGATCAACTGATTTGCCCGTGTAAAATAATTCATTCAACATTTTCTGCTTGACAACGATGTGCGCGATTTCGTTGCCACTCCACCCCACCATTACGGCGGCAATGCGCAAATTCTGCTGACTCCCGTATTCACCCAGGCAAGGAAACCTGTGACGAAGGGAAAACTCCTCGGAGAAAACGAACGTCAGGAGTCGCAATCAGATCGCATAATAAAGTCTCTGATTCGTTTTGTATTCACGCGCACGCGGTGTACTACATTCAATTACACTCCTTCGGATATATATACTAGCAGTCTACGTTACACATTCTTTACATTATAGCCTTTACAAAATGCTTCCTGCGTCTCTTCGCTATGCCTACAACTACGTATTTCTTGCTCCGCGACACTTGCGGCATTCAAACGACCGTTATCTTTTCACATATATCATACTTTACATATCTGCGCAAACTCGCTTTCAACCATTTATGCATCATCACATCAAAATCACGCGTACAAAATTAAACAGCTAATTTTCATCCTCGCAATATCACAGCACGGTTGTCCAATCGTCCCGATCTCTAAGTAGCCTCCGTGTCTCAGGCCTTCGTGATTGTCGATGTTCAGCTCGGTCCTCGTGCTTACCCGGAATTTCCAAGTTTCTTCAATTTGATACTTGAGATCTGCCTCAAAACACAATTTCGAGATAATTAGTACATGAGTTACCGAAAGGTACCGGGAGCTATAAGCCTCTTTTCGCGGTCGGAGCCATCTGCTCGAGGTCACGCAGCGATTTAGCTGCTTTAAACAATCGCTGTGGCTTAACTGCTCGGGTGCAATTAGTCCGCTCCTCGGTCCCCTCGGCTCGCCCTTTCTCCTGTCTTTGCGGACTGACCGCTCTTCGCCCGCGTGCGTGCGTGCCCGCACGGCAGGGGACCCAGCCATAACCCTCTTGCTTGTTTCTGTCTCTCTCTCTCTCTCTCTCTCTCTCTCTCTCTCTCTCTCTCTCTCTCTCTCTCTCTCTCTGGAGGAATCAACAGTGTCTTCTGAGAATCGGAGAGAAATTTTCATAGTTTCGAGTGTACTGGTGCGATAATTACCTATAATCAGTGCAAGAGTTAAGTGTACCATCGACTTGATCGATGAGAATAATAAATACAGACGAGGCCTGCAGAATTTATCAGTAATTTCTCTATAGAATTACTTGCAAATCGCTAACCTATTTCGCCACGTGGGTAAATTCGCGGCACCTGCCGTGCTCGCCACCTACGACAGCGATCTCTCCTGTCCGAGATCGATACTATAATTCAATCAGATGTGCGATCGATAATGTCGCTCTCTGATCAACACACCGAACCCCCCGGGGGAGGGGAGATTGAGCAAACGCAAATACACAAGGAGAATCAGCTGGACTCCGGGGCTGGGACAACAAGCGAAGAAGCGAGTCCGGTAGCGAGGAATGACCACAGCGCTGAGACGGGTGACAACGACCGCATGGATGACTCGCCGATCGACGACAGCAGAACACCAGCGAAGAAACGGCGTTTTAGTGAGTGTGCTTCGAATCAACAATGCGATCTCACTGCAGCGGCAGTTGACGAGTTATTGGCTACCGTGAGCGAGAAGCGCGATTTTGTGTTGCACAGCATTGGCACTACTAAAAACTCAAAAGAGCGAGTCAAACTCTGCGAATTTGTCACCGCTATTAGTGATTCGATTACGAAATTGGCTAGCGCTTACCTATCTAAGCTAGTGTCAGAGAATTTTGCCAAAACGTGCGAGAGATCCGTGGCTAGAGCATGCGGCAAGGTTGAAATTGCTGTAAAGGCGCTCGAGTCGCGCTCTATAGCTGCTCGCGACGCGAACTCAGACGAGGCCGCCGATATGCGCCAAACGGTACCTACTTATGCAAGTGCAGTTTCTCGGGCAACCGGTGCGCGACGCACTGCCACCGTTTCTTTGAATCGCGGTAAACCTTTTAACATCGTAAAAACCGATAGAATTATCATAGGCCCATGCTGCGACAGGGAGTCGGATTTTAGCACTAGTGAGGCGACTAAGAAGGCATTATGTGATAATTTTGATCCTGGCAATTAACGTGCAGCGTATGTTTTACGGTCCGAACAACACTATTATTGTCGAGGGCACTGAACTTGATAACCTGCGTAATTGTACGGGTCTTGCAAATATAGAGCTTGAAGTCAAGCAAATCAATAAATTTCGCCCATGTCTAATGATTCATGACATTCCAGTCAACGTTACTAAAGAACAAATTATTAGCAATGTAGCAAGGCTTGACCCCTCAGGAACTGAGACCAGTGACGTGAAATTTATCTACTATTACCCAGCGCGCGAAAACAAAAAACATCGTTCATGTATAATAGAGGTCGATCCGTGCCTGCGTACACAGCTACTTGGTCGAGGCAAAATAAACATTGACTGGACAGTATGCCGTTTAAACGACCACGTTTCTGTACTGCAGTGTTTTAAATGCCAGCGCTTCGGACACAAGGCTAATAAGTGCGAATTGAACGCTTGCTGCGTATACTGTGCTGGAGGGCACGAGAGTAAAGACTGCAAGACCAGGGAGTCGCTCTGCTGCGTTAATTGTACCGGGACGAAGCACGCTAGCGTTAATCATGCTGCTACCGATAGGAGTAAATGTCCAATACTGCGGAAAAGAATCGAGCACATAATTTCCCAAACCGACTATGGCAGCGCATAATGAAAATAAATTCCTCACAGCCGCACACATTAACGCACAATCACTCCCGGCTCATTTCACAGACGTGCAATCGTTGGTGTTAGAAAAAGGCATACACGTATTGGCTATCAGTGAGTCTTGGCTTAAAAGTAAAGATACGGACCGCAGTGTGGCAATTTCGGGATATAACCTCTTGCGCAATGATAGAGAGGGTAAAGGAGGCGGCGGTGTTGCATTATATATACATAGTTCTATTAAAACAAAGCTAGTAGCACACTCCCCACAGCCATATAATCGACGTCCGGAGTTTCTTATCGCCGAATTGAGCGTTGGCGCAATCAAAATCTTGTGTGTTGTCGTTTACAACCCTCCTAAGGTCGGCTATTGGGAGACAGTAGAAGAGGAAATTTTAAACTATAACTCGCCATATGACTTTCTTATGATCTTGGGCGACTTGAATATTAACTGGAATGTAGTATCGACGTCGCGAACTATCTTAAGCGATTCTTTTTATACATGCGGGCTTGTACCGCTAAATTTCGGACCCACGCATCACGCGAGGGGCCTGAATACAAAGATTGACTATATTTGTATTAGCGATCCCTCTAACATTGACTCATTTTCTCAAGAGCAACTCCTCTCTGTTTCGGAGCACGACGTACTCTTCGTGAAGCTCAAGTTTCCCGTCGCTGCAGGTCCGCCACGCACTGTCACGCGTAGATCCTTTAGGGAGTTTGATGCGGATGCTTTCAGTGAAGACCTTCTTGAATTAAAATGGGATGCAGTCCTTGACGCCGACGATATTGACACCAAGGTCGAGTTATTCACTACCAGCCTGACAAGCCTCTTCGACAAACATGCCCCTTACCGCTCATTCACCCCCAAGTCGCGGCCGACCTCGTGGATGACAGGCGAGTTAAAAACGCTAATAAGGGCACGTAACAGTGCAGGTAAAAAATACAGTAGATCTAGGAGCGATGCCGACCGTATCATTTTTAACATGTTACGTAATAGAGTTAAACTACAAAAACGTAATCGCATTGCTGCGTACTATAGGCATAAACTATCTAATTGTACAGATAAGAGAGAGATGTGGAATATAGTTGACGAGCTCGGCATAAACGGCAAGAGACGTGCAACCGGAAGTCTTCCTTGTTCGCTGAATGAACTTAACGAATTCTTTATCGGCGATACCAATGCGGCTGAACTGCACGATCAGCGCTCTTACTCCCGTATTTCCCCTGATGCACGGTTCTTTTTTAAAATCGTTAATAGCTTTGATGTTCTCAAAGCAGTCTCTGCTGCCCGTTCCTCGGCCACGGGACCTGACGGTCTATCATTGAATTTTATTAAGATGACCCTATACGTCACGCTACCTGTGATTACTGACATATTCAACAGCTCTTTGCAAACCGGCGTCTTTCCCGTAAGCTGGAAGTGTGCGACCGTGCGGCCTCTGCCGAAGACTAGTAGCCCGGCTTCTCCGAGTGACTACAGGCCGATAAGTATTTTACCCGCACTCTCAAAGTTATTAGAGTATGTTGCCTACAAGCAACTCGGAGAATTTATTAGCGAAAATGATCTGCTCGACCCAATGCAGTCTGGGTTCCGCAGCCTGCATAGCATCCACACCGCCCTCCTACAAGTCACCGATGAAATAAGAGAGGCAATCGACAAACACAAAATCACGTTGCTCGTTGCGATTGATTACACTCGCGCGTTCGATCTCGTTAATCCCGCACTTCTCATCGAAAAATTGAAATTCTTAGGCCTCTCAGATGCCGTTTGCTGCTGGATCGCGTCGTTTTTGCACGGCCGCCAGCAGATGATCCTCGCAGACTCGGGAGAAATTTCGGATTTACTGTGTCGAGCCCTGGGAGTTCCGCAGGGCAGCATCTGTGGCCCCCCGCTCTTTTCACTCTTCGCGAATGATGCACCCACCGCAATTAAGTATTGCAGTCACAATGTATACGCCGACGACTTTACCATCTACCTGCACGGTGACTTGAAGGACGCGGGGGGCATCATATGCTCAGTGAATGAGGACCTGCGTAGTCTCGCCTCCTGGGCTTCTATGAATGGGCTCCGCATAAATGCCGCGAAGACGAAAGCCGCTTGGTTCGGCTCACGGGGTTACATTAATAGGTTGCAGGACCTGCAGCTGCCGGCCCCTGTCATTAACGGTCAACCAATTGCACTCTGTCGAGAAATAAAAATACTTGGCGTAGTACTCGATAGTACGCTATCTTGGAGAGGGCATTGCAACGAAGTAGCGCGAAGATGCTATATGTCCCTCGCGAGACTGCGCAAAAGTAGAGAGGCCCTACCTGATGTTTGCAGATTGATGCTCGTTAAGGCGCTTGTGTTTCCGCACATCGACTATTGCGGTACCCTCTTTTTAGACCTCTCAGCGGAGTTGACTTTAAAATTAAAAAGATGTATGAATGCGGGTCTTCGTTTTGTCTCGGGTACGCGGAGATCAGAACACATCACCCCTGTGCTAGCCTCACTGCAACCGAGCTATCTCGCCTGTCGGTTCGTGGTTCGTTCTGCGGACGAGGTGGGAACACTGCGTAGGTCCGAGCTCGACCTGAGAGTTCCCTGGGCACGCACGAATTATTTTAAATTCTCATTCACTGTCCAGACTGCGGATCTGTGGAATCGGCTGCCAATAAATATAAGACTGCGATACAGAAGCCCTTGCTTCAAGCGACTTGTAGCATGCGAAATTATTAATTCTTGTTTTGGACCCAGCGAATTATAATTGTAATCATACAGCGTGTTATTGTACATACCTATAATTATAATTATTTTATCACTTGTTCTCCGTCGTAAAGTATTTAATTATGTTGACTGTGTTTGTATGACTATGTATTTATTTTTATTTGTATTTATTTTAAAGTTTGTAAGTGCGCTCGTTAAGTACTTGTCATGCGCACGAAGTGTAACTGTATTTTTACTGTATTGGCTGTAAGGACCTCAGAGTCCCGAGCCTGAATAAATATATATTCTATTCTATTCTATTCTATTCTGCCAGGCTGTCCTCAACATACTCCCCCCGGTCTGTGGAGATTTTTTCTTCAGTAGACCCTTTAAGCCTCGCAGATTTTTATAATTCAGTGCGCGGAGCGGGTAAGGCTCCGTGATCGCGTGCGGATTCTTACGACTCGTGCCTGCCCGTCGCGTTTGGGGAAAACTTTTGTTATTTTTCCCTTCCTCCACGAGTTGCGGGAGGCCTGGTAGTCCGCGATTAGTAGGAAATCGCCTACCTTCACCTTGTGCTTCCCTTTGAGAGCTTCCTTCCTCAGACGTTGGCCCATCGCGACGAGTCCCTACCAGCCTAGCACCAGCACACGCGACGACGGGCCGGGCGTGATGCCTATCACAACAGTTGTCACGAATTCGCGCCGCGACTCCAATACGCCTATTTTTTGTTTGTCTTCCGCGCTTAGGGCAGTTGGCAAGAATTCCGGACTGCTGAACCACCGGGCGTTCTCGCTCAGTGGCTTGTGTGACAATCGCGTCGCGTCGTCTGCTGGATTTAATTTTGTCGGCACCCAGCGCCACTCGTTTACCGCTGTCGTATCGCTGATCTCTCCTAAACGATTGGCAACGTATGTTTGTTTCTGCGTGGCGTCCGAGCGAATCCACTGCAGGACGGTGGTGGAGTCCGACCAGAAGGTTCTGCTCTCGAGTTTGGCGAGATACGATGGCTTGAGAGTGGCTTGAGGGGGGCGACTTTGCACTTTGACATTATTAGGGATACATGCGCCTTTTCGCCCTGCATCGGGACCCTGAGATACGCGACCGCGCAGAACGTTCTAAGACTCGCGTCGGCGAATATATGTAGCTGTACCCCTTGGATCGAGATACCCCTGGGTGTGATACATCTCTGCACGCGGCACGAACCTAAGCCCTCCAGACACATTTTCCATAACTCGAATTCCTCATCGCGGATTTCGTCGTCCCACTTTACCCCGCTGCGGCATATGTCCTGCATTATAATCTTGGCGCATATCGTTGACGGGTCCAGGATTCCGAGTGGATCATAGACCGACATCGTGATACTATAAAACTGCCTCTTCGTAGGCTTGTCGGCGCCGGTCGCTATTCGCGGTGGTATTTTGTGCGTCCCTACGACGAAACCGAGAGCGTCCTCGTCTTTGTCCCATGTGAGGCCCAGAACCCGCTCGTTTTTGTTACACAACTGCGACTGCGCACCGGGAGGTGAGCGGCCTCCTTCTTCCACTCCCTCTACTATTCGAGAGTGATTTGAAGCCCACCCATGAAGAGCAAAGTTTCCTTCACGATTGATCAATGTTACATCTCGCACTAGGTCTCGCGTTTCTTGTAGAGTGGCCGCGCTCGCCAGATAGTCGTCTACGTAGCTGTACCGCTTGATGCTGCTTGCCGCGACGGGACTGACGCTCTCGAATCTTTTTGCGTTCTGATTTTTTACGTACATGGCGCTAGTTCCGGCGCACTTACCCCCGCAGATAAGTGAGCGCATTTCGCACACCTCCGGCGGCTGGTCTCGGTCCCGGCCTCGCCACAGAAAACGCTGTGCTCCCCTGTCCTCTTTAATAACGTTCACACGCAAGTACATGTCCTGTATATCTGCTTTGATAGCATACTCATGCTGTCGAAATCGGAGAAGGACGCCTAGCAACGACCCGATGAGGTTTGGCCCTGTCTCGAGTTGACTGTTGTAACTCACCCCTCCCACCTCGGCCGCGGCATCAAAAACGAGTCGCAACTTGTTCGGTTTATTTGGATTGGAAACTCCGAAATGCGGTAGATACCACTCGCGCGCGCCTGGCGAGACGTCGCCCGCTTTTCCAGCATATCCGAGATCGAACAGTCTTTGCATTTCCCGATAATATACTTTCGCGTATTCCGCGTCCCGATCGAGTAGGCGTTCGAGGGATAGGAGGCGCTTTTCCGCCATGGCGCGACTATTACGAATCGGGGGATTATCCTTCCGCCGCAGGAGGCCCGTTTCCCACACCCTTTCATTTCTTTTGGTCGTATCCCCGAGGATTCTCCACGATCGCTCGCTCCCCCCTTTCAGATTCGCGCGCTTGCTCGTGCCCAGATTTTCGGCTTCAAAAAAATTGCGAATTAAAGCGTCTAGCTTTTCGCCCTCCTCCGGCTCGATCGCTTCGCCATCCTCGCATGTACACGCTGCATTTACATGCACCGCCGTCGCAGCAACATCTATTCCCCCATCAGGCACGTAACCATGCAGCGCCCATCCTAACAGAGATTGTGACACGGCTAATTTAGTTCCCTCGATTTCGCGGAATTCTCTCGCGGCTATTAGATGCATGTTGTCTTGCCCCAGTAACAGACGCGGCCGCGCGTTCTGATACGGAGTGACGCTAACCCCTCCGCGATTTTCGACGAGTTCCGACAGCGACTTCGGAATTGATTGCGAAGGCAGCTCCAATTCGGGCACAGTGTGCACCCCTCAGATTTCGTAATCTTGCTCGTCTCTCTTTACGGTC
Source organism: Philotrypesis tridentata (assembly GCA_018906965.1). Classification (NCBI taxonomy): domain Eukaryota; kingdom Metazoa; phylum Arthropoda; class Insecta; order Hymenoptera; family Pteromalidae; genus Philotrypesis; species Philotrypesis tridentata. The sequence goes on along the minus strand of JACCIB010001027.1, from coordinate 17,333 downwards.
AGCGACAATTTCTGACTGTCGGTGTGTATTTTTCCCCACAATCCTTTCACGGATATGGTCACGCGGGGGCCGTGAGCGCCCAGTTCTCGGGCTAAGGTGCGCTCGATGATGCACCGTTGCGCCGTCGTCTAGCAATAGGTGGCATTTGACGCATCCCGCGGGCCCCGCCAGGCGGATCGGCAAGATTTTCAGAAGCCCCTTCCCGGCTAGTCATGACTCGGCGCCCGATGCTGACGTTGACTCTGTCCCAGAGGGCACGACAGTCTTTGCCTTTCCGACTTCTTCAATATGTTTTTGTCGATCGCGCCTCTCCCAGTGCAGCACTGTCAGATGAGGCTTTCCGCATTTTTCACACGCGTTCGGCACTGTTGGCGCCGATGCCCCTTTTTTCCGCACCAGAAGCACATATCGAGCCGCCTTAATATGCACATCTTCTCCTTGTACTTTTCGTTTTTGAGTTTGTGGCAGCCCCCCAAGCGGTGGTCGCCAATTATCTAGAAATTATGTTTTGAGGCAGATCTCAAGTATCAAATTGAAGAGACCTGGAAATTCCGTGTCAGCACGAGCACCGAGCTGAACATCGACCATCACGAAGGCATGAGATACGGAGACTACTCAGAGAGGGGGACGATTGGACAACCGTGCTGTGATATTGCGAGGATAAAAATTTGCTGTTTAATTTTGTACGCGTGATTTTGATGTGATGATGCATAAATGGTTAAAAGCGGGTTTGCGCAGATATGTAAAGTATGATATATGTGAAAAGATAACGGTCGTTTGAGTGCCGCAAGTGTTGCGGAGCAAGAAATACGCAGTTGTAGGCATAGCGAAGAGACGTAGGAAGCATTTTGTAAAGGCCATAATGTAAAGAATTTGTAACGTAGACTGCCAGTATATATAGCCGGAGGAGTGTAATTGAATGTAGTACACCACGTACGCGTGAATGTAAAACGAATCAGAGACCTTATTATGCGATCCAGTTGTGGCTCCTGACGTAGGTTTTCTCCGAGGAGTTTTCCCTTCGTCACAGGTTTCTTTGCCTGGGTGAATACGGGAGTCAGCAGAATTTGCGAATAAGTTCAGCTCTTGTAGCGTACCCGCCAGCTACGAAGAAATAGGCAATTAAGCCGCATTGCCGCCGTAACGATGGGGTGAAGCGGCAACGAAATCGGGCGCATCGTTGTCAAGCAGAAAATGTTGAATGAATTATTTTACGCGGGCAATGAGTTGATCGCTGCGATCGAGGATATCAGCGGATGCATGTGCACGTACGGAGCCTGAGCGAGCGACGGCGGGCGCTCGGGTTGCGCAGCACGCTCACGACAGATTCAGAGTCGGGACCTCTGAAGAAACCCCTGCTTCCCATTGACCGGGGAGAGAGAGAGAGAGAGAGAGAGAGAGAGAGAGAGAGAGAGAGAGAGAGAGAGAGAGAGAGAGAGAGAGAGAGAGAGAAAGACGAGTTTAGGCCTTAAATTATGCATGTGAAACGATCTCCGAGAACGAATTTCTTGAGCGGGAGAGAAAGACATAATCTATAGACTGATAGTAGTCCGAGGTGTTGATGCCGGGCACTCCTCCGTGCCGGGGCGTAAATACGCACGCGGAGAAGTTCAGTCGAGAGCGGGTATTTCTCTGCGCCGGGGCGTAAATACGCACGCAGAGAAGGACAGTCGAGAGCGGGTATTCCTCCGCGCCGGGGCGTAAATACGATCGCGGAGAAGAACAATCGAGAGACAGATGGTCAAATTTGGAGCATATGCATATGCATTTTGTCGCTCGGGATGCGAAAAGCTGGGTGCGTTCATGCGCTTAGATTCTTTTCTCGGAACGAAGACCAGATGAATAAGAAGAACGAACTTTGATAACAGGACAGTCAAAAGCGCGAGCAGAGAGCGCATACTCTATACGTAAGAGAGAAGAGCGAGCCGATCACTCGCAAACTTTAGTTTGTACACATTGTGGCCCATAATTATGGTATAAAACGAGAGTTTTTTATGGGGGAAAATGTTGCGGACAGGATCAAATCAAAGGCGGGGATTTTCTGTATGTAGCAAAACTATGTATCGACGTATAATTTATGAAAACCTATCACTATTAAGAAACGGTATGAAGACTTATTTAGCTATCTTCAACCTTACTTCAGTGGCGAGAGGAGAATGAGAAGCGATGGAAGTCCATTCCGGCGCTACGCGAGCAGCTCTAGGTTCACCTAGGGTGTTCTAGTCCGCTCATCGTTAGTCGTCAGACGTAGATGAGGCGTGTGGGGTCTTCCTACGTTGGCGTCTTGTGTAGTAGGACTACGCGTGATGGTTGCTCATCCTCGTGAACGTTAGAAGTAAAAAGGCGGCTTTGGCGCTCTTTATAATAGACGTACTCCCCAATCAAGGGCTCAGACAGAAGATTATGCTGCAAATTGTCTGTGTGAACACTGGCTGTCTATTGTAGAGAGTGTTTGAATTTCGCTGTTGTCTGCTTTAGTATCGATAATAATCGAGAAGTTGAGTGCCTATGCATAGCGATCGACGAAACGAGAGCTGAGCGGGTCTATTGTGGCACGAGAGCGCGGTTCATCGGCCCAAGCGATCCAACCAATATGAGCGCGCGCTGTGTGCCGTTTCGGGAGAGCGATAGGTTCCTGTTCAGATGTATCTGCAGCCAGCTGCCGAGGGATTTTCTTTGAGCTTTACCCTTATGAAAAAAACCTGCAGAATATTATGTAGGGAAACACACAGAGGATTGTGCAGGAAATTATACATGTATCTGTGCAAATTGCTCTATAGATAAATCTATAACATATGCGACGTAGCAATAAATATTGCTACGTCGTGATTATTTATCGCGGCCAGCTGACTCACTCTCGGCAGACTGACAGGTACTGGAGCGGAGCCAGCGCTCGGTGGCACTCGCAGGAGTTGCCTCTGATCGGCCGCTCGCGGAGCGCAGGATGTGAGCTCCCGAGTCACACCTGCGCAGCACGTTGGCGCTCGGGAGGGGGCACAGCAGGAAGCGAGACGGCGGCCGCACGCACGCGGTCACATGCACGCCGTGGTGTATGGAGGGGAGCGCGTATGTATGTGTGAGAGAGAGAGAGAGTGAGCATGAGTGCGAGCGCAAGCGAGAGAGTGAGGGAATGAGAGTGCGAGTAGGAGAGAGAGGGATGGCGACGCACATGTGGTGCGATAGAGAGAAAATGCGGCGCGCGCGGTAGCGGGGAGAGGGAAGGCGCTCTCCGTTATCGGCCTCTATAGATCGATCGAGAGGGCGCCTGCTCCCGGGCGATCAATATATGATTTATATGGAGGTTTTCCACTTACAGAATTATAGGGAGATAGAGGGATAGTGGAATAACGTTTGGTTTCCACTATCGGCTCTGATGGGATATTAAGGTTATTTTCCAAATAGTTCTTTATGGGTTTCTGTGAATTTTGGAATTAGCGCGGCCGTTTGGTACTATATTGGGGGAGCCACCTTACGGTTATCGACATTGATTGATTGATTGAGATCAATAAAGGGGGCGCGGAATTTGCATATTGATGGATGATATAGAGGGCGGTAATCGATTTTATAGCCAATGGGAAAATTAGAAATAGAAAAAGAGGGCGCTGGGAAATTTCATAGATAAGTGATGAGTTAGTAGTGGTATTCAAATAGGCCAATTGCGGATTTTGGAGGTTTCTAGGACCAATGAAAATTGGCCAGCCAGGACGACGCTCCTGGGAGGAAGGAGGCGAGGTGGGAAAATCGCGGCTTCTTCCCCGAGCGGAGCGCCGTCCTCGTTCACTCTGTTCCTGGATCCTCATTGCAGCAGTTCTGCCGTTTTTGGAGATATTGTTGGAGTTTCTGGTCCGGGAGTTTTGGTTGGAGGAATCGAAGGAGCGATTCGAGAGTCAAGGAAGGAATATTGGTGAGGATTATTGAATATAAATTTGGGAATATATTTTGTGGTGGTAATCGGGAAATGAGGGAAAAGGGGTAGATAGAGGAAACTTTTTCCATTTCAGCTCCGCGGATTCTTTTGCGTTTTCAGCAGGAGGCGGTTTTCCCTTTTATTATTCCTTCTGTAAATTGAATATCTAGCATCATCGTAGAGGATTTTCGCGGCCCTTTCTTGTGTTTAGCAACTCTCGTTCCAGCTATCAAGGACATAGTTATTTGGCCGTTGGCCCATGCCATATTTAAATTCATAATCATTTTGTTTGCCTATATCAGTTTGTAAAAAGAGAATTACAATATATCTGTTTATGTGTTAATTCTAATTCTTTCTTGTGTTAATATTTATTTCTTATTAGGCCTATTGCTACCAAAAATTCCCTGCGTGTACCCGTTTTTCCGTTTTCAGAACTCTGGACTCCGAGAGTGAGGAGCAGCCGTGAAATAAAAATATCTTTGTACAATAACTGGAATCCTCGAGCGGGCGAGGCAAATTCCACGTTACACATAATCTGCACGGAACTGTGCACGTATATGTGGAATACTCTGTACAAATATTGTATAGATATTGGTAAAGAGTCTCTGTAGAAGAATCTATAAATATCTGTGTAGATTTTTGGATCACTATATATACCTATATTAATATCTCTATACAAAAATTTGTGCACATAATATGCTTCTATACCTCCTTTATGAAAAAATATGCAGAAAATTTTGTAGGGAATTCTATAAGTATATATGCAGAGTTACCTGCAGAAAAGTGCAAAGGAATATCTGCATGGAAATGTACATGAATTTGAACAGAATACTAGGTGTATGAATGCGTATAAATTTCAGAATAATTTTCTACATATTTTTTTCATAAAGGAGGTATAGAAGCATATTATGTGCACAAATTTTTGTATAGAGATGTTAATATAGGTTTATATAGTGTTCCAAAAATCTACACAGATATTTATACATTCTTCTACAGGGACTCTTTACCAATATCTATACAATATTTGTATAGAGTATTCCACATATACGTGCACAGTTCCGTGCAGATTATTCTATAGATTTATCTTGTAACGTGGCAAATTGTCGCCACGTCACTTCGGGCTCCGAGCTACCGGGGTAGAGCGTCTCAAGGCCGCGTGAATGAGATTTCTGTGCATGGGTTAACGGCATTGGTTCTTTTTTCGAGCAACTACGTGACGAGCGGAGAGATAGCAGCGAGAGTATAAAAATACTGAGGACATCTCCAAACACTCATTCAACCGAGAGGAGAAGTGAGGGGAGGAGGACGTCAAGCTCCGGTGTTGCAGCAGAGAGTCAGATTCACCCAGGGCGTCCAAGAAGGACATCGCTGAAGAGCGGACGTAGGTGATGAACCGGCGGAGCTTCCTACGCGAGCTTCTGTAGCAGTAGGACCAGCATAATGGCTGCTCGTCCATGGACGTTGGAAGTAAAAAGGCAGTAGAGCCCTTTGTAACAGGCGTACTCCCGAATCAAGGGCCCAGACAGAAGGATATGCTAAGAGTTACATTGTACTTCATAATCCCGGTTGCGCGCGAATTATCTGTGTGAATACTGGCTAACTATTGTAATAAGCGTTTGAATTTCGCGGCTACCTGCTCCAACGTCGATATTAATTGAATAGTCGGGTGCGCATGCGTAGCGATCAACGATGCGAGGCGAGCGAGCCTGTTGCGGCGCGAGAGCGCGGGCCGTCGGCCGAAGAGATCCGACCAATAGGAGCGCGCGTCGTGCGGTGGCACGGGAGAGCGAGAGCGCGAGGCTGCGTGATTTTTTGATGAGTTGGATCCCTTTGGCTTATACAATCGGACGTGGACTAGGATAAGGAATAAAGGTCAGTGGGTCGTGTTTTATCAACTAAGTTTCCCTCGCGGGCACGTGCGCAGTTTCACGCGCGAAGTCCTTTGTCTGCCGAGAACGCGAGTCTCGGCACGCACTGCATCCTCTACGCGAGGTTCCCTGCACACGCGGTTCTCTACGCATAGTTCTCGGTCGGACGAGAAAGCGGCTCTCTTTATGGAAGTTCTTCGTTCGACGAGAACACGACCATCGGCGCGCAGCTAACTCGGCTAATATCGGCGTCTCTTCTGAATTAAGTGATTAGTTTGTAATAGTGAGAATCAGTGCGCGAGTGCTACCTGGACTCGCTGTTGCGAGCAGCGTGAGCTACCTGTGTGATAGGGTCTCCAGGGCTAGCTGTTTAGTGCTTTATTCAGTGTGAATCGGTCGAGTGTGAACTGGGTAATATATCGGCAAGTTCATGGTGGACTCGTTCGACACGCAGACAGATTGAGGCGCGAGAGGTGTCGTAAGCCGTCGGACGCGGGCAGGCTCACGGCCAAACGTAGGTTACACAGGATTAAGGATTATTAAGCTTGAATGTTCGGTCTCGCGAGACCAAGTGTATATGCATGATTTTGTCTTCGGGCAAAGCGAGAGTACAGCGTCGAGAGGACGAGTGTGAAAGAGTGTCTTGAAACGCGCGAGAGTCGCACCATTTAGCGTATTCATTGTAATAGCGGTCAATAAATTGCGATAATTTATCATTAATGAAAATTGTTACACGTGGCTACGTTACGCGGATTAGTTTAAATTGTGAAAAACTTGGTCAAATCAATCGGCTTCCTCGGCTAACTTAATATTTGTGCAATTGTAATCTAGTAATCTTGTTGTGTTGAATAAACGGTTGCTCTTTTTTAAATAGCCGCTTTTGTATAACCCCGAACCACCCTCTCTCCCATTTATCCATCCTGTTCCCGCGAGGAGTCTCGTGGATAGGAGTCGCGAGGCTCTGACATTGAAGGACAACGTCTGGCGCCTACCGCGATTCGAGGAGAGACTCCCCGGGAACAGGTCCGAAACGTAACACTTGGATTGGACAAAAAATCAAGTGTTATAATCTATAGAGCAATCTGCACAGATACATGTATAATTTCCTGCACAATCCTCTGTGTGTTTCCGTACATAATATTCTGCAGGTTATTTTCATAAGGGTTATCTTCTGCTTTAATTGGAGAAATCGTCGAGGTTTTCAAGGACCCTGTAGCTTGGACATCAGGACTTAAGACAAAGGTTAGTGGCTCGTTTTCTTGATTTAACTGAGTTTTCCCTCGCGAGCACGTGCGCAGTTCTATATGCGTCCTTTGTTTCGCGAGCACGCGAATATCAGCGAGCGCAGCTACCTTGTTTATCTGTGGATGTCTTCTCTTATTTAAGGGGTTGGGTTGGGTTGGATTATGACAGGGTTAACGATCAGGAAAAAAAATTTATTTTTTGAAAACTGTAAAAATTGCATTTTTTATGGAAATTCTTGTATTTTGAAGTGCTCGTTTAGACCTTGTACGTCGTAATTACCAGAATTCTGTATTAATCACGTAAAACCAGTGTTGTGTCTAGCTTTTACGTTGGCCGAAGCAGACAGATATCCAATGACTATCTTGAATGGCTTGTAAATTAGTAGTAAGTTCGCGTGAATAAATAATTCACTGAATCTAAGAAAGTCAAGTGAAATTTATTCCTTCCGAACCGCCCTCTATCCCATCTGTGAAGCGAGCCTGAGCTATCCAGCAAGGCAAATCCACTTTGTACCCGACGAGTCTTGTTGAAAAGAGTCGTGAGTATCTGACGCTCAAAGGCAGTATTTGGCGCCTACCGGGAATCGAGGAGAGATTCCACGGTAACATGGCTGAAAATAGCGTTGATATCCCGAGCAAAAATCAACGTTATCAAGATTTCTTTATCGTTTTTGTAAGTTGTTCTCGAGTGTTAAGAAACAGTTCCACTATTATAGAATATGATAAATATTTCTATTCTTACAGGGTTGCAAAAGAAAGGAGGAAAGTTTCGCACACACAATGGGACAGTTTGACACACACAAGTGGGAAAATATTTAAAAGAAGTATGTGTACCACTGGGCAGAAAATAGATGGTTCTGATTCCTAAGGACCGTTTTCTTTGTAGAATCTCGCAGAAATATGCCAAAAAAGAAACCTTTCTATATTGAAAAATGTGAGTATCTCAAGAGTTGGAGCTGTGTAAACAATATTTGATATTATCGGTCCTGTAAAGAATTATAATTCTTTTGAACAACAGTTAAATTCTAGTAACTTGCAAGTTGGAAGGATGAACTTCAGCTTCTTTTTTTTAAAATTCAATTATAGCCTCTAAATTCAGCTCTTGTGTACATTTTTGCTAAATATGTTTTTTCTTGACTTAACATGAAAAAGCATTATGCCTCTTCAAGTAAATTTTTAACTTTTCCTGCTTCAACTGTATCGATAAGGAGAACATTTTTTGGAGGTGTCCACCTTAATGGGTGACCCCCCATACAGCTTGTCTTTCGTTGATAATTAATTGTTCGTGGAAATTGTCTAATTATTCACGCATCTCTTGACGCAAAGCATCAAATATGGCTTTATCCAAATATTTTTTATTACAAAAATTACTTTATCGCTAGATATACGAATGTTAAATAAAACCGATTTTATCAGTCTCTTTAAGTCACGCGATTAATTTTCGATTGTAGGCCAGGCACTGTATACTCCCCAGTGTGGAAACTGCATACCAACTTAGTATGACTATATACAGGCTGGCCTGTACAAAAATACTTTATGCGTTTCGTCCAGGCTGTCGGAGTGAACTCCTCAGTTAGGCTCCGACAGCTTCCTTAGACGCATTACTTAGGCCAGCCTATATATAGTCATAAATAGTTAGTATGCAGTCTCCACACTGGGGAGTATTTGGGGGTATAGGGATTGGGTGGGATTTAATGCCCCTTCAAAGAGTGATTTTATAGAAATTGTTGCGTTCTATTCGCTACTCCTTAAAAGAATGATTATTTATTACTCTGATAATAGAGTAAAATAATCACTTCTTCTTAAGGTCGAGTTTGACTCAATTGTGAATGGCTCAGTTTTTTCTAGCCATTGGAGTGATTTTTCACTCCAGTACATTTAGAGAGGAGTATGCAATCCGTGTCGTCAATGATCTGATATTTTATATGGTGTCTAAAGAGGGTTAGGTTGGGTTGGGCTTTATAAAGCTGCCTATCTTTATATAGCCCAATTCCCTTTATTTACATTTTTCAATAATAGTCAACAATTGACTAAGAATAATCTTAAATATGTAATGATCAAATAATCAGCAAAAATCGGGTAGATCAGTTGAACAAACAATTATTTAGTACGCTGCCGTTGATATGAACTCACCTGCATTCATTTATTATAAAAAATTAAATTACCTTTCAAAATTTATAAAGAAAGTTACAAAAATAATTATTAAAAAGTTTTTATAATACTTAAATCGCAAAAAGAAATTACACACCAATATTGATGTCGTTTCATATAATACTGGCAAGGTCCACCTCGCTCCTATCGTTACTCGGTTACAATAGAACATTGAGTTGAAAGTTAAAATTTTGTATTTTAATTTTTATTATTATTTTAGACTTGTTATAATGTATAATAAGATTAAATATTTTTATTAAAATTTTAATTGCGTTTTTACATACTTATATCACATTACGTAATAATGGAGTTAATTTAACATAATTTTGCGTAGCGAGTGGATAGTTTAGCAAATAGGTGGAGTGTGGAGGTCACGATTGGAGTCATAAATAAAAGGTATAAGTGATAAGTAAAGAGGGAGGACATAATTGAAGGCAATAGATGGACGGTCGAGGTGCTAGGTAGACGGTTGACTTAATGGGTTGAGATTATAGGTGGTGGGTAGGTAAGAAAGCTAGGAGGACGGTGAACTTTGTGAGTAGAGATAGAAAGGGGAGGTAACAGGATAGGAAAGGTCATAGGTTGAGGAATAGATAAAGGTTCAAAGTATTCAAGGATCGAGGGTCAAGGGTCAAGAGTGTAGATGATGAGTGGTGGATAGGAGTTAAAGGTGAATGTGACAGGTAAAAATTGATAGACTTCATGATTGGAATTGATCGTTGACAGGTGATTCAGAGCTGGAAATGACAGGTGTTGAGGGGAGACTATGGGTGTAGGTGATTGGTCAATGTTAGGAGTCATGATTAGACGTAATAGTGGGAAGATAGAGGTCGCGATTGAAGGCGATAAATGGAGGGTGGAGATGATAGGTGGAGAGTCAAGGTTGGTGTGATAAGTGGAGCATTAGGTAATAAATTGAGTTTGTGGCCAGGTGTGAAGCTGAATTGTGGACGTCATTATTGGAGTCATAAGTGAAGGATCAACGTGATAGGTGTAGATGAGCAGTGGATAGTGAAAATTGTGATTGGAGGTAATTACTGATGGCGGTAATCATGATTGGTGGCGCTACGCGGAAGCTGGAGAAGATAGATAGAGGTGTCAGATGGATGGTGGAGCTCATGGATGAGCTATTTTTATGATAACATTTTTCAGAATCATTTATAACGTGAATGTTACGGTTGAAACAATTTTCAAGAATTTTTATTGTTCTAACAATTAATTAAGATTAAATAAATTCTTGAAATTGTTGGTGTAAATTATACCTGAACATTACCAAAAAACAAACTTAAAAACTAAAGTAATGGGGGTTGGCGAGCGGAGCGAGCAGGGGGATACCGCCTAGTATATATACTAGTCAAATCCCCACCCCCCTGCATACTTTACTTTTTGAGATAAATCGACGGGTTTGGGCTTAAAATTTTCGTCAACTCTTCTAGTTTTTAATGCAGTGTGATTTTGAATTTTCCAAAATGGCGGATCTTTTTCATTTACTACTTTTATCGGTGTATTATATGTATTTAGTATCACTCGTTTTGAAAAATCTATAAAATTTTTAATTAGATGTATAATTTCAAGATGGCGCTTCCAAAATGACAGCTAAAATGAGAATTTTCATACATTACATCTTTTTATGGAATTATATCAATATTCAGAACATATACTATACACGGAAGAAACTTTGTAAGGTACTTTAGTGACAATACGTGTTATCATTTTCAATTACAAAGATCGATAGCTGTATGTATACAATTATACATGCCGTGTATGTATATACATACCGTGCCGCATACGTGTGCATATACGTGCTGCGTCCGTCAATGTATACGTGCAATGTAGGTACAATTATATTACAATAATATTTTCAAATGAATATTTATGTGAGAAAATGACGATTTGAGACATTGATATTAATTTTATAAGAATTTTATTAACAGAGTCAGAAAGTTGACAAAAAAACACGCAAAATGAAATAAAATGACTGCAATAGCTAGTTTGGTTGCCGAGAAAATCAGTTTGCATCAAAGGTTCTCGAAAACTGCGCGGCGCGAGCTCACCGCTCGGCTTGTTCATCGGCCGTTTTAGACGAACTAACGCATCTACAGTTACCGGGAAAAATATCATCATTGAAAGTAACAATCCAGATAACACTGTGCTAAATTTCAACAAAAAACATTAAGTTTATGTTCCCGACTAGGTCCATTCTAGAGATTTTAATCCCATAATCAAAGCATTGTCAACTATACATTCCATCAATAAAACTTACATTGGAATAAAGTGCACTCCTAAATTCTCTCATTCCCCGACTACAAGTTCATATATGCAATGTGCGTTGATCATTGGACTAGCCAAAACAAATATAAGAGCAAAGTCATGTACTTGGGTACCTAGGTGGAGTCGTAGAGTCACGCGATTAGGCACGCGCTGCGTACTACTCCTAATGTTAATGAGACTTTGTCTCAAGCGCAAGAAGCCGCCGATGAAGCCATCGAATTGTTAGAGCTTCCGAGTTCACTTGCCGCGCTCGATTCTGATTCAGAGTTGGACTAATAAAAAATTCACTAAAGAGCTTATTATCTGCAAACTTTCACAGAGTGAGTCATCAAAGGTTAAGACCATTTAAAAAATCAAAATATGTATTTTGAAAGAAAAATTTTGCATTTCTCATCGAAAAAAATTACATTTAACTCATTAAGTCCGAAATTACAGAAATTTTAACCTTACATTCAAGCTTGAATAATTTGATGAAAGTAAAAAAAATTTATTAGGGAATAGTCATTTCTACTATTTTCGGATATGCCCGACACGATGCAATGGTTAAAAAAAATTAAAACATTGTTCTTTAGTTAATAATAGACGAATTAAAATAAAAAATGCATTATTTTGTGCACTTTTGTGAACATTTGCGACCGTAAAAATAAAATTGCTTACCCCTCTAAACTTCGATTGAACAAAAAAGCGCTTGAAAAAAATGCATTTTTTATTTTAATTCGTCTATTATTAACTAAAGAACAATTTTTAAAATTTTTTAACTATTGCATCGTGTCGGGCATACCCGAAAATAGTAGGAATGACTATTCCCTAATAAATTTTTTGTTGTTTTCATCAAATTATTCAAGCTTGAAAGTAAGGTTAAAATTTCTGCAATTTGGGACTTGATGGGTTAAATAGAAAAAAAATTCCATAACAAAAAGTGTTGTTGTTATTTTTCGTAATATTGCTTACTTTCTGAGCTAAAAATCAACGAAAATCCAAATTTAAATACTAAAAAATGAATCATAAATTCAGTATTTTTTCTGACTTACAGCCACAATTTTGGATTCGCTTGATTTTTGAAATTTTTAGGATTACGGTTTTAACGGAAAAATAGTTTGTGCACGATTTCTGAAGGTTTTAGACCTCTAGCTTAACGGATTTCGGTTGAAAAATTTGCATTTTAAAAAAAAAAGTTGAAAAATTTCTAGTTGTTTTCCCGGAAGTGTAAAAAAGGCTTAAAACAGCTATTTTCCGAATTTTGACCCCGGATTCTGAAATCATGGGTCGCATAATCATTTCTGACCAATTCGACTCTTCTATACAGCGTTGATAGTGGGCATGAGCAAACGTGCACATTGGACGTTAATGAGTTAATCACACATCTAAAGTTATCAGTTAGCAATTGTATGCGATGGAAAAAAATTATCATGAATTAAAAAAGGATGGCATCAAATACTTACATAGATGCTTTACTTATGCTATGGCACAGAATTAGGGTAATGCAAAAATATGACTGCAATGATTAGATCTATTCCTTGCCACACCTTTAACAACCATGACCAATGTGGTCAGTGATGTGGATATATTCCACAGAACTGTTTCAGGTGGCTGTACGGACACACAGTTGTTTGAAGAATTAAAAGTAATTTTTGATAATTTAGCTGATAATGCAGAAAATCTTAGTTGGTGCTTCAAAAAATGTTAATGAAAGCTTGAATGCTAGTATGATCAGCAATGCACCGAAATCTAAATGTGTAAGTTTATGTGCATCAGCTGATTATCGATAACCCTCTGTAGTATGCCAAAAAAATGTAGGTGATAATTATACAACTAGTGTAGCATCTACATTAAATTTGTCTTCAGCAAAACATCATTCAAGATATGTATACAGAATAGTGAAGACAAAAATCAAACTATCACAGCTGATCAAGACCCAAGCATTTAAAAAAAATAGAATTATTTTGAAGAAAAACAGTTTATGAGCAATTCAACTTTACTTGAAGAAACTGGAAATTGGATATTGGAAATTGGAGTGATGAAGAAGGCAGTTTGCAAGAAGAAAATCCAATAAAGTTTTTTGATTTAGAAACAATTTTTTAATATTTACATCAAAAAATAAATTTTTTGTTACTTTCATCAAATTATTCAAGCTTGAAAGTAAGGTTAAAATTTCTGCAATTTTTAAAATTTCAGTAATTTTTGATAATTTAGCTGATAATGCAGAAATTCTCAGTTGGTGCTTCAAGTAATGTTAATGAAAGCTTGAATGCAAGTATGATCAGCAAAGCACCAAAATCTAAATGTCTAAGTTTATGTGCATCAGCTGATTATCGATATCCCTCTGTAGTATGCCAAAAAAATGTAGGTGATTCATGTACCATAACATGTCTGGCAAATTGGCTGAACATTTCTTGTGTAAATACTCATGACGCAACCAAGGATGTTGAGATTTTAGAGAAAACAATACAAAAATGATCTACAAGTTAGTGACCTAGTGCAAAATAGTATTAATTACAATGAAGCAAGTAAAAAGTGGTTAGACGACACCATATCAAAAAACCTACAGCTGAGGTGATTTGTATCAAAATAAAGAAAAAAAGAAAGTAGAGTCAAACATAAATTCAAGCCAGTATTATCTGAAAGATTATTCTCAAACATAATCCATCAGGAAGAAAAAAAATATCACACTAAAAAAGTATCACACTAAAGCTTCTGATCTCTGTATTGTACTTATGCTTTAGCTTCAAAATAATCTGTAGGCAGTAATAATTCAATTTGACTATAGCCACAAAAAATTCCAAAATTTATATTATTTCAAAAAATTTTAAATACCAAAATGAGTTGCTGTACATACATATATACATTATATGTTGTGACGAGTATCGTCACGCCGCATGCATATTTTATTGTAATACCTATGTTTTGCTTTCTCAAAGAGAAAGCTTTGTAACGGTACAAATTTTCAAATCGATAATTTTCATGAATTCTTAGGTTTTGAGTCTTCCTGAGTCCGAAAAACGTGTTTTTGAAAATTGTACGGATGTGTGTATGTATGTACGTACGTACGTTCGTATGTATGTGCCAAAAATTGTATTCACCATAACTCTAAAACGGATCGATATATCGAGCTCGAATTTTGTGGACATATTATGGCACTTCTAACTTAGATCTGATTAAATTTTGGAGGCGATTGATGGTTTATTTTTCCCACCCGCCCACCCGTGCGAAGCACGTCTTTAAATAGCTTCCTAATTTGGTATGCAGCTGCTTTTACTCTACTACCCTGTCCTTTTTACTATCACCCCGCACTTTAATCTTATACCCTGCACTTTTTAATATCATCCTTCACTTTAGTCTAATACCCTGCACTTTTTTCTGCCATCCTTGCCTAACTGCCTTGCCTAAACAAAATTAATTGATTATACGCTACATTATATTTATACTATATAAGTACATGTTTTTTTAAAGTATAACAATAGTCAATTCTGCGTAAAGTTTTTCTTTGAAAAAAAGTATTTTTGTAGAATGATTTCGTGCATATATAAAGGTGATCAGTACTAGTATAAAGAAATGTTATTATATATTTAAATAAAATAGTACAATTTCAACAGGGAACAAAATGTATCATTTATTTTCAACAGAAGATTATAATTGATAAGTACAGTAATTTGACAGTGCCTAACTATTAAATCATAAATTTATTAATTGTTTAATTCAATTAACGTGTCAGCGTAAGATTAAACGAATGTTGTCGCTGTAATAGCAGACATTACTAAAAAAGTAAAATAAATGTTGTCGCTGTAATAGCAGACATTACTAAAAAAGTAAAATAAAAGTTGTTAACACATTGTCGGTGAAACACAGACTAATTTCAAGAAATTTAATTTTAATGCGTCATAAGAATCAATCGCAATCAATTTTGCTTTCTTAAAGACAAAGCTTAATTTTCTCGTTTTAATAGCAGATAGATATTGTCGCTGTAATAGCAGACATAGTATTACAAGAACATTAGAAAAGCATTTATGATGACATTGTTGAAATATAAATTAATTTATGGTCAATTTTAAACTCTCAACCGCAGCCGTGGCCAAACCTTACGTATATCCAATTCTGTACTGCTTATGTTCCTTTGAGAAAGCATTCTGCTACTCAGTTAGCAGCGGTTTTATATATTTGCATGTGAGTTGAGTTTTCAGATGTTCCCGCGCACCAGAGCTGTTCGAGAGCTGATGTATTCACGAACGTGCCATCTGGTGAGAGCGCGTGAGAGACAGAAGCTGGTAGCGTCACGTTAGGCTAGGAGAGAGATTCGATTCGACTATCGAGCGCGCAGGCCGTGTCCTGAGAGAAAGATAGCGTCTTTTCAGTGCAACAATCATTTATTGTTATTTATTGTTGTGAGACGGCATTTCAACCGATCTTCGTGCGAGCGTACTTGGCTGATTTGTAGGTACCAGCTTTTCTCTCTCACTCTCACCAGCGCGTTCAAGATCATTAGCTTTCTATCGACCGTGAGTTTGTGTGCAAAGGTAGCACATTTGTACATACTTTATTGTTGAGGTTCTTTTACTTTATTGGTACAATATACGCAATAGCCTGTTACCGAACTTTCCGTGTATTTCATTTACTAGTGTTACATTCTCCCTGTTCTCCTTTTTCTAAAACCCACGGAGAATTAAAGTAGAATAATCTACATATAACGAGTATATAATCCCCGTTACATTGGCGCCCATCAGTGGTTAGATTTAGCTAGAGCAGGGAATATTAGAATTTTGTAGGAAAAACTTAGTGCGAAATCGCGAGTGTTCATTATAAGCATAAGCGTGCGGAGATATACATTGCGTGTGTAGTGTAGCGATCGAGCGCGAACGTTGGCTTGTGATACATCGCGCGGCTAGACTTGTCGTCCGCGAACGTATACATTGCGCGCTTCCAGCTATCGAAAATTTTAGCATTGGCTGAAATATTATTTCGGGAAATAAGTTTTATTTTCTCGTCGCGTGATTTATATGCTTGATGTTGGCGATTAATCAGTATATGTAATAGTTCAATAGCGAATCGAATCTCAGATTGCAATTATACTAGGGGAATAATTTTTTAATATTATTAATTGAACAATTGAGCATAAATAATTGTTTTCCCCCATTGATATTAAATATTATTTTTATTATTTATATTATTTAATATAATTGCAGTCAAATCGACAGGTTAATTTTTCTGATTTATATATTGTGTGTGATTTTGGCGTTGCTAACAGCTATATAGCATACGCGCTCAGCCGATTGTATGTGTGCGTATATCAGTGTATCACCGAAGTAGGGTTAGATACAGGTATACTGTACGGAGCGTATCGCAACGGCGAAGCGTTGATTTACCGACAGTGTAGATAATAATTTCTATTTGAATTTTGTTTTGAAATTGAACTTTATTTTTCGGTGTAAGTTTATTGAATTTGAATTGAGGTTTTTGACGAAATATTTTAGGTTATTTTGTTTGTTCGTTATATAATTTAAACGAAATTTTTTTCAATCTAGATTTTGGTAAAACAGTAAACTCTTAATTCGAGTACATCTCGGTAATAAAATTTTTTGGTTGTTGTAAATTTTATTTTGGAATTTTCTTTCGAATCGGAAAATTTTCTTTTGAATATCTTTTTCCTGTTTCTGGATTAGTTTGGTTGGTAAATTACATAAGTGTAATTTAGAATTGCACAGAATTTCGAACGAAGGAGGCTGTGACTGAATTAAGAGCGACACGCGGAATAGTTTTTCAATTATGTAAATTTTGGTCATTATTAGTTTATTTCGTTCGTAATTTGTCTCTTGTATATTTTTTTGATTTCGAAGGAAAAAATTTGTTTAAGTTAGCGGGATCGCATTCAAATTTTGAAAATGGTGATGCGCGTGAATG
>JACCIB010001026.1:0-62640 GCA_018906965.1 Philotrypesis tridentata | reverse complement strand
TACATGAAAGAATGAAAGAACTGATTCTTTGTTAAAAAATACCCTTTTATTTTTCAGGTTTTTCAGATTATAAAGGAAATAACTTTTTTGTGATTTTGTGATGACAAGTTAGGAGGTTACGCAACTGTCATGTTATAAGGGAAGGAATGCCTGTGAGAAGCTAGTGATGTGAAAAATGTTGGTTCAAGATTTATAATTTATTATATAAGTTCAGAAGAGAGTGGTTTCCAAGTTTTTCTCAATTTTAAGAGTGCGAATAAACTAAGTTTCCAGATGTATCGAGACTTTTTTCCAAGGGTAAATGTTTTGTTTTATAAGGTAACGAGAACTTATGAAGGCATACCTCTATCATGTTATAGAAGAAAGAATTTCTTGGGACGTGAAAAGCTAGTGAAAGTGTTGTGTTTTTTAAGTATCAAGAAAGTTTTTTGGGTGGTTATGCAACTGTTACAAAATTTTTTACTTTTCCTTTCGTCTCCTGGGAGGTAGACTCTCCGGTTGTGTCTCGAAAGGGATCCTTATGTCCAGCTAGTGAAAGTGTTTTATTTTCATCGTTCAAGAATCCAAGAAAGCTTGTACAGAATTCTCAGTTTATAAGTGCTCATGACAAGCTAGTGAAAGTATTTTATTATCATTGTTCCAGAATAGAAGAAAATTTTTACAGATTCTTCAAGTGATGTGAAAAATGTTTTGTCAAGATTTATAATTATTATAAAAGTTCAGAAGACAAGTGGTTTCCAAGTTTTTCTCAATTTTAAGAGTGCGAGTAAACTAAGTTTCCAGATGTATCGAGACTTTTTCCAAGGGAAAAATGTTTTGTTTTATAAGGTAACGAGAACTTATGAAGGCATACATCTATCATGTTATAGAAGAAAAGAATTTTCTTGGGACGTGAAAAGCTAGTGAAAGTGTTGTGTTTTTTAAGTATCAAGAAAGTTTTTTGGGTGGTTATGCAACTGTTACAAAATTTTTTACTTTTCCTTTCGTCTCCTGGGAGGTAGACTCTCCGGTTGTGTCTCGAAAGGGATCCTTATGACCAGCTAGTGAAAGTGTTTTATTTTCATCGTTCAAGAATCCAAGAAAGTTTGTACAGAATTCTCAGTTTATAAGTGCTCATGACAAGCTAGTGAAAGTATTTTATTATCATTGTTCCAGAATTGAAGAAAATTTTTACAGATTCTTCAAGTGATGTGAAAAATGTTTTGTCAAGATTTATAATTATTATAAAAGTTCAGAAGACAAGTGGTTTCCAAGTTTTTCTCAATTTTAAGAGTGCGAGTAAACTAAGTTTCCAGATGTATCGAGACTTTTTCCAAGGGAAAAATGTTTTGTTTTATAAGGTAACGAGAACTTATGAAGGCATACATCTATCATGTTATAGAAGAAAAGAATTTTCTTGGGACGTGAAAAGCTAGTGAAAGTGTTGTGTTTTTTAAGTATCAAGAAAGTTTTTTGGGTGGTTATGCAACTGTTACAAAATTTTTTACTTTTCCTTTCGTCTCCTGGGAGGTAGACTCTCCGGTTGTGTCTCGAAAGGGATCCTTATGACCATCTAGTGAAAGTGTTGTGTTTTCATCATTTCAGTATCAAGAAAGTTTGTGCAGAATTCTCAGTTTATAAGTGCTCATGACAAGCTAGTGAAACTATTATATTAACATTGTTCCAGAATTGAAGAAAATTTTTACAGATTCTTCAGATTATATGAGGAAATAAGTATTTTGTGATGTGACAAGCTGGTTAAGTGCATTTACTATATTCCTCGATTGCTGATCTTCTTGTGAATAATTGTTAACTTTTCCTTTCGTCTCCTGGGAGGTAGACTCTCCGGCTGTGTCTCGAAAGGGATCCTTATGACCAGCTAGTGAAAGTGTTTTATTTTCATCGTTCAAGAATCGAAGAAAATTTTTACAGAATCTTCAGATTATATAAAAAAATAGCTATTTTGCGTTGTGACAAACTAATGAAGTGTTAAGAATATTTATCTTTCTTGCTAGAAGTTTGTGCAGTTGTTGAAATGGATATGAATAATTATTAAATTTCCTTTCGTCTCCTGGGAGGTAAACTCTCAGGCTATGTATCGAAAGGAATCCTTATGACCAGCTAGTGAAAGTGTTTTATTTTTATTGTTCAGGAATGGAAGAAAATTTTTATAGAATTTTCAGATTATATAAGGAAATTACTATTATGTGATGTGATAAGCTAGTGAAGTTTTAAGAATATTTATCTTTCATGCTGGAAATTTGTGCAGTGGTTGAAATGGATATGAACAATTATTAACTTTTCCTATCGTCTCCTGGGAGGTAGACTCTCAGGCTATGAATCGAAAGGGATCCTTATGACCAGCTAGTGAGTGTTCTATTTTCATCGTTCAAGAATCGAAGAAAAGATTTATAGAATTTTCAGATTAATAAGGAAATAATTTTCTTGTAATGTGACAAGCTAGTGAAGTGTTACGAATATTCATCTTGCTTTATGAAACAGCAATTTTACACAATAATCAGCATGGATGGATATAATAATTTGGATATTAAATCTAGAATACCTGCACAGCTTAAGTGTTGAGTAAATTAATTTTTTTCTTATAAATAAATAAGAATAATTTTTCAATTTTTTTTCTTCATTTTATTTTTTATTTTCTAATTTTGTGGAGGAACAATGTCTCCTTGAGGAGCATTGTCTCCTTGTACAGCATTATCTGCTGGCACATCTTGTATGGCATCATCGTCCTCTCCCTCATATCTATTGTATTGGCGTCGAGGCCTTTGACGTCTGACCTGGTCAGAACGTGTTTGCTCCACGTTCGACATGGCCATGAAGCTCATAAAATCCGCCAAATTTTTGAGGTTTTGCTGATAGGGGTTCAGCCTCCTTCTTCTAAAGTTTCTTGAACTCCTACCAGCCCTCGTGCCTCTTCTGCCTATAAAGGATTCAATTATTATTTATTATTTTTTTTGCTTAAATATATTAAGTATTTTAAATACCAAATAATAAATTGGTCCTGTACCTTGATTGCCATAGTTGTTGTTGTTGCCATTGTTGTTGTTGCCATTGTTGTTGGCTGCACCAGCTCCTGCTAAATTACAAAAATATGTAATTATTAATTTAGTTTTACTGGGTGGCGTATAAAGGACTATAGAGGGATATAGATCCAAGTCTCCTTTGACTAGCTGGTTTCCAAATCTCAATTATGTGATACATAATAATTTTTATATTTACCATTTACATCAATTTGCATCTGGTTCGGCATTATTATTTTCTGAAAATGAAAAATGAGTTTGAAAGTTTAGTAACAATTTATAACATATATTATGTGTGGATGATTCTCTGACAAATTCTAGCTTTCCAGAAAACGTACAAATACATTTGTTCTGTAGAAAGATATGTTTATTTATGTTTATAAATTAATTTATAACAAGTATTTTGAGACTAAGTTTAAATTGTAAAATAATAACTACCAGACTATGATAGTTTGGATGAATTTTTTACAATAAATAAAAATATTGATTAATTATGTATAAGAAAAGACAAAAGGGCTTATTCTAACAGACATGAATGCATTTTTAAATATTCAATGTATTTTATAACAGCTAAGTTTTATATTATATACTATAGCCTTTTTATTTCATAGTAAGCGGACAATTTGTATTTGGTTTACACTATATAATAGGCGAACAGATGTATTTGGATAGCAGATTAACGATGATTTTAATTTAAAAAAACATGATCTAATCTAAAAAAATTACCAGTACTGATTGTACATTCATGTTAATAGATTTGGCTTACAACGAGAAGTCAACTCTCTGTACTATACACAAGATAATTAGGGAACACATATTACAATAACAGATTATGAAAGATTTTAATTAAAAATCATATGATCTAAAACAAAGTATTACTAGTAATAATAGTAAGCCTGCATTATATTTATAGATTCGTCTAACGAGAGCCAACTCTCTATACTATAAATTTTAGCTGTATTTGGGCACTTCCTACACGCATCATCTAATATTATATTTAATTAATTTAATATTTCTTAACATTTTTACTTATCTATCAGGAAGAGAATATATATAATTATTTTATGAGTAATGCATATATTACTCATTTCATTTTATTTAACAAGCGCATCAAACTCCTTATTCAAAAATATTACTTACAGTAATAAATAAGACTGATTCATTAAAGTCTGCTGTTTATAAATTTCTTTTTACGCCAAGTTCATTGGATCACCTGTAACAGAGAAAGAATAATTTATTTTTAAACAAAGAATCATGTTCTATTATCATAAATTTAATTTATTTGAAGGTAACTAAAAGATACTTATCTGACAGAGAGAGATCCGTTGATAGTATTTTCATCATAATATGTCATCTTTTCTGTAAATGCATTTTTTTACTTGAAACTTATTGCAGGTTCTAGATTAAACATTAGAGGTTTTTAACGCGATTTAAATAATATAATTTGTCATAAACTCGGAGATCCACGTGGAGGTTATAAACTAGCAGAAACCAACAGTAGATTAGTACTTCAGGTTAAACATAATTATAGTACAAAAGTGAGTTGGCACTAAATTATGGGGATATAGAGATCCCTATAACGAAGCTATGATGCACAGAACAGTAACTGCAATGAGTATCTGGTTAACTCTATGAAGTGTTAGTCTATGGTTGGTTTCTGCTGGTTCACCTCCGCGAGAATCTTCAAGTTTATCATAAATTATATTATTTAAATCGCGTTAAAAACCCCTAAAACTCGTACTACGCGTGTACATCATGGTACATCTATTGAAATAGGACATTATACAAATATCGTTCGCCAAAGTAACCAATGGTTTGAAATAAATGATCAGCTTGTTAAACAAAGAACATGGCCTCGTGGCGCGAAAGATGCCTATTTATTTTTTTTAGAAGAAATGACTTAAATTATTAAATTAATTAATATCTTTATCCCGTGTCCATGTACAACGATATGTGTTTGTGTAAATTTATTTTTCCTTGAATGATCTTTATTTTTTCATACTATCTGTATCATGTAAATAATTATGTTAAATAGAGTGAAGTTTAGTGTCAAATTTGTGGATTAGGCCTACAGGGGACACCACAACTTTATTGACATTATCTTTTATAATTTTTCACAATGTTGAAATTCGATTGTAATTTTCTTAAAGTTTACTGAATTATGTGGTTTGCATTAAAAATGGTAATACTTCTATCATAAAGAATCATACGGATTTTAAAAGTAACTTACATAAACTTCTTTTTTTTATTCATAATATTATAATAAAGATTAAATTGTGAAGGATATGATGTAAACTTGTATAAATATTAAAATGCTACATCACTCATGTTCTGTTGACAATAATATCCACAAGGTACAAAAGAAGTCTCTACATCTAAAATTATTGTTCATTAATTAGCTGATAATTGCTTTGTTGAAAATACTTTCAAAAAGCAATTATCAAATAATTTATGAACAATAATTATATACGTACAGACTTCTTTTGATTTATATTTACAAGACAAATATTATGGAACTTCACATAAAAGTTAGTGCCAATAAAGGAAAAAAAAAACGCGCCATTCTATTTATCTCGACGGTGGTGTGGAAAAGATAGATATTTCTTTTTTGAATGATAATGATCCAAAAATAACTATTTGCTGTACAGATGGTGTCGAAAAAATAATTATTATCGCAATAATACATAAGCATATGTACATTAATTTTTTAAATTTATAACTTATTCAGTTGATGTTAATCGTTCATTATAATTTAGGTATTATATACCATTTAAAAGTAGTGAAATCTTCCCACCCCCCCCCCAAATAAACCTTTTAAAGGTAAAAGGCTGGCAAGTATAAGGTCGTTTTTTTCTATAACATTTATCCATCTCCTTTTCTCCTTCCTCCTTCCTCCTTCTCCTTTTCTCCTTCCTCCTTCCTCCTTCACCTTTTCTCCTTCCACACCTTTTCTCCTTCCACACCTTTACACTTTCTCCTTCTTCCTTCCTCCTTCCTTCCTCCTTCTCCTTTTCTCCTTCTTCCTTCCTCCTTCACTTTTTCTCCTTCCACATCTTTACACTTTCTCCTTCTTCCTTCTTCCTTCCTCCTTCCTCCTTCCTCCTTCCTCCTTCTCCTTTTCTCCTTCCACATCTTTACACTTTCTCCTTCCTCCTTCTCCTTTTCTCCTTCCACATCTGTACAATTTCTCCTTCCTCCTTCCTCCTTCTCCTTTTTTGCTTTCTCAAATTCCTACCAGCTCTTACTCCTCGTCTAACTATTAACTTATTTTTTCTTTTTTTAATCATTACATATCATTTTATTTAATTTTAATGCACACTTTAAAGAAATAGGTAAATTACTGAAGGACGATAAGAAACGTGTTAATAATGCAGTGATTAAAATGATATTTATGATCATTTAACAAATAATTATGTTAGGAAAAATTCTTCTTCAATTTTGAAAAGGTCTTCTTTTACCTCGTAAATGAGTGAATCACATTAAGATGAATAATCCGAAACTCTCATCTAGGATAATATGTACGCGTAAGCATCTTCGCGTTAAGGGTCTGTTGGACATACTGTTATTTCTTTAGCATCATTTCTGTATACCTTCGTTTTACAAAAATTCCAATTTTAATTTTAACACAAGAAAGTTATGATATCATTAAATAAATTGGCAAGTTTTTTTTATAAAAAACAACCGCTTTGAAATAAATAAATAACTCGTTTAAATATAAATTTTCGAACTCTCGATTTCGAACCCTTATTGGTGAAAATTCAAATCTATCTATCTATGAAAATATGAACGCGTAAACATCTTCACGTTAAGGGCCTGTTAGATAGACTACCATTTCTTTAGTGTTACTTCTCCTATACCTTCGATTTAATAAAAATTTCAATTTTAATTTCAACAAAAGAAAGTTATGATATCAATAAATAAATTGGCAAGTTCTTTTATAAAAAGCAATGAATTTGAAATAAGTAAATAAGCAATTAAAAGGGGGAGGATTATAAATATACATGTATTTAAATAAACACATGAAATTGTAGTATGTGAAAAGGTGGATAGCCTGTGAAAATGCACAGTCGGGTACAATTAAAACTTTGAATAAATGCGACTGCTGCCACGTTCTGCGCATTCTATCTGACGTTTGGTGACCGATCACGATGACGCCGTATTTACCGTGGGAGATTAGGCCACCATATTTCCGGTAAATTGAGCGTTGCGTAATCGGTCACAAACATGCGCAGAACGTAGTGCCAATATGGTATTATTCAAAGTTTCAATTGCACCCAACTGTACATGTAATAGAATCGCACGATGTTCTTACATGATATTATCACATGACAAATGTGCCCATAATATGTAGTAATATCATGTTTGTCTAATATGATTATGTAATTTAACAACATTGTTTCGCATCATGAAAACTTTTTCTTTTATTTATGGAAGCAACGAGCGGATGTACAATCTACTCTACATAGTAATTCAGTAAATGTGTTGCTATCCTTATTTCATTAAAAATCTATGTCTAGGACGATTATATGCAATTATATATGAGATTTAAATTCTGTTGATACAATATATCGATCCTACATTTAAAAAAAAAACAGGAACAAATTCTATCATGTAGTACGCAATTTTTTTTACGAAAAAACTTGCCGTCCCGTCCTATCATAGAAAACGATGGATACGATCTTCAAATTATGCAAGGTTAACCAAAGTAACTTGTTCATAAAACACCGTTAGAAAATCTCTGAATCAATTTTTTATTCAATATTTATTTATTACTGTCTTTAACCAATTTTTGAAGTATTCTAACTCAATCTTGCACTCATTCTAAGCTCTATTTTTGATTATTTGTATGTATGTATGTTTTACAAAACTGTTATTATTATCGGAAGATTACAGTAAGTTGATTAAAGATAATTCTAACTATTATTACGTATTAAAAAAATGTTATAAAATAAATTTCTATGACACAAGTTGGAAAATAAATCAAGCTTAAAAATGTTAAATTAATATTTACTTGATATAGTTTACAGCTTTTAGTTTTAAATCTTTACTTAATTAAAAATGGAATTCTAATTATTATTATTATTTGAGGCCGTCGTTCTCACAGTTTAATATAATGCTTTGAGTAGTTCCCATTGCAGGATAAAAGGACGATAATTTAACTATATTAAAAATGTTATGCTATTGTTAATTTCACGCTGACATTAATAGTTCATCGATTATCTATGATAGGACGGGACGGCAAGTTTTTTCGTAAAAAAATTGCGTACTACATGATAGAATTTGTTCCTGTTTTTTTTTTAAATGTAGGATCGATATATTGTATCAACAGAATTTAAATCTCATATATAATTGCATATAATCGTCCTAGCATAGATTTTTAATGAAATAAGGATAGCAACACATTTACTGAATTACTAAGTAGAGTAGATTGTACATCCGCTCGTTGCTTCCATAAATAAAAGAAAAAGTTTTCATGATGCGAAACAATGTTGTTAAATTACATAATCATATTAGACAAACATGATATTACTACATATTATGGGCACATTTGTCATGTGATAATATCATGTAAGAACATCGTGCGATTCTATTACATGTACAGTTGGGTGCAATTGAAACTTTGAATAATACCATATTGGCACTACGTTCTGCGCATGTTTGTGACCGATTACGCAACGCTCAATTTACCGGAAATATGGTGGCCTAATCTCCCACGGTAAATACGGCGTCATCGTGATCGGTCACCAAACGTCAGATAGAATGCGCAGAACGTGGCAGCAGTCGCATTTATTCAAAGTTTTAATTGTACGCGACTGTGCATTTTCACAGGCTATCTACCTTTTCACATACTACAATTTCATGTGTTTATTTAAATACATGTATATTTATAATCCTCCCCCTTTTAAATGCTTATTTACTTATTTCAAATTCATTGCTTTTTATAAAAGAACTTGCCAATTTATTTATTGATATCATAACTTTCTTTTGTTGAAATTAAAATTGAAATTTTTATTAAATCGAAGGTATAGGAGAAGTAACACTAAAGAAATGGTAGTCTATCTAACAGGCCCTTAACGTGAAGATGTTTACGCGTTCATATTTTCATAGATAGATAGATTTGAATTTTCACCAATAAGGGTTCGAAATCGAGAGTTCGAAAATTTATATTTAAACGAGTTATTTATTTATTTCAAAGCGGTTGTTTTTATAAAAAAAACTTGCCAATTTATTTAATGATATCATAACTTTCTTGTGTTAAAATTAAAATTGGAATTTTTGTAAAACGAAGGTATACAGAAATGATGCTAAAGAAATAACAGTATGTCCAACAGACCGTTAACGCGAAGATGCTTACGCGTACATATTATCCTAGATGAGAGTTTCGGATTATTCATCTTAATGTGATTCACTCATTTACGAGGTAAAAGAAGACCTTTTCAAAATTGAAGAAGAATTTTTCCTAACATAATTATTTGTTAAATGATCATAAATATCTTTTTAATCACTGCATTATTAACACGTTTCTTATCGTCCTTCAGTAATTTACCTATTTCTTTAAAGTGTGCATTAAAATTAAATAAAATGATATGTAATGATTAAAAAAAGAAAAAATAAGTTAATAGTTAGACGAGGAGTAAGAGCTGGTAGGAATTTGAGAAAGCAAAAAAGGAGAAGGAGGAAGGAGGAAGGAGAAATTGTACAGATGTGGAAGGAGAAAAGGAGAAGGAGGAAGGAGAAAGTGTAAAGATGTGGAAGGAGAAAAGGAGAAGGAGGAAGGAGGAAGGAGGAAGGAAGAAGGAGAAAGTGTATAATGAATACTGCAGATCATAAATATTTATAATTCAAACTTTTTTCAATGACAATATAACCTCCCAAAAGTATCTGAAAAAGAAAAGAGAACATTTAAACAAAGTATCAGTTCACGAAACCTTGATTTATATTGTATATTAATAAATCACAATCATAACACTAAATACTTATCTAATCTAATTATATACACTATTAATCATGTTGATCATTATGAACGAAATTGACTTATTTGTCACTGTTTTTAAATGACACTGTTTTAAAATATTAAACTTATGATATATTTCGCACTATCACAATATTTTATAATAATATGTTAAATTATTAATTAAAATATTTACGTTGATTATTATAAACATAAACAATGTTTCACCATGAAACATCTTCTGCATCTGCTCAGCATGTACAAAGTAGATCTATATTGATGCATGGTGTGCTATATATTATTACGGAAATACGTAGGGCTGACGTAACCGGAAGAATTGTTCAGTTTTCATTCGTCTCTCTTGATGAGAATCGAGGGGCTCGAACTTTCACTTTACAATATCTGTTGATAGAAGCATTTTCAGAAAATGTGACCCTGATGTGATTTTGTTAGTTTCGTCTCAAGCTTTCGTTTGAGTATTTCTATGTGACAAATAATACTGTCAAAGTGAAGAAAACCGTAAGTCGAGTTTCCAACAATGCCTATGAGATGTATATAGGGTCTGGCTAGCGTCCGACGGCGGCGTACGTACTCACGTACCTTATACTTGCCATCGTGGCGCTACCGCGTCCCTTGATTTATTTCCGTAAAATAAATAAAATCTGTAAAATTACTTTTTCTATGTGTGATTTTATGTTATTAAACTCAATGTGTTAAAGTAAAGGTATTCAACAAATTTGAATTTGCCACTCGAATAGGTTGTGCCTCACAGCGTCTGGTCGAGAATGAAGATTTCTGTTTGATCGGTATAGTAGAATTTTCTGTAAAGCAGCAGAAAGCAGCCAAACAGCTGTTTTCCATCCAAGACACTAGATCAGTGCAGTTAGTCTGCTAGCTCCTGTAGCAATGCTTATAACCTTAGTGGTGTTGCAAAAGTGCAACAGCTTCTGCAGAGTAGAAAAATTATTCAGATAAGTATTCGAAACCAATTAGTAATAATTGTGTTCATAATGAGCTTTTTCTTTGTTGGTTTATTTTTTGCTTTTAGGTATACGGATGCAATCCAGCAAGATGGGAGTTTATATTGACTGTCTGGAGTATTATTTTGCATATTTTTTAATAACTTGAAGTGTATATAATAATGGTAAGTATTGCATGTAACTGTAATTCATAAACATAACTTGATTATGAATAGCTAACGATAATTTTTATTTTATTTTCAGCTTCTAAATGCTATTATCACACAGCATGACAAGCGCGTACCATCAAATATACTTTATTGTATGTATATTTGAGTACCAAAAGCAAATCAAGGTATGCCGGATATTTTCTGTAAGTATAGCTGAGTTCATTTGAATGATTTACATTATAAACTTTAAATGCCTTTTACTCAAATTTAGTTTTTTCATGCTTTTTGTGTACTTGCCGCAGCTTTCAGAAGGAACCGTACTATCAATCATGATGAACCAAAGTGGGAAACCTTCCTTATGTGTGCGGTCACAAACTGAGTCGAGCTGAATTGGCAAAAATAAGTTCAAAGTGAATGTTACGTATGTTTACATATGTAACATTCACTATAATTATTAATATTGTTAATATATGTTAAAAGAATTATGTTAATTTTGTGTTTTTCAGGAATCTGTTCCACTTAGTCTGAGACCAGACTCATAATGAAGATTTGGCACTTTGATTCATCAGAATTGATGGTACGGTTCCATCAGAACCATGCGGCAAGCAAACAAAAGTGATGAAAATCATGATTTTTGGTAAGCAATTCCTTTAATTGTTTTTAAATGTTACACTCACTTTTTGCATATTATTTATGCATAAAAGTGATGTATAATACTTGTATTTAAAAGCAAAAATATAGTTTTTAGAGCACCTATATATCTATTAATTTTTTTACAAAACTAACAATTTTTCTTAATTAGTTTTTTGAACTTTGTCGATCTCTCCGAGGTAAACTTTGTAGGAAAAAGGTGAAAAAAACTTACACCATTTTTTCCTTTTTCAACGTTTCGGTGAACATTGTCACCCTCTTCAGGAAACTGTTAATTTTATTGATAAATAAAAATAAATTAATGAACACAAAATATAAATCAATAAGCAAATGGACAAATCATTCTTACATGTAAAAGGCGCACAACAATGAGTCTATCGAATGTTCTCTTCCCCGGCCCGTCGTGGCGGGGGAAGGAGGAGCGGGAAGCGACAATACGATGTTTTGATTCCGGCTTCCTCACCTACTGTTTCGATAATGAGAATACAATAGGATTAGCCAGCGCTTTTATATCGGCGAGGAGTCTCGCAAATTTTCGAGCAGTGTGTTTACAATGTCGTCACACTTGTCGCTCTCTTACATATGTATACATCGAACATCTATACTCCGTTTTTGCGGTTCCTTTTCAAACGGTATATCAATTGTGTGTACACGTTATTAAGTTTCTGTGTGTCTTCCATTTTATTAATGCCATTTTCCTGCATTTGTATGTGTAACATTTCAGAAACCATCCTTTTATTTAAATTGCATTCTTTGTCTTTAATATTTACTTTCAGAAAATTAAAATTATGTTTGAATTTATAAATGTGGTCATTAATAACATTACTTTTCGACTTCTTATGTTCCTCAATACGTGTACACACACTCCTCTTAGTTTGTCCCACATATGTGGCCGTATAATCATCATTGTTGTGAATCATAATTTAAAACTCTGCCAGAAAAAGTAGGTTTGGTGTACCAATCAGTCATTATTTTTCCCGTATTCCTTACCAATAGAACGTCTAAGAAACTTATGGAGTTATTATTTTCAATTTCATATGTAAACTGTAGGCGGCTATTGTCTGAATTGAATGTGTTAATTGTTTCATTGATTTTCGTTTTCGGGATGCATGTAATAATGTCATCCACGTAACGGTAAAAATATATCGGTTTAAACGAAAGTTTTGAAATGCAATCCGTCTCAAGATCATCCATGACTAAGTCAGCAAATAAACCCGAAATCGGAGAGCCCATCGGAGTGCCAAAAAGTTGCTTATAAAATTTATTATTAAATTGAAAAAACGTGTTCTCCATAAGTAACTCGCATGCTGCTAAAAGTTCATCCAGCGGAATGTCTGAACCTCTAGCAATTCGTGTATATCTTTTTTCGATACTGTTTTTAACCAACACTTTGTCAATATTAGTGTATAGAGATTTTACATCTAAGCTTACAATACAATAGTCCGCTGGAACATTTACATGTTTGATTTTTTCTATCAGCTCATAACTATTTTTTACATAAGATTTTGGCTTGTCCAAATTATTTTGTAGAATTTTGAATAATGTTTTTGAGAAAAAATATGTGGGCGAGCCTATTGCTGAAATAATAGGTCTCAACGGATAACCATTTTTGTGGATTTTAGGTAACCCATATGCTTTTGGTAAGATAGTATCCGTTTGCGTTAATTTATGCTTGCTGTATTTTTCCCAAGAAAACCATTATGATTCCAAATATTTAGAAAGCTTTTCATCTTTGTCTGTAATTTTGACAACGGGTTTTTCTTAATTGTAGTGTAAGTGTCTCTATCGGTCAACAGTGTCTCCATTCTTTCGATCTAATCGGTCTTATACATGGCAACCGTCGTGTTACCTTTGTCCGCAAAAGTAAACATAACATCCTTGTGACTCTTAATGAAATTATTAGTTTCTACTAATCTGTATTCAAAATTTCTTTCTTTTATTGATTTATGTCTAGTTTTATTGCGAAAATGTGTAATTTTGTCTAATAATGTGTTTCTTATATCGTCCGCCATACTTTCAGGAATATTGTCAATTGTAATTAAATTTTCTAGGTTTTTTATAGATTCGAAAATCAAATTATCATTAAGGTCACAATTAGAGTTGAATTTTTGTCCTAATGCAATCACAGATATAACATTGGTTGGTATCTCTATATCTGTGAGATTCTTAAACCATTTGTGATGACTCGAAATCGAATTTGTTTTTGATGCCAAAGAATTGAATTTATTTTCATGCGTGTTATTAAGGGGTTATGCCTGAGTTAAAGTCGTCAAAAAATCGATTTTACTTTTATTGACTTTTTTCATAGGAAATTGTCTGTAGAATACGATGCTGAAGTCCCTTTTGCCCAAAAAAAATTGGGTAGAAAGCTACAGACCAAAAACTGAAGGCGTGCGAATAGCTTATTTTTAAAAAATCGTAATTTTCGCGTTTTTATTTGTCAGTGCTGTGTTACTGAACATGATTATTTTTCGAGCTTTTAATGCTTCTCATGCATAATATTTGTATGTAAAATACAATAAAAATATCTATTATGCAATTAAAATCCGTTAAAAGATATTAATAAAATGAGCAAAATTATGCAATATTAAAAATTTGCAAATTGCTTATTTCCACATTTTCCTCTTTTTTGTTTATTTAAATTAATAATTTATTTTTAAAAAAGTATTTGATTATTTATTATGCTTTATAAAAAATTAATTAGACGCAAATATTCGTCAATGAATAAAATTATGCAAAAAACGAATTTTGAATTTGGCGCTTACCGACGGGGCCGCGCGATATTCTTTCGAAAAGGCTATTCATCTAGTAACCTGTTTTACCGTATGATTGAGAATTCAAGAGCGCAAAAACACTTGCTTTGAATTTTCATATCAACTTTTATTCTGCATTGCTCAATATTATTAAATAATTTATTTTATAATATTGATAGCATTTGTGGTTAAAAAGTAGAGTAAGTGAGAGTGATTTGTGATCAAGATGAGTCCAGACTCAAGATATAGAGTTTCAGGATCATCTGACAGAAAAAGAAGATTTGGAAGAAGAAAGAGAAGACCCAAGATTTTTCATCAAAAACAGCAATGGGAAGTTTCGACAACAGCACCAGCACCAGCATCAGCATCAACATCTATACAACAAGAACGAGCAACACCAATCACTTCAGCATCACCTACGCCTGATACAGTTCCTTCAACGTCCAGGGAATGGAGTTCAAGATCTGCTGCGCAAGCTTTACCAGGTACCTCAACATCAGTACCGCCAGAAATTCCTGTGTCTAGGTCTAGACAAAAATTAAAATCAATTTATGTAGAACCGAGTGGAATTCAGAATAGAATCTTTGACATTTCTCTGCTTCTGCCAGGATTACAGGAGTTTCTGGCTTGTAAAGCTTGTGGCGGATGCATCAAATTTGATGAAGTAGATGTACGAGGTCTTGGTAGCAAGCTATCCATCACCTGTACATCATGTAACGCAGTTGCTTTCATCGACTCCAGCAGAAAAGTTGGAAAACAAAGTAACGCTTATGACTACACTCAACACTTGAAGCACGACGAGCCAAAAGAAAGAGAAGTCATCAGGATGATGACTTCTACAGAGCTGGTGCTTATTAAACACACATACACACATTACACACATAACCAAATACTTATACACCATACACAACCTCACTTGTAAACAAACAACATAATTTACAACACAAACACTAAAAAACACTGAAACACATTCACAATTTTTTTCTGTTTTTTTCACTTTTGTTTTCCTTTTTTTTTTAATTTTTTTCATTAAACACTTTTCACACACACATCACACATGTCACAGCATCAGCTCTGTAGAAAACAGTCTAGCTGAAAAGTAGGTCAGAGAGCAAGCTAAACAGCTGATTGGAGCTGTCTGCTTGCTTTCTGCCTCCTTAGCTCACCTGATGGACTGTTTTCTCTAACCTCTCAACTACATGAACTTGATATGATGATGATAGTTCTACTCTTTTGTTCATCACATGTAAGTATAGAAACTTATTTATTTACAATAAAAGCATTTTTATAGCTTAATTATAAAAATGTTTCAAATTTAGAAAAATTACTTTTTTTAATGATTTTTCATTTTGTTTCATTTCAGAGGACTGGACACGAATAAAATTTTTGGATTATCCTCAAACTTGACAAAGATGACCAGGATACGTATATCTTTGACTTAAATAAGGTCCAGGTGTGAAGAAAAATTGTAAGTATATTTTATATCATTAAATGTCAAGTTAAACTTTAAATGCTTTTTTCTCAAGTTTTGAATTTTTCTCATCTTAGCTCAGTTACCGCATGATTTCTCAAGAACCAATGGACCAATCAAACTGAAATTTTTTGGAGAACTCCAGGAGGCCTTTCTTCACTGCTTGAACGGAACAGAATTTGCAAAGATAAGTCAAAAGTGAATGTTATGTATCTAAACATACGTAACATTCACTATAATTACATATATTATAACTTATACGTTGCTAAAATTAAAAATTTTTATTTTACAGTAATTTCCTGCGTTCAAGCTGAGGAGAAGGCAATTTAGAAGATTTTCCATCCAGTTTGGAAATAATTCATCAACCAGAACTTGAAAATTCATGCGGCAAAGGAAAAAATATGCAGAAATTTAGTACTGCATACATGGAACTATTTACATAGTAAGTATGCATAAATAATTTTTTTAAAATATTGAAATTTACTATTAATATGTATATTTTCATTAGGAAACAAAATTTTTTTTATATTCATTATAAATAATTTTTAATTACCTATTAATTGATAAATTGTTTTTTTCAGGTTTAACTCAGGCATAACCCCTGAAGTTTTTTTCTATAATCCATATTATAATTATCTTGACTGTTAACTGTATAATGTAATAGTTCTTGTGAAAATGATTCTTGAAGTAAATCAAATAGTTTTTTACTTTCTGACTCTAAAAATTCTATGTGAATACAAATGTCTTCTATTTCGAGATTAAAAATTTTTTTCTGAAGGTTCTGTACGATTTTGCTAAATTTGGCCTTCCCCGAGTTACTATGAAACATGAAATGGCTTAAGTTACTTGTAACATTATTGATATATGTTGGTTGCTTGTCGAACGTTCTGCAGCGCAGCAAAAACTGGCGTTAGGATCTGGCTCTCGTTAAGTCCCTCTGCAGCCTTATCCATGCCTTCAAGTATTGTCCTGCGTCTTCTCCATATTTGTCCTTGATGTCGTTGAAAGAGAAGCGGCTTGAGACCAGCGAAGATCCATGGTCCATGTTAATGTATATGTGAATAAGTGTAATACACTGTATTCAAATGGCTTTATCCCTCGGTGTTTTAGTAATTAGTTTTTTGAACTTTGTCGATCTCTCCGAGGTAAACTTTGTAGGAAAAAGGTGAAAAAAACTTACACCATTTTTTCCTTTTTCAACGTTTCGGTGAACATTGTCACCCTCTTCAGGAAACTGTTAATTTTATTGATAAATAAAAATAAATTAATGAACACAAAATATAAATCAATAAGCAAATGGACAAATCATTCTTACATGTTCATATATACATGATGAATATTCATGACAACATTGATAAATTCAAACATAATTTTAATTTTCAGAAAGTAAATATTAAAGACAAAGAATGCAATTTAAATAAAAGGTTGGTTTCTGTAATGTTACACATACAAATGCAGGAAAATGGCATTAATAAAATGGAAGACACACAGAAACTTAATAACGTGTACACACAATTGATATACCGTTTGAAAAGGAACCGCAAAAACGAAGTATAGATGTTCGATGTATACATATGCGAGAGAGCGACAAGTGTGACGTCATTGTAAACACACTGCTCGAAAATTTGCGAGACTCCTCGCCGATATAAAAGCGCCGGCTAATCCTATTGTATTCTCATTATCCAAACAGTAGGTGAGGAAGCCGGAATCAAAACATCGTATTGTCGTTTCCCGCTCCTCCTTCCCCCGCCACGACGGGCCGGGGAAGAGAACATTCGATAGACTCATTGTTGTGCGCCTTTTACATGTAAGAATGATTTGTCCATTTGCTTATTGATTTATATTTTGTGTTCATTAATTTATTTTTATTTATCAATAAAATTAACAGTTTCCTGAAGAGGGTGACAATGTTCACCGAAACGTTGAAAAAGGAAAAAATGTTGTAAGTTTTTTTCACCTTTTTCCTACAAAGTTTGCCTCGGAGAGATCGACAAAGTTCAAAAAACTGATTACTAAAACACCGAGGGATAAAGCCATTTGAATACAGTCTATTACACTTATTCACATATACACTAACAATTTTTCGTTTTTTTCGGGTTTTAACACTGTCATAACCCCTTAATGTACCAAAAACCAAAATTTCATTTTAAGTGCTTTATTATTTACGGTTATTTCATTATGTAAATTAAAATCAAACTTTCGATAACAATGTAGAGAATATTCTATATAAATAGATAAATGAATCTAATCATCTCTTTGAGCAACTTGGTATTTCTTACATTTTACACTGATTATGATATCGAGCCAAAGGCGAGGGTGGCAAAATCGAGATATGGGCTGTCCGAATTTGGTTCCGTGGTGCATAATAATGTCGCTTCTGGCGCCCGGGAGTGAAAGTAGTACTTTCGGCACAGTGTGGAGAAAAAGGTGTTTATAATCAGTTCAAAAATAATTATGTTAGGATGTATTCTTTTTTTACCTCGTAAATGAGTGAATCACAAACACTGAAAGTACACAATGCTTATACATTTTGCTGAATAATCCAAAACTCTCATCTATCTATGAAAATATGAACGCGTAAACATGTTCGAGTCAACAGTCTGTTGGACAGACTACCCTTTCTTTAGTGTTACTTCTCTATACCTTCGATTTTACATAAATTGCCATTGTATTTTGAGCAAAAGAAAGTTATGATATCAATAAATAAATTGGCAAGTTTTTATAAAAAGCAATCGATTATAAATAAATAAATAACTGTTTAAGTGTGGGAAGGATTATAAATATAAATGTATTTATATAAGCACTCGACCAAATTGTAGCATCTACAAAGGTGGATAGTCTATGAACAGGTAATGTCGGATACAATCAAAATTTTGAATAATTGCGCCTGACGCCCCGTTCTGCGCATTCCAGCTGCGTTTGGTGACCGATTACACTAATGCTGTATTTACATAGGAGGTTAGGTCACCATACTTTCGGTAAATGGAGCTTCGCGTGACTGGTCACAAACATGCGCAGAACGTGGCGCAAATTCGGTATTATTCAAAGTTTCAATTGTACCCGACTGTATATGTGATAGAATCGCAAGATGCTATTACATAACATTATCATATGATAAATGTGCCCATAATATATGGTAATATCATGTGTATTTCCAAAATTATCGTATAATATACAGCATTCTTTCGCATCATGAAAAAATTTTTTGTTATTTATGGAAGCAACAAGCGGATATAAAATTTTCTCTAGTTATTAATTCAATAAATATGTTACTATCCTCATTTCATGAAATATATAACATATGTGCAGGACGATCATTTACAATTTCTGAGTTTCTCTTTTTCTTATAAAGAAAGATCTTTCTCTAGAGAGATGCAGCTGCGATTGCACAAGGATTGTCATGATAATTTATTTATCCTGGCAATTCATCCAAGATGCAGAGAAAATTTTCCTTGATAAACTATAAAATTAAACTTTCGCATCCAACATCCGCCGGTTGCAGAGAAATGCCTTCGTCGCAATTGATCTCAGCACGCGCGTAGACGCGTGAGAAGGAATAAGTACATATCAAGCGATCTCGCATTAAACCAGCGCGATGTGCATTTTCGGTGGCTGCGATATTTTTTGTCGGAGAATAGAAAGATCTTGGGTATAAATTGTTTCATGCTTCAATGCCGAACTCTACTGCGTACATTGATTTGTTTATAACTTCCTTCTGGTGGCGATTCACCCGGCGGAATTCATAAACGTGAAAATGCAAGGAAAGAAGAAGGATCGTTGGGGTATCTCTGTTTTTAAAAAAAAATTTATCTAATATAAGTCGACCTTTTCTAGCGACCTTACACCCCCACCGAAAAATGGTTACTACAGGAGTGTAATGACGAAAGTTACCATTATCGAGATGTACCAACTCAGTCATGTTAATATTAAAGAATATTTTTATTTCTTTAAAGGGAAGAATTCCTGTTGAACTGGAATAGGATACCCTGCTGATGTTGGGTTCTTTGGATTTTCCTTATCCTCATTTTACTAGGTTTAGGTGGTATTATAACCTCTGGTATTTCTTTTTCATCTGTAACTGGTGGTGTCTTGTCTTTGGTACCCAAGTGGATCAGTAAATGGGTTGCTGAACTCCAAATTGCTCCCAATTAATGGATCGACCATCTATATATTGAGTGGAGAGCATATCCTTGTACGGCGACATTGATTAATACTTTGACAACGTGGATGATCAGGAGTATGGCAATGACTCCAGCGCTAATTGTTTCAATGGTTAGAAACTTTGCCCATAGACGATCCCAGGAGCTGACTAAAATCTTTTCCATAACTCCTTCAGTAAGTAACTTTAATATAGTTTCTTCTTGCTCAGCTACCGGATGTCTTCGGATTTCACGATCGAGATCATTTATTAATGATCCGGTCTCTACGGGGAACATAATTCTCTCCCAGAGTTGTTCCAAGTCATGCTCAGTGTATATTCTGCTAGCTGCTAGGTCCGAAGGGTTGGTGTACTTCCAGGTAGGTCTGGTTAAAAAGGTGGT
Organism: Philotrypesis tridentata; assembly: GCA_018906965.1. NCBI lineage: Eukaryota > Metazoa > Arthropoda > Insecta > Hymenoptera > Pteromalidae > Philotrypesis > Philotrypesis tridentata. The sequence goes on along the minus strand of JACCIB010001026.1, from coordinate 42,126 downwards.
GGTAAAGGTTTTAAATGTCTGGTTCGTGGATTTGTCTCGGTTTTGGTGTAAGCTTATACCACTCGGTATCTATAAAGTAAGAAACCGGTAATATATTATTTCATTGGATACTGGTAGTGACTCCTTTTAGCTTGGTTGCTGCAAATCTTCTACCAAAAGAAGTTTAAAAAATGAATAGTTTGGGATTTTCAGTGGTAAAAACAGTGTATCCACAGATATCCATCTTTCCTCGAATTGATAATGCAAAAGTAATTTGTTGGTATTCTACAGTATAAACGGAACTTTCTATGTTACTGAGATCAGACGCGTGTTCTGCATATCCTTGGAACAGCATGGTATATTGATCAAAATGATAACTGTCAACTGGTATAGTATCCAGAAGGAATACCCGCTACTTAAATCTAAACTACGATCACTAAGTGCACAACTAGTTCCCGAATCTAAATGTATTTTGTTATTGTTTAATGATATGCGCGCTAGATATGTTCTTAAGGGGACCCAACACGTTTAAAATCTGAAAAATAAAAATATTCTAAATTGATATTAAATTAAATAATATGTTGGAGAAACTTTTTATACTTATAGTATGTTCTCTTACCTTCAATTTAAGCCCTTCAAATCTAATTTCGTACCTACCTATCCGGAGTGGCATTCCGCAGACTGTTTTTCACTGTGCGTAGGATTCCAGGTGACCATATACTTCGATTGAGCTCAAATTTTGTGAGTATGTTCTATATAAGGGTAGTTTTCGCATGAACAGAGGGATTTTGATTTGAATGCTTAGAAAAATTTTAATAAAAGAAAAAGTAAATTTTTTAAATTTTTAAATTTTTTATGCCACAGTTTTTTTTATTAAATAAGTCTCAAGCTTTCAAATCAAAATCCCTCTATTCATGCGAAAACTAGACTTATATAGAACATACTCACAAAATTTGAGCTCAATCGAAGCTTATGGTCACCTAGAATCCTACGCACAGTGAGCTGAAATCATGAAAAACCAAAGTTAGAGAAAATCGATTTCGAAGTTCATCAATGCATATTAGAAAATAAGTTAATTTTTTACTTACCAAATCTCTTAGAACTATTTTTCTGTTGATCCTTGGTAGTAAACTATCATTTTCAGGAGTCATATGGTATACTCCCTTGTATCAATAGGCTGAGTACGCCTTTGAGAACCTGTAAACAAAAAATGGTAAATTTGTTGGTTGGTTAAATAAAAATGTGTATTTTTACATTATATGCTAATATTATTAATTTATTGTATTTAATACTAAAAAATGCATATTTATTCTTACCTAATAATTTTGCTGAAGTCTCCAACTTGATTTAATGGAAGAAAAACGATTATGATTTCTTCAATGTACAATCCACTGAAAAAATACAATAAATTAATATTTCAAAAACTCCATAAAAATCAGCTAAAACAATATAGAGAAGAACACTCATCTTTTTTCGTAGTCCTTGCAAAGCCTTTGTTTTTGCCTCCCTTATGTCCAACAGCAGCATACGAGTCATCTTCTTCCATCTGTCGAGCTCTTAACCTAAGAGCTCGTGCTTCTCTGGTGTTGGCCTGGACTTGTCGTTCAGCATGGTGAAGTCTTAAATTGTCTGTTGCGTTGGCCCACTCTGTCACAGCGTCTCCAGGCTTCACATCAAAGCGGTCCAAGACTCTGAGGACACAAGACCGACCATCATTAAACATGCACACAGCCAGAAAAACACCAATTTTCAAGACTATCAAGCCACTGAAAGATGTCTTGGGGACTAGTCTCCATACAGAATTATTGAAACTCTCATTAGAGTTTTGTGTAAAACCTCCAAGACATCTTTCAAGTAATTCTGACTTTGACAGGTCTTCATAAATTGGTTTTGTGGCATCCATAATATAAGCTGAAAGGCTGGTCTTATGCCTAAGCTCCCTGTGTTCTTTTGTGGCTTTTGTTTTTTGCCAATTGCACCAGGTGCTGGATCCTTCCGGGCACAGATGATGCATTGGCCTCTTGTCCGTCGACTGCATATGGTACCATGTTGCCCAGATTGCATTGTACATGTCATCAATGGAATCTGGGTGATTTCGAATGGCTTTACCATAATAACTTTACACCTTGTCGATCACCTTAGCAGTCAGCCTTCCTCTTCCGCCAATTGGTTTATTGTCCGGAAGCTTGATCTTCTGGCTGGTATACTGCTTGACAAGGTTTCGGAGACGAGTTCCCATCCTCTTCTGTACGTGTTGGATGCACTCTTTCTTCTCTACCACAAGTTCATCACGATAGCGTTTCGATTCACTCACAGCCTTGAACACTTTGGTGTCTCCATCTCCAATATAGCGATGATATTTGACACTGTATTCTTCTTCTGAGCGTTCAAATTTCTCACGGATGCCATCAACTTCCATCTTACCTGCACTACCTTCATGGTTAGCAGTGCAGTGTGGCTTGTGTTCCTCGTACCATTCTTCATACTCAGCAGTATGCAGATACTTCTCCCACGATGATCAAGGTTGTCAGAAGCTGTTTTTAACAGCAACGTCCAACACCTTGCCTGTGTGATGTCCAACAATGCTAACAAATCCTTGTAATGATGAAAATCCTTTCTTCCTCCACGAACCATCACCAGAAATGTTCAGTCCAAGAGCACCATCTTCTGTAGCGGCTCTTTCTTCTTGGACTGCAGCTCGCATAGACTCCTTAGCAACACTCTCACATACTTCACTTAACTGTTGATTTATTGAATCGTAAGCAGACTGAGCTATTGGCTTAGAGCAGTCCATTATGCCACAAAATGTTCAAAGCCCAGCATGTCCAACACCCAAAGCACGACATGCAAGTACAGCCCTTCGATTCACTTCCCATGCACGATTATTATCACCCACTTTTTTCCTAGAAGTAATGCTCAAAACTTCTCTGCATCGAACACATGAGACTTCAATTTTGAATCAAACACTACTGATTCAGAAAAGTTCACTTCACTGTGACATTTTTTGCAATACACCACACTTTGGAGTTCAGGAAATAGAATATTGATATCAATAATTCTATTCTTGACTACGGAGAGGCCTTCTGCTGCTGGAGTTTCAAGTTTTCTTGAAGATGTCGAAGGTCTTGGTTGTGCAGTTGAGTCTTTTGTATCATTACGTCTAGTTCCTGCAAATTTTCTTGGTCGCCTTCTATTTCTTCCCCAGGAGTATTTCCTATCCAAGTGAGTGGGCAACCTGCCCTTCTAGTGACTCATTGTTATAATTAACTAATCTAAACTAAAAGCTAAACTAATTAAAATTCCTAACAAATACTTTGCACTTTGAAAACTTAAAATATAAATAACTTTACAAGAAAACAAAAATAAACCCTACTAAAAAAAATTATTTTAACTTTATTTAATTATGTTTGCACAGTGCAAAACATACATTCAAGAACTTTAATCATAGAACTTTAAAATATTTAAAAGCTGGTAAAGCAGATTTGAATGCTGTGTTTCGCGCGAACAGTTTCACCAACAGCACACTGATTCTAACCTTTACCCAAACAGGACGTCAGGAAGAAACGATATATACATGGTCGGTAAATGGGGAGTTCAAATATTTTCGTCACAGCGGTCGTCACGTTTTGGTTACAGAATCGTCGCCTAGACTGTTGCGATGAGCGCGCATATTTGAATTTCACCTAATGAATATAGTTTCATGAAACTTAGAATAAAAAAGAAAATAATCATTTATTGTAAATAATTTACAAAATACGTATGTATGTTTATAAGAGCGGATGTGTGTATACGAGTGATATATATATATATATATATATATATATATATATATACATACACACCCACACACACACACACATGCGCGACCACATACATTCGCTCATAAATACATACATACAAGAGGAAAAAGTTCAACATATTTGAAATACGATATATGTATATGTGTATATTGTAACGGGGTTTGTCCGCGTTAAATGTAGATTTACTCTACTTAAATTCTCCGTGGGTTTTAGAAAAAGGGGAACAGGGAAAACCATAAACTCACAAATGAAATACACACGTGACGTTAGGTAAAAGGCTACTGCTTATATTATCCAAAAATTGTAACAGAGTAAAAGTACAAATGTGCTTTGTTAGCGCACAATCTCGCGGTCAATCGGAAGCTGATATTGTTGAACGCGCTGGTGAGAGTGAGAGAGAGAAGCTGATACTTACAGTAATGCGAAGGACGCTACTACAATAATTAGCCGTAAACTGCGGTCTCGCTTCGGTCCAGCTATCTCGTATGCGGTACGCTCTCTCGACGAAAAACAGTGGCACTCACACGCGTGATCGCAATCTTTATCCAATAAATGCCAAGCAACAATGTTATTAATTTCGAGAAGACCGCTCCTTTGCTTCACGGCTCGCGCGCTCGATGCTCGAATCGAATCTCACGTCTAACCTAACGTTACGCTAGAAGCTTCTCTCTCACGCGCGCTCTCTCACCAGGCGGCGCGTTTACAAACCCATCAGCTCTCGTACAGCTCTGGTGCGCGGGAACATCTGAAAGAACCTCACATGCAAATATATACAAACATAGGTATTTAATAAATAGCATGCGGCGTGACGATACTCGTCACAATATATATATATGTAATAACATTGTTTTTTACAATTACAATGAAAATATCTAGTTCTGCCTGGATTTATTTAAAAAAACCAAAATTTTTAGGTATCTTGAATAAATGATTTTAATTACGCAATTTAGCGAAAAAACAGGCAAAATATTTATTCAGTATTTTGCTTATAATTTTGAGGGAAAATTTTTTTACGAAAAACGGCTTTCGGGAGCATATTCTATGATAAATTTCCTATGAAAACCAATCATAAAAAAAATATCGATTTTTTCAAGTTTTAAACGTGTTGGGTCCCCTTATAGTTACTTTGATAGTGGCCTGCACTACCAAATTGTCCCAAGTGCCGAACGGGTCTGAATATTGAGTGCCATGACATTCTGCATCATTGGTGAGTCTACGATCAATAGTGACAGGCCGAGTTGTGGTACTATTGACCTTAAATCGGTCTAACAATACTCCATTAGGTAAAACTAAAGAACCATGGTTATGCGAATCTAGACATGTTTTGTGAGAGGTATCCATAATCAAGGGGCGCGGTAGCGCCACGATGGCAAGTATAAGGTACGTTCAGTACGCACGCCGCCGTCGGGCGACAGCCAGACCCTATATACTTCTCATAGGCCTTGTTGGAAACTAGGCGTATGATTTTCTCCGCATTGACAGCTTTATCTCTGACATATAAGAACTCAAATGAAAGCTTGCAACAAAAATATCAAAATCACATCCGGGTCATATTTTGTGAAATGGCTTCTATTAAATATTATTCTGTGAAAGTTCTGGCTCATGTATTCTCGTCAAATAAATTCTTCTCCCTGAGAAAATGTTTTCCGCCATACGTCATCGTGTGTGACGTCAGCGCTATAGATATATACTTTTATACAGATATGTGGTGCAGACGACGATTACAATAACACAGTGCTAAAGTATAGATAATAGATAAGCAAGAAATTTTATCAAGGGGCGCGTTTGTTAATTATAAATAAATCAATGTTAAATATAATATAAATTTAACCTAAATATATATTTTAAAACAGTGTTAAATTCTTTTGTACACAATTGAAAAGCAATCATAAACTAATAGTTTATAATTAGATAAGTATTTAGTTTTATTTTGATTTATATAAATATACAACACAAATAAATCATTTGAAAACTGATTCTTTGTTAAAATGTTCTCTTTTATTTTTCAGGTTTTATTAGATTGGAAGGCATACAACTATCAGGATACAAGGAAAGAATTTTCTTGTGATGTGACAAGCTAGTGAAAGTGTTTTATATTCATCGTTTAAGTATCGAAGAAAGTTTTTACAGAATTTGCAGTCGATGTTTTCCAATTTCTATTGGGAGGTTACGCAACTATCAGGTTATATACGAAAGGAATTCCTGTGACAAGCTGGTGAAGTGAAAAGTATTTTTATTAAAGGAAAATTTATTATTAAGTTTGGAATAATAACTGGTTCAGAGTAAGCGTATTATTATTTTGATTCAAAGATTATGCTACCTACGCCACAAGATTTGATCATTATTAAGGTAACGTGTTTGGTTGAATTAATCATAGAGATTAATTAATTTTGAATGCCTCATAACTTTAAAATGTTTATTCGTTAGACAAATGCCTGCTTAAAAAATGAAAAAGAGATTGCATTGGTAGTTTATTTAGTTTAACTGTCTATACTGAAATGTATAATTATAAGTATCAATATGAGAATCAAAATTATCAGTTTTTAGATACAGTTAATTGCACGTATTTTTTTAAAATGTTAAAACCAATTTGTATACCAAATTCCAGCCTTCTAGCTGTAATAGATTTTAAATGAGGCGCAGACGATAATATTGAAAATGCTATCATAACTAGTGAATAGCTACTTATTTCACTTATATTCCTCGCACTCATTTAATATCTATCATAGTTAGAGAGCTGAAATTTGGTATCCAAATTTGTTTTAATATAGATGTACTTACTTTTCATATATAGATCATTTTCATGTAGATATACTTACTCCATCGATGTCATGGCTTTAGGATCTAAATTGTCAGGAGCATAACTATAAAAATTAAAACTATAAGTTCTTAGATAAACTCAATTGCATGTATTGTTTTAGCAGGTTAAAACAAGCTTTTATACCAAATTTCAGCCTTCTAGCTATATCAGATTTTAAATCAGGCGAAGACCGTAATATTCAAAATGTAGCTATCGTAACTAGTGGATAATTACTTATTTCAATTATATTTCAAGAATTATATATAAGACATGCTGGAAGAACTCAATTCTCAAGAATAATAAATATATCCATTTAATAATGGATCAGTCAATACATGAACTGTAACAACTTATCCAGTGTAATCAAATTTTATGTTTACAAAGTGTTAGTGACGTAACACTTATTATGGTTACGTATTCATAAATTATTTATCAGAAATGCTGGAATAATAATAATAATAAATACTTTCTATTGACCTCACTATTAATATTTATCACTTACGTATGAACAATGCATTGCTTATTATTAATGTTGATGTATTATCAAACTTGATTGAAGAAAGCTTGAATAGATTTTGATTAATAAGTCATTTATAAGAAATGCCGGAAGAACTCAAATGACAAAAATAATATATGTATCCATTTCATAACGTTCAGAGTAGATAAAAAAATTGAACGAATTTTCCTGTGACAAGCTTATAGTGAAGTGAAATAAGTTATTATTATTATTTGAGGCCATCATTCTCACATTTTAATATAATGTTTTGAGTAGTACCGATTATTGGATAATAAGACGATAAATTAACTATATTAAACATTTTATGATATTGTTAATTACATTGAAATTTAGTAGTTCATCGATTATATATGATAGGACGCAACAGCAAGTTTTTCCATAAAAAAATTAGCTTGCTGGCAGGATCGACTTCCTTTCCCAATTGCTTTTGCTTACTGGTAATCACATGATTGTCCTTTGGCTCAATTGGATTTCGAGATAAGGCATCCGCATTAGAATTCAATCTACCTCGTTTGTAAATGATTTCATAAGGTCAGCGGTTTTGAACCAAACTGGTGGTTGATGGTCGGTAAGAATTTTTATCCTTTTACCATATATGTAATCCTTGAAAGTTTTTACGCAATGGACTATGGCCAAAGCTTCCTTTTCGTAAATCTCGTATGCCAACTCAGGTCCTCTCAAGACTCTGGAGGTGTAGGCAATGGGTGGATTTTTGCCAACTTTACCTTGGAAAAGTATCCCACCGACGGCTATGCCACTGTTATCACAGGTGATATGAAAAGGTTTAGAAAAATCCGGGTATTGTAAGATAGGTGGATTGCACAGAGCTTGGCCCAGAGTTATAAAACCCTTTTCGCATTTGTCTGTCCACTCAAATTCCACGTCCTTTCGGAGTAAAGTAGTCATTGGCTTGGCTATTTTTGCAAAGTCTTTGATGAATCTCCTGTAATAGCCATATAATCCAAGTGCTTGTCGTATCTGTTAAACTGTATGGGGTCTTGGAATGTTTGCAACTGCCTCTAATTTTAGAGAGTCGAGTTTTAATCCATGTTGATAAATAATATGCCCTAAATAGCAAACTTCGCTTTTAAGGGATTCACATTTGTTTAGGTTGAGTTTCAAATTGCGCTGCTCCAATCGTTGCATAAGCAGGTGCATTTTTTCTTCATGATCTTCTAAGGTGTTTGTCCAAGTGTAGGTGTATCTGAAGTATGGGTTTTGATTCTAACGGAGTCTTCATTTTTATCTTTGATTTTGTCTGCAACGGTGTCGTGATGGGTAATGGCTGATATTGAAATAGGATCTGAATCTTGTTTAGATAGCAAGCATTGCGTCTGATAGAAAAACTCGGCTCCAAGTATTCCTGCACACGGCAAAATTATTAGGGACTACATGAAAAAGAGCTTCAATTCCCAGAAATTTTACTTCTGCTGTTCTAATAGTTTTAGTAAGTTCCTTCCCGATCCCTTTTAAGTAGTTAACTTCTGAAGGTTTTAGTTCGCAATTTATTGGGAGCATGGAATATTTTAAAACATTGACTTCAGAACCTGAATCTAGCATTAACCTTCCTGGTTTATAGGTAGGCGAATTAAGTATTTCAATATGCGGAATGCAGGATTTCGGGTCCTGTACCTCTATATTTATAATCCTGCCCATTTCTAATTCAGTGACCGGATTGTTGTTATGTTGGAAGGTCATATTATTGTTATTAAGTGAAAATATATTTGATCGAAAATCTAGTTTACCCTTATTTCTTTTAAAAAGGGGTGCTCCTAGAATCCCTTCAAAAGGAATTTCAAAATCATTGGGTACAAGAATGAAGTTGATATTAGTTCCCAATAATTTGATTTCGATTGTGCCTAAAGAAGTGATAGGGGTCAATCCTATTCCACTTAAGGGGATCCGATAGCCACTAATGACCCGTCACTAACGGTACGATCAAGAAGTGCTGAGATCGAATAAATATAAGGAATTACGCAAATTCAAGAGATACTTGCCCTTCCTCTCGGTATTACCTATCGGCATACACGGTTTGGAATCAAAATGTTCAGGTATTGGGGAGAAAAATGCGAACGAAAATCAGTTACGTCAGGTTACGGCTACGGATCGTACCGTTAGTGACGGGTCATTAGTGGCTATGGGATCCCCTTAAATCGTGTAATCGAGTATGCTGTATTTATTTTTTGTCTGATATTGCTCCTACTCTGATCAGATTTACTTCGGATCCAGTGTCGAGCATAAAGCTAGAACTTGTATTCCTTGTAACTTTTAAGAATTATACATAAGGAATTAGCTTACTAGGTCCTTTCAATTTAAACTTATTAACTTCATTAGGGGGTCTTCTCATAACATCTCTTCTTGGAGTTTCTGCTGTTTCATCAAAGTACGATGCATCAAAGTACGGAATAGTTGTATTCTCCTTGCTTAAACTTGAGTGTGTTAGTGTGGAAGTTTAATACTGCATAGTCTCCTTTAAGTCCATGGATCCTAAAATTACATCAAAAGGTATCAGAAAATCATTTGATATAACGAAAAATGAAAATAATGCATCCCGTATTTTTAATTGTACTCTACGTATGTTTAATTTGATTTCCATTGATCCTAATCCTCGAAGTGGTTGTTTTAAGTCAGGTTTTACATCTCTAGGATCTCTTAATACCCCAATTTTTATGAAACTAAGTTCGGAACCAGTGTCAATAAGAATATTAACTGGGTCTTCACGATCTCTACTCTTGATCTTTGAATATTCAAGTGTTGTTTTTAATTCAAAGTTCTTCCAGCATTTGACCTAATTTTCCAGGGTTCGAACGCTCCTGGTTTCTTTGGGTCTCGTTTCCCGCGTTCGAAGGACGAGAACTTTGAGAGTTTCCTGGATTGCGTTGGCTTTCGTTGTATTGACGCTTATGACATTGCTCATTAGTGTGGCCTTTTATTTTACAATAATTGCAAGTTAAATCAAGACTCTTGACTCTTCAAGTTGCAGCTGTGTGGCCATTACCATTACAGAGTTGACAGGAAAATTTACTTTGGACATCCAATTGTGACTGTTGATTGCTACAATTTTTTAGCGAATAACATTGGTTTGCTGAATGACCCGGCCTTTGATAAACTTGACAGATGAGATTATTTGGTCTATTACTGGATAAGATTGTTGCGTTACTTCTGGGTCTCAATGTATAGAAAACATTTGTCATATGACCAGCTTTTTGGCATATCTGGCAAACTATGTTGCTTAGCTGATAACTTCCTTGTCTACAGGCTTTGGCAGAATGTCCTACTTTACCACATAACTGGCACTTCTTGATCTGTTTACAATGACTGGCTGTGTGACCTTCTTGCTGGCATATTTGGCACATCATATTCATTTTTAGTAATCCTTGAGCATGCATAGTGCAATGCTCTAGAACATGACCGGTTTGGTTGCAAAATTGACATTTTATGTTGCAACTGTATTTATCCTCATTCGGTGCTTTACATGCCGAACAAGCGAATATTTTCTTTTTAGCTTCTCCGGAGTATGTCTTGTCGGAGTTGCTATGTTCCCTGATTTCATTTTGATTTGCTATTTTTCGTTCGATTGCTATGGCTTTCTGAACAATGTCGGTTATAGCATCGTTCGGTGCAGTATCTAATCTTGGCTCGATATCTGATATTTGTCGTCTCTTAAAACAATCTATTAAATTTTTCAGGATGGAAGTACGGAATTCATCTGAGACTGTTAATACTTACTAATGTCTTCTTTATTTTTCTAGGACTGAAGAGCACAGTTGCTTTGTGTATAAAATGTTTTATTTTCTTTTTCAGTTTTACCTGGCCAGCAACTCTTCAAACGAGTCTCGATAACCAGAGCTTCGCCTTCGTTTTGGCTTGGTGGATTCAAGTTTCCTCTAGTCACTCAGGATCAACAGAGGAATTCTCTTGCAGAATACTATTTCTGCAGTACTTCTGGATCTGCTTCTTCTTTTTCTTTTTCTGGTGTCGACAAGGGTTTGAATTTTTATTTAGCCCTTATATCTGGTACATATACTCTTAATTATACTTGGCCACAGTGAATTGCCAAGAGGAAGTAAAGGATTTAGTTAAAGAAATTTAAGATAATTTGGTCGCTTTTAGTAAAAGTAAAACATTTGTTTTTATTTTTTACTTCTTTTAATTAGTGGTATGGTTTTGTGAGATTTTAGTGATTATGTTGACTTTCTTTAATTTGTACATTAAAAGCAAATATTTTTATCAATTGGTGAGACATAGCCACCTATAAAAATCCTCTATTACTTCTAATTTGGTTTAATTTGGTTTGCTGATAGTGCTCGTTGCTGCTCCAGCTCCCTGGCTGCTGCTTCCGCTTGCTCTATGGCAAACCTCAGCTGCCAGTATTCGGTGAAGGTGAGTGGTACCTGGGCCTCGGGTGGCTGCACTATCAACTCTTGTATCTCCTCGGGTTCTTGGTGGATGGCTTGGTCCAAAGCCTCAATCTTCACTTGTCAATTTATTTTTATTTTTAAAAAAGGAAATAATTCTAATTATGTTTTATTTTCTTTTTCAGAATATTTTTGTTTACTACCCGACTATTTAATTAATAAATACAAAGATTTTTCTATCTTATTATTTTTTTTTTATTTTAAGGTTATATTTAGGGATATAAGTATGAAGGTATTTATTGAATGATAATAATTTTAGTACTTAAAATGTTTATTTCATTTATTAAAGGCACTTTAAGTTTTAGGAAAGTACAATTTGTTTTTAAACTTGTTAAAATGGTAAGTTTTACACATACATTCTCTTCTATTGGTGTTAATACAAAAGATAAAATTTCGAAATTTATTTTTAATCGATTTCCATGAGCTCTGGTCTATTGGCTTCTCTCCACCAGAAGTCTTGCTGCAGCCAACGTAATTGGCCCGATAGCAATAACCGGCTCGGATCACCTTGTCGATTTTGTTTTTTGTGAATTGCCTCCCGTAGCATGTAGTAGACTGGTCTCTCAGTGGACCCAGGCACAGTTCAGGATTTTCAGCGCTGTATTCGGGCCCGTTGGCAATCAAAGTCTCAGCGTTGGGCTCCAAATTACTTTGTGGAATGGGGACTTCGTCATCCTCTATGGTAATTATTGGAATAGTTTCCCCACGCACATTCAAAGGCACCGGTTCCTCTGCTGGTTTGGCTGGTAGTGGTGGTACGCGAGGTTTTACCTGGCAAACCGACTCTAACGTGATTATTGGCCTTGAAGGTATCACCAGAGGTATATATTTTTTTCCTTCCTCCGGTGAAAATACTCCGTCTTTATTGATTCTCCTTGCTACTTCAACTTCCTCTATTGCTAGCAACTGGGCAATCTCCGCTGCCCTCGGTTTCCTACTCTGTCTCTTCTGATCGCTATTGAGCGGCGGGTCTCTACAGTCACAAAGATACGGTACGGTGGCTTTCACCGCACAGCTTTTTGTAGTTCGATTATTTACGTTAATTTTTTTCTCTTGGGCCTAAACGGCATCCATCGCATCTAATAACCTGACGATTAAATCCGAGTTTTTTTCTTTTTAGAAAATCTTGTATTAAGTTTAAAACAATTGTTTTTTAAATTTGCCGCACTCTTTTACACCACCTTTTAGGCAATGGAATTTCAGATATTTCCACCGGTGGTGGGTGTTTTGGTAGCGGAGTTGGTGGTGGTGGCGTGCCTTTTAGGTCTATCAGGACCTGTTTCGCCCACTCACTTTGTTGTTGAATTCTCCTATCCCTCCTTTTAGCCCGCTGACCTTTGGTGACCTTACTTTTGCCACATGCCACTAAAAGGGCAATATGAAATAATTTTTCTTTTATTTAACTCTTTACTTAAAAATTCGTTGTTTAAAAGAAAAAATTTTTTTATCCGAATGTACCTTTTTGTTTTATTAAGGGGTTATGACAGTGTTAAAACCTGAAAAAAAAAAGAAAAATTATTAGTGCTGTAAAAAAGTAATATATATAGGTGCTCCAAAAACTAAATTTTTCCTTTCAAATCTAAGTATTATACATCACTTTTATGCATTAAAAATATGCATTAAGTGTGTATAACATTTAACAACAATTAAAGGTATTTACTTACCAAAAAACATCATTTTCATCACTTTTGTATGCTTGCCGCATGTTTCTGATGGAACCGTACCATCAATCCTGATGAATCAAAGTGCCAAATCTTCCTTATGAGTCTGGTCTCAGACTAAGCGGAACAGATTCCTGAAAAACACAAAATTAATGTAATTGATTAAACATATATTTACAATATTAGTAATTATAGTGAATGTTACATATGTAAACATACGTAACATTCACTTTGAACTTATGTTTGCCAATTCTGCTCCGCTTAGTTTGTGACCATACTCATAAGGAAGGTTTTCCACTTTGGTTCATCAGGATTGATGGTACGGTTCCTTCAGAAAGCTGCGGCAAGTACACAAAAAGCATGAAAAAACTAAATTTGAGTAAAAGGCATTTAAAGTTTATTATGTAAATCATACAAATGAACTCAGCTATACTTACAGAAACTATCTGACATACCTTGATTTGCTTTTGGTACTCAAATATACATACAATTAAGTATATTTGGTGGTACGCGCCTATCATGCTGTGTGATAATAGCATTTAGAAGCTGAAAATAAAATGAAAATTATCGTTAGCTATTCATAATCAAGTAATGTTTATGAATTACAGTTACATGCAATACTTACCATTATTTAATAGACTTCAATATGTTAAAAAGTATGCCAAATAATATTCCAGACAGTCATTATAAACTTCCATCTTGCTGGCTTGCACCCGTACACCTAAAAGCAAAAAATAAACCAACAAAGAAAAAGCTCATTATGAACACAATTATTACAAATTAGTTTCCAATACTTATCTGAATAATGTTTGTACTCTGCAGAAGCTCTTGCACTTTTACAACACCACTGAGGTTATAAACAGTTACAGCAGCTAGCAGACTAACTGCACCAATCTAGTGTCTTGAATGAAAAACAGCTGTTTCGCTGCTTTCTGCTGTTTTATAGAAAATTCTACTATACCGATCAAACAGTAATCTTCATTCTCGACTGAGCGCTGTGAGCCACAGCCTGTTCGAGTGGCAAATTCAAATTTGTTGAATGCCTTTACTTTAACACATTGAGTTTAGTAACATAAAATGACACATAGAAAAATTAATTTTGCGGATTTTAATTATTTTACGGAAATAAAGTCATAACTCTTGAGAAAAAAACGGTTTGTAAAACGGTTTTTAAGTCGTATTTTCAGTAAGATTTCTCATGAAATTACTCTGTAAAAAGTGTGGTAGAACAATCCTTTCCACAAGTTTGGCCTAATTAAAATATTTAAAAATAACGATTTTTAAAAAATTTACTTGAAACAGATTTATCAGTTTTTTGTCGATATCTTCGAGGCAAACTTTTTTAGCAAAAAACGCCTTTAAGGTCCATATTCTACGGACTACTAACTGTGAAAAAAGTGAATAAAAAAAAATTAGATATTTTCAAAATTTTAACACTGTCATAACCCCTTAATTTGTCCCTGGGTTTTTTTCTTTAACCTAAACTCGGTGTCATTTTATTTTGTTCATTTTTCGTCTTTAACATTAGTTTTGCGAGAAAAGGGAAAAAAATTTTATTATTATTTTTCTTTATAAATTTGTTTATAATGCAACTTAGTTAGGCCAAACCAGAACTGACGATTTGAAAGAAAAAAATTTCCTTGATAAAATTCACTATAACATATATTTCTGATGTATAGATAGATAGATATACAGATAGGTATATACAATATAGCTTGACTGAACAAAACTAGAAATTTGTAATTTAAGAGTTGGATAATAAGTAAGTACAAATTTCTCGTATGCACAAGTTCAGCAAAGCTAAAACTTGTATATATTAGAGGATATCAGCAAAGCTAGAGCTAGAAATTGATTATTATCAATAAAATTAGATATTATAGATTTATCGTATAAACAGGTTCAGCAGAGCTAAAACTTGCATATACTAGAGGAGCTCAGCAAAGCTAGAGTTAGAAATTGATTAGTATCAATAAAATTAAATAGTATAGATTTTTCGTATGCACGGGTTGAGTTGAGCTACAACTTGTATGAGAGATACTAGAGGAGCTCAGCAAAGCTAGAGCTAGAAATTGTTAATGTCAGATTAAATAAAAAATAGATAGTAACAGATTTTTCGTATAAACAAATTCAGCAGAGCTAAAATGTGCATACACTAAATGAGCTCAGCAAAGCTAGTGCTAGAAATTATGAATTGTGAAGAACTAGATGATAGTTATGAATTTTTGTTTATGTTCTTCCTCTTTTAGACCTCAAAATCACAGAAGTTTTGTAAAAAGAATTTTCGAGTTAATATTCATTGCAATTTTTTTTAAAAGACAATTTTTTCATATTCAAATTATTTAATGTTTTCGTTCACTTTCCTCAGAGCAACTGAAAAACATCCCTCTGGGGCCTCCATAGAAATTTCTACGTAACGTCGAAATTTGCTCAAGTCACAGGTGTTTGCTCTTTTAAGGTCTGACGTTTCCGTCATTAGCCTAAGATTTGAGCTTGGCGCGGTTGGTGTTCAGTAATGAGGAAGGAAATGCGAACACTAATTCTGGGGCTTGATTTAAATAAGGTATAGATCGCGAACTCTTTTTTTAATTTGTTTTTATTTCTTATATTAATCTTTTGATTAAAGAAATCTACTAAAATCTCTTTCACAGGAGTAATCTTGAAGAGAATTTTAGCAGAATTTCCTTTTTTAGCACAGTAAGAACTGCACAAGGAATAATTTCCCTGAGTTCTGAGTTAAAGGAAAATAAAAAAAAGATCGCTCGCGGAAGGGACTCGTCTACCGGCACTAGACGCACACGCGAATCGGAAAAGGGAGAGTGCGTGAGCCAGTGGCTCGAAAGATAGAATATACAAAATATAAAATATAAAATAATTCTTACTTTTTCTTTGATGATTGACCGGGTGTTTCCTGTTACTCTCTTTCTTCTTCTCTTCTTCTCGATCAGTGTCAGTTGCGCGAGTAAAGGAATTTGAAATTTTTAGATTAGCACCAGAAATAAAATGTATCGAAACATTTTCTAAATTTTGATGTATTAAAAAAAAACGTATTAAAAAAGAAGTAATGTACACTGGTTGAATTTTTAGTATAAAATGAGCAAGTATAAGGTCGTTTCTTCATGTAAAAATTAAAGATTAATTTTACAACTCTTGATAACCTTAATGTAAAAAAAAACTCTTAATAACACTTAAAAAAACGCGCTATTCTATTTACCTCGAGGGTGGTGTGGAAAAGATAGATTTCTTAGTGAATACTAATGATCTAAAAAACTATTTACTCTACAGATAGTGTCTAAAAAATAATTATTATTATTATTACAATAATCCATGAGCAAATGTACATTAATATTTTAAATTTATTACTTATTTAGTTGATGTTAACTATTCTTTGTAATTTACATATTATATACCTTTTAAAAGTAGTGAAACCTCTCCCCCCCCCCCCAAAAAAACCTTCTCAAGGTAAAAGGCTGGCAAGTATAAGGTCGTTTCTTCATGTAAAAATTAAAGATTAATTTTACAACTCTTGATAACCTTAATGTAAAAAAAAACTCTTAATAACACTTATGCAGACAAAACCAAACTTTTATTAACATTCATACAGACAAAATAAAAATTCTTAGAGCTTACTCTAAAATTCAACTTTAATTTTCAAACTTCGACAACTCTTATGTAGTCGAAATTATAAGTGCTGTATTCTATACAGTTATTTAATTATGGAAATTAAAAATCTTGATAACACTTATATAGACAAAATACTAGTAGCTTTACTGCATACTCTTAAGACGTGTGGATATTATAATCGTCAGATCAACAAATAATATATCTTCTTTCCTCTTGTGAATAAGTGATCGAACACAAACACTGGAAGAATATGTGATACTTATAGATCAAGTTGGAAAACAAATAATTATGTTAGGATGAATGTCTTCTTTTACCTATTCAATGAGTTAATCACAATCACTCAAATCATGATGCTTATACATCAAGCTAAAAAATCCGAAACTCGCATGTATGAAAATATGAACGTGTAACCATCTTCGCGTTAAGGGTCTGTTGGACAGATTACCATTTCTTTAGTGTCACGTCTCCTTCGATTATCTATACCTTCGATTTGACATAAATTCTCATTTTAATTTTAAGAAAAGAAAGTTATGATATCAATAAATAAATTGGCAAGTTTTTTGTTATAAAAAGTAATTGTTTTCAAATAAATAAATAACCGATTAAATTGAGGAAGGATTATAAATATATGTGTTCATATAAACACTCAATCAAATTGCAGCATGTGAAAAGGTGGATAGCCTGTGAAAAGATACAGTCGGGTACAATTAAAACTTTGAATAATTGCGACTGCTGCCACGTTCTGTACATGTAATAGAATGGTATGATGTTCTTAGATGACATTATCACATGACAAATGTGCCCATAATATGCAGTAATATCATGTTTGTCTAAAATTATTATGTAATTTAACAAGATTGTTTCGCATCATGAAAACTTTTTTATTTATTTATGGAAGCTACGAGCGGATGTATAATCTACTCTACTTAGTAATTCAGTAAATGTATTACTATCCTTAATTCATTAAAAATCTATGTCCAGGACGATTATATACAATTATATATGAGATTTAAATTCTGTTGATTTACATACATTTAAAAAAACAGGAACAAATTCTATCATGTAGAACGCAATTTTTTGACGGAAAAACTTGCCGCCCCGTCCTATCATAGATAACGATGTATACCATCTTTAAATTATTCAAGGTTAACCAAATTAACTTGTTAATGAAACACCGTTAAAAAATCTCTGAATCGATTTTTCATTCTATATGTATTTATTACTGTCCTTGACCAATTTTTGAAGAATTCAAACTTAATCTTGCAATCATTCTAAGCTCAATTTTTGGTTATTTGTATGTATGTTTTACAAACCTCTGTTAGTATTATCGGAAGATGGCAGAAAGTTGATTAAAAATAATTCTTACTATTATTACATATTAAAAAAATGTTATAAAATAAATTCTATGACTCAAGTTGGAAAATAAATCAAGTTTAAAAATTTTAAATTAATATTTATGTAGTTTACAGCTTTTAATTCCAAATCTTTACTTAACTAAAATCTTTACTTAATTAAAAAATTCCATTCTTTATTATTATTTGAGTGTGTATTTATTGTATTTATTGATGTTTAATGTATTTATTGATATCATAACTTTCTTTTCTTAAAATTAAAATGAGAATTTATGTCAAATCGAAGGTATAGATAATCGAAGGAGACGTGACACTAAAGAAATGGTAATCTGTCCAACAGACCCTTAACGCGAAGATGGTTACACGTTCATATTTTCATACATGCGAGTTTCGGATTTTTTAGCTTGATGTATAAGCATCATGATTTGCGTGATTGTGATTAACTCATTGAATAGGTAAAAGAAGACATTCATCCTAACATAATTATTTGTTTTCCAACTTGATCTATAAGTATCACATATTCTTCCAGTATTTGTGTTCGATCACTTATTCACAAGAGGAAAGAAGATATATTATTTGTTGATCTGACGATTATAATATCCACACGTCTTAAGAGTATGCAGTAAAGCTACTAGTATTTTGTCTATATAAGTGTTATCAAGATTTTTAATTTCCATAATTAAATAACTGTATAGAATACAGCACTTATAATTTCGACTACATAAGAGTTGTCGAAGTTTGAAAATTAAAGTTGAATTTTAGAGTAAGCTCTAAGAATTTTTATTTTGTCTGTATGAATGTTAATAAAAGTTTGGTTTTGTCTGCATAAGTGTTATTAAGAGTTTTTTTTTACATTAAGGTTATCAAGAGTTGTAAAATTAATCTTTAATTTTTACATGAAGAAACGACCTTATACTTGCCAGCCTTTTACCTTGAAAAGGTTTTTTTGGGGGGGGGGGGAGAGATTTCACTACTTTTAAAAGGTATATAATATGTAAATTACAAAGAATAGTTAACATCAACTAAATAAGTAATAAATTTAAAATATTAATGTACATTTGCTCATGGATTATTGTAATAATAATAATAATTATTTTTTAGACACTATCTGTAGAGTAAATAGTTTTTTAGATCATTAGTATTCACTAAGAAATCTATCTTTTCCACACCACCCTCGAGGTAAATAGAATAGCGCGTTTTTTTTCCTTTATTGACACTAAATTTAATGTTAAGTTCCATAATGATTTGTTTCGCAAATATACATCAAAGAAATCTGTACGTCTAAAATTATTGCTAATTAATTAACTGATAACTGCTTTCTTGAAAGCATTTGTACGTTACGTATACTATGGTCATGCAGAACATGAGTGATATAGCATTTTAATATTTATACAAGTTTACATCGTATCCTTCACAATTGTTTAATCTATATTATAGAATAATGAAAATAATATTTAGAATAAAAAGAAGTATATGTAAGTTAATTTCCAATATCCCTATGTTTCTTTATGATAGACGTATTATCATTTTTAATGCAACCCACCTAATTTGGTAAACGTTTAGAAAACTGTAATCGAATTCAAACTTTATGAAAACCTGTAAAAAATAGTGTCAGTAAAGTTGTGGTATCCCCTGTATGACTTTCACATAAATACTTACACGGTTGACATCATAAATTTAGTGTCTAAATTTTCAGGTAGGTCTCCCTGAAAATCATCTAGACCATATTTGAGCTGTTCAATATTGAATACTGTAAAAACTTTCGTCGATACTAAAAAATGAAAATTTAACTGGCTTGTCATGTCAAAAGAATTCTTTCCTTGTAAAATCTGATAGTTGTATGCCTTCATAAGTTCTCGTTACCGTATACTAAACAAAAAAATGCTTTTCCCTTGAGAAAAGCTCGTTACATCTGGAATCTGAGTGTACTATTGCTCTCTCCAAATTGCGAACAAATTCTAAACCACTTGTCTTCTGAACTTATAGAATAATTATAAATAGGAAAACATCCACTGCAAATCTGTAAAAACTTTGAATGATAAATAAATGATGCAAACACAACACTTTCACTAGCTTGTCACATAACAAGAAAATTCTGTATAATCTGACAGTTGTATTCCTTCCAGTAAAACCTGAAAAAGTCTCGTTACATCTGGAATCTGAGTGTACTTGCTCTCTCAAAATTGGGTGAAAATTCTAAATCACTTGTCTTCTGTACTTGTGCAATAATTATAAATCTTATAAAAATATTTTGCACATTACTATAGCTTCTCACAGGAATATAACATGACAGTTGCGTAACTTCTTAATAAAAATAGAAAAACATGTACTACAAACACTAAAAACTTTCTTCGATACTAAAAAATGAAAATTTCACCAGCTTGTCATGTCGCAAGAATTCTTTGCTTGTAAAATTGTGCCTTCGCAAGTTCTCTTTATACCGTATACTAATTAAACATGCTTTTTCATTGAGAAAAGTCTCGTTACATCTGGAACCACTTGTCTTCTGATCTTATTGAATAATAACAAAACTTTCAATAATACTTAAAAGAACACAACACTTTCACTAACTTCTCACATACCAAGAAAATTGTTTATAATCTGATAGTTGTATGCCTTCCAGTTAAACCTTAAAAATAAAAGAGAATATTTTAACAAAGAATCACTTCACAAATCCATTATTTGCATTGTATATTTATATAAATCAAAATAAAACTAAATACTTATCTAATTAAAAAGCACAACACTTTCACTAGATTGTCACATAACAAGAAAATTATTTATAATCTTATAGTTGAATAATGCCTTTCAGTGAAACTCCAGTGAAACTCCTTCCAGTCAAAAGAATTCTTCCAAAATCATTTTGGAGTTGACAAAAAAAACAGTTTACGATTTTTAATTCTGAAACTATTAGATCTACAGAAATTGTTCAAGAGACCTTTTACTATATTCTTTTGGAGTAGAATCAGCTAGTATTTTTATTATTTATGTAAACTCATTAACAAAAATTTTTGCTTTTGTCGGCCTTTTCATCAAAATTTAAAATTGTTATTCGTAGGGTTAGATAAATAAAAAAAATACTAGCTTATTCTACTCCAAAAGAAAATAACAAAAGGTCTCTTGTACATTTTCTTTAAACCTAATATTTTCTGAATTAAAAATCATTTTGGACTTGACAAAAAAAACAGTTTATGATTTTTAATTCAGAAACTATTAGATCTACAGAAATTGTTCAAGAGACCTTTTGTTATTTTCTTTTGGAGTAGAGTCAGCTAGTATTTTTATTATTTATGTAAACTCATTAACAAAAATTTTGCTTTTGTCGGCCTGTTCATCAAAATTTAAAATTGTTATTCGTAGGGTTGGATAAATAAAAAAATACTAGCTTATTCTACTCCAAAGGAAAATAATAAAAGGTGTCTTATACATTTTCTTTAAACCTAATAGTTTCTGAATTAAAAATCATTTTGGAGTTGACAAAAAAAAACAGTTTATGATTTTTAATTCAGAAACTATTAGATCTACAGAAATTGTTCAAGAGACCTTTTGGTATTTTCTTTTGGAGTAGAATCAGCTAGTATTTTTATAATTTATGTAAACTCATTAACAAAAATTTTTGCTTTTGTAGGCCTGTTCGTCAAAATTTAAAATTGTGATTCGTAGGGTTAGATAAATAAAAAAAATACTATCTTATTCTACTCCAAAAGAAAATAACAAAAGGTCTCTTGTAAATTTTCTTTATACCTAATAGTTTCTGAATTAAAAATCATTTTGGAGTTGACAAAAAAAACAGTTTACGATTTTTAATTCAGAAACTATTAGATCTACAGAAATTGTTCAAGAGACCTTTTGTTACTTTCTTTTGGAGTAGAATCAGCTAGTATTTTTATTATTTATGTAAACTCATTAACAAAAATTTTTGCTTTTGTTGGCCTGTTCGTCAAAATTTAAAATTGCTATTCGTAGGGTTAGATAAATAAAAAAATACTAGCTTATTCTACTCCAAAAGAAAATAAGAAAAGGTCTCTTGTACATTTTCTTTAAACCTAATAGTTGCTGAATTAAAAATGTTATTTTGTTTTCAATAGTGAATAACTAACGTATAAATGATACTCTTGGAAGATTAATAAATCGAATATATACCCTTTTAATTGGTCACAAAATGTTAATAAATTTCATAAGTTTTATGCAGTTCAACAAACATATCTAACAAAATTAAATGATATTGTCAATGTAGTGAGTTAATATTAATGCGTAATTGACTAGTGTAAAAGTAAAACACTTACACAACTAATTTTTCTTGGATCGTAGCACAATAATAAATGAATTTTCACTTCACTAATTCGGCCCAGGAATTGATAATAAATAAAAATATTTTTTTCACTTCACTAGTTTGTCACAGGAATATCTTTCCTTGCATAACCTAACAGTTCTGTAACATCCCAATGGAATATCTGAAAAATTATTTAAAACATTTTAACAAAGAATCAGTTCTCGAAACTCTTATATATATTGCATATTTATAAATAAAACTTAATACTTATCTATACTATAACTGGATCCTATATTATCACTTATTATAATTATTTGCGAAATTTTTAAATATCTACATATAAACTTATATTATAACAATATTTTTTATTATAATAAAATGAAACTGTTACTAAAAAAAATATTCATGTCCTGACATCAAGTAAAAATAATAAAATACTGTTTCGCAAATGAAATACTGTTTCATAAAAGATCGTCTGCATAACACATACTACGTGTATAAGTATATACATGATGATCTATATATATTACGGAAGTACGTAGCTCTGACGTAACCGGAATTACATTAATTGTTCAGTTTTCTCTCGCGAAAAGAAATGAGGGGTCCGAACTTTCACTTCACAATAACTTTTGATACAGGCAATTTCACAATATATGATCCTGATGTGATTTTGTTAGTTTTTTCGCAAGCTTTCATTTAGGTGCTCATGTGTGAGAAACAAAACTGTCGATGTCAAGAAAACTGAACGACAAGTTTCCAACAGGGCCAATTCAACGTATATAGTGTCTGGCTAGCACCCGACGGCGGCGTACGTACTGACACACCTTATACTTGCCATCGAGGCGCTACCGCGCCCCTTGATATCAATCTTTATTTTATTTTGTAATGTTTTTCACATTTTCAAATAATTAATTTATGTTGTAATAGCTAATTATTCTATCATAATAATCGCACAATTTTTTACTTTCTTGTATATACACTATATATAATAGAACAACATATATATTAAGATAGTAGATTATCAAATATTTTAATTAATAAATATATATATGACCTGCAACAAAATGTTACTAGTAATCATATTTTACATATATAATTACATTCATGGATTTGATTTACAACGAAAAGCCAACTTTTTATACTACATTTCAGATGTATTTATGCACTTCCTTTGCTTTTAATCAGAAGACACGTATCTCAGTATTTTTATTGTTTGATTATTTAAAATCCTATAATAATAATTTATTATCCTACACACATCACCAAATATTATATATGATTAATTTACAATTCTGAATATTTTTTATATTATTGTCCATCAGGAAAATAATGTAGGTATAGTTAATTTATGAGTAATGCATTTTATTTAATTAGCGGATGATGAAAGCCATTTAACAGTTTCCTTACCTCAAAGTATATGTTGTATAGATGGTGAAATATGAACAGCAATACGTATACTGCATTTATTAACTAGAGTAGATTATATTCTATGGTAATATATATATTTGGTGTAAATAAATTGACTTACAACGAGAAGCCAACTTTTTATACTTTAGATTTTAGCCATATTTAGACACTTCCGTTGCTCTGGATCAGAAGATTCGTGTCTCAGTATTTTTGTTACTTAACTCCATGAAGCCTTGCAAATTACTAAATAATTTTAAACTTTTTTTTTTAAATAATTAAAATCCTGTAATATTTTAATCTAATTTATTACTTACACGCACCACCTTATGTTATATTTGATTAATTAACATCTAATATTTTTTATATTCTCTTCTCCATCAGAAAAAGAATATATGTAGTTAATTGATCCCTAATGGATTATATATTACACATCTTATTTCATTTAATCAGCGGATGAAATCCCTTTAATAAATTCAAAGCTAATACTTACAGTGAGAAACGAAGCTATTAACGTAAAGTCTGGTGATCATACGTTGATTTTTCATCCTAACTATGTTGAATCACCTGTAACAGAAGGAATAATTTATTTTAAAACAAAGAATTATGTTCTTTTATTTAAAAGTTAATTTAATGAAAAATAATTGAAGTATACATATCTGATATAGTGAGATCCATTTATAGTATTTTGATATCGTTATCCAACTTTTCTGTAAAAGCATTTTTGTACTTGAAACTTTTTGCAGATTCTAGATTCAACACTATTGCACACGCATGATATGAGTTTTATCGGCTTTTAGCGCATTTTAGATAATATAATACATAATATAATTTATCTTAATTTTGGAGTACCCATGCGGAGGTTATAAACTAGCAGAAATCAGCAGTAGATTGATACTTCAAGTTAGACATAATGACTGGTCTCAATACATTTTCGTTTCTGCTAGCCATAGACATAATAAGTCTGCTAGATGACTTATAGCTGATACAATAGCTGATAACCTCATCTACGTTAGTACTCAAGAGTTTATTAAAATTATATTATTTAAAACTCATACTGTGCATGTACAACAGTGTTTAAACTTGGACCTGCTAATAGTTAAAAGTGCATAAATGCACTTACAGAAAAGATGGAAAATATCAAAATACCATCAATGGACTATATCAGATACGTATATTTCAATTCTCTTTAAATAAATTAACTTTAAAATAAAAGAACATAATCCTTTGTTTTAAAATAAATTATTATTTCTTTATTATAGGTGATTCGACGTACATAGTAAAAAAAAACAAATTATTATAATCAGACTTTACTGAACCGATATCGTTTATCACTGTAAGTACTACTTTTTAATTTAATTATTAGTTAAACTCTTCTTAATCGTACAATCCCTTTATTCTAACATTAACTATTTTCAGAAGCATTTTTAATTTTTGATTTACTACTTGTAAAACAACTATTTGTTTCATCCATTGATTAAATAAAATAAGTCAAGAATACAGTAAAATTGTAAAAATAATAATTACTATTTTTTTGGTTTTATTAAGGCACGCTATTTCTTATGTTTTTTTAAATATTTAAACTATAAAGATTATTATTTGCTATTTAGATGATTATGTTAAAAAACCATCTATATACCAACGTATATTATTTTCCTAATGCAAAAGAATACAAGAAATATAAATTATAATTAATGTAACAAAATTTTAATTTATATTTTATTCATATAAGGAGTGGAGAATCCTCAGCGTCAGCCAGATCCTCTGCAACCTCAGCAAAATCAAGGAGATGGTCGAATTGCTATCCGAGGTAAATTAAAAAAAATACACCTAGTCATTGTAAAAAACATATTAAATGATAACTAATTGAATATTAAAAATCAGTATCGAATATTTAAAATAAAAGAAAACATTAAAACTTTGAACATTTCAGGTAGAAGAGGAGTACGAGCTGGACGCAATAGAAGGAGACCATATTATCTTAGACCGTTAAACCCATACCAGCGGAATCTGCAAAATCTTGCAGATTTTATTAATAGAATGGCTATGGGCAACGTCGAAATGACCCGTAGGTCTCAGTTTTTAAATAGGGTGGAAAATGAAGTTGAAGAAGAGGCAGAGGTACAGCCAAATGAAGAACAATGAAAAATAATAAAAAAAATGTGTAAAAGGTACTAAACCCGAGTCTTTGATTATTTTGTTACCTCTTCAACTCATGTTCAACTCAACTGAGAATACTGAGATCTTTAAAGAAAAATTTTAATACTATGTAATTCCTAATTATATGTAAAGTTAATTAAGAGTAACTTAATGATTTAAATTTATATTATGCTTAAACAAAAATATGCAAAGATATAAGTACTCGTGTTTTGCGTATTACAGTAATGACTCTAATTATTATGATAAGAAATATACAAATTCAAAATAAAAAACTTACAATTACTTGATTCCGATTGCTGGTCTAAACTTAATTGATATGCCAGCTATTCACTAGTCTGGTAATAAATAGAATCAGTGAGGCCGATAGAATATTTCAATATATTCACACACACAAATCTTTTTGTTTTGCAATATCTTACTTAATGACTCTAATTATATTGCGATAAGAAATTATGCAAAAATAAAAAACTTACGCTTACTCTATTCCAATTGCTGGTCTAAATTTAATAGATATGCCAGCTATTTTCCTAGTTTGTTAATAAACACAAACAATGAGGCTGATAAAAACAGGAACTTTTTTGTTTTCCAGTATTTGCCGCAAGCATATAACCTCACATGAACCAATATGGTAAATAATAACTTATAAAAATCTGAAAAAATAAAAAAACATTTAAACAAAGAATAAGTTCATAAAATTCTATATATATATATATATAATATATTTAAATGTGATATAAAACTAATACTTATCTGATTGTGTTCTCGTAATTCATTTTTTCCATAACCGTGTAAAAACAAAAATATTAATTATATTTGACACTTTTTTAAAATCTATATTTATGTTATTATTTAACAATATTTAGCAATATATATATACAGAGACAGCAAAAGGAAATTCACGTTGATAAAAAATAACACTGTGTATGAAAACATCGTCTGTCGTCTGCGGAAAAATAACGTATACTAAAGTATATCTATATAGCCCAGAATGACGTAGATACTACGTCACCGGATATCCGTCGAATAATTGTTCTCCCTTGAGGAGAATTGAGGAGTCCGAACTTTCACTTTACAATATCATTCGATAGAAGCAATTTCACAAAATATGGCCCTGATGTGATTTTATTACTTTCGTCGCAAGCTTTCATTTAAGCGCTCGTACGTAAGAAACGACGCAGTCAATACGAAGAAAACCGTACATCAAGGTTCCAACAGGGCAAGTTCAAAGTATAATAGGGTCTGGCTAGCGCCCGACGGCGGCGTACGTACTAAAGTACCTTATACTTGCCATCGTGGCGCTACCGCGCCCCTTGATTTTAATTCCCGGAAAACGTCGTGCTGGAACAGAGGCCAGGACACGAGTAACCAAAAATATCATTGACCGCACTGGAGCAGAGGCCAGGATGCGAGTCTGCTCTCAGAGGGGAGAAGGGCGGTTATAAAGGGCACGCAGGCCCTACCTTCACACCCCCGGGAAAGTCCCTTCGGGAGCAAAATTCTAATCGGAAAACTCCGGAAAACTCTTCCATCCAGTTTTCCCCAATTGGACCGCCAATTCTGGGGGAGCGTGGTAGAAGAGTAAGGGTAGCGGGTTCGCTCTCTCATCGAGATGTCGTTACAAGTGTCTTTCCGACACCTGTACAGCGCTTTTTAATTCTCTCCCTCAATATTATAATGTTTACTTGTTTACTCAATATTAGTAATGATTACTTGTAGCTTATGTAAACATTTTTTTGTTTTTCGGGAAAGAAGTATAATAATATTGCTGAATGAATTTATCGCTCGAATATGGTGATTAATAATAGAGAAAACCAATATTCATCTCTTCGAGCCAGTAAAATATTTTTATTCAAAATTTCCGACGTTTCGAGTCGTTCCGACTCCTCATCAGAGCTGCAAGGCCAAATTACAATATAACATTATAATACTAAAAAAAAATTTTTTACAATAATTTAAATTACTAATTTTACCGTATAATTAATATAAATTATTCTAACATCTTTCCTTAAGATTTGTACTGGGATACGCCAGCTAAAAACAACGTTATTTTAAAATAGGTTAATAATTACACTAATAATTCAAACAATTATTTTTAAAAAAACAATAATAAAATATTACTTTAGACAATGACCAAAACTTTTTCCACGAAGGTGTCACCAGATGGTGATGTGACACCTTCGAGGATCAACGATCAACTAGTTCTAGATTACAAGCGCTTCGATTTTGATATTGCGAAATCACTCATACAAAGCTTTACCATATCGTTAAATACAAATAAAGATATTCTATACAACGGCCAAAGAGTCGGTCCGCCGACCGATACTATACGGCAAACATACATTTATAGGAAGTGGCACGAGTATATTAACATGTGGTAGCTTCAGGATCCCGCGCAGAAAATTCAAACGCTTCTTCTATCACTACCACGATTACGTAGAAGTATAACCGGAGCGTTGCCTAGCAATTCGGACTCCCGAATCTCCCACATAGATGTGCCGCTCCGCCCCACCAGCCAATCACTATATCATACATGTTGGCAATGTAAGAGAACGCGAAGCGGTGTGCCACTCCCTTTCATTTGTTGTTCTCCGTATCTCGCACGCTCGCCGCACAGCCTCTCTGTTCGGTTGATATCAATATAAAAGTGACTAAGGTTTTTTTGGATTAGACTTTAAATTCGATAAGACATTTTTGTAACTACTTTTGAGGTGGCACGTATCCTCAGCTCTATTAAGAGTGCCGTTAAATTATTGAATATGTAACATTTCTGAAAAACGCCTACGGAAGGTAGACGGTTCTTTATCCATAATTTTAATCTTATCAAAATTAAAAGAGTGTCCCGTCTCCACCGCATGAACCGCAATTGGAGAGGAAAGATCTCCTTTTTCTATATAGCGTTTATGTTCTGTTTCTCTATTTTTTAATGGACGATAGGTTTCACCAATATAAGTTGAATCGCAATCAACGCAATCGATTTTATAAACAACGTTTCTTGTATCGCCAACAGCAGTAGGATCTTTGCCTAGTCTTATAAATTTATTGAATTTGTTGTCAATTTTGTTTACTAATAATTTATCGTTCTTTTTTAATACTGTTTTTAACTTGCTATTGAATCTCTCATAATATGGAAAAACCGCTATATTGTTTTTTACTTTTGCACAATGCTTAATATTTGAATCGCCATTTACACAATTATTGTTATCATTATTCTTATCTATATTTGAATTATCCGAATCTGTGCCCTCATTTTTATGTCGTATGAGGCCACGATTGCGAATAATTCACTTTTTACAAATTATTAACAAATTCAAGTGGATAATCATTAGCTATCAAAATCTTTTTTGCATGCTCTATATTCTGCGAATGGAATCGTGAGTCTGATAATAACATCGCTCTATCAAGTAGATTATATAAAATTACTATCTTTTGATTTTTGGGATGATGTAAATAATAATTAATGTATCTAGCTGAAGCTGTTTTATTCTGGAACCAATTTGTAAAAATATTACCATTTTTCTCATATATGAATTGTATAGAAAATGGTAATGTCTAGAAAATTAATACTGTTATTTATTTCAATTTCGGAAGTGAATTGTAAATTTCTATTGTAATTATTGAAAGTATCGAGAACAAATTCCACTTTATCTCTCTCAATAATCAAAAGGCAATCATCTACGTATCTATAATACAAAGGCACATTCGCTTTAACAATGTTCAAACAATGTGTTTCGAGCTCTTGTAATACCAAATTTGCAAAGACAGGGCTAGAGCCGAAACCCATCGGCGCACCCGAGACCTCTTTATAATATTTACCATTAAATACAAAATAAGTGCAATCTAGCGAGGTTTTAATACCATCTATAAATTCGTCTCTGCAAATACAATTGATAATAGAGAGCCACTTCCATCTGGTTTCAATCGCAGAAATAATCATCTCTTTTGGAAGACTAGTAAACAATGAGACGACGTCGAATGAAGCAAAACAATATTTATTCGGTAATTTTGTATCTTTCAATATATTCTTAAGTTGTAAACTGTTTGTGATGTTTGATTTCGGTAGAGAGAAATGTTTTGAAAATAAATTTGATATACACTTGTCAAAAGAGTACGTGGGGCTATTGACCGCAGAAACTATAATACGTACAGGATTGACCGGTTTGGGTATTTTTACTAAGCCATATGCTTTCGGCAGCGAAGTGTGTTCGATCCCTTTTGAAGATAAACCTTTAAAAGCCGGATCACAATCTAAGACACCCCGCATACTCCAAAGGTCGATTAATTTCTTCATATAAAAAATTCTTGAAAAATAACCCGGAGTTATTTTTTACTCGAGCAGATAAAGACAACGTTACAGTGGCAATCGAACGCTCTGCATACATCCATAAGGTAGAAGAAACTCTGAGGGATGAGAAGTTCTACAGGATAGTAAAAGTTAATCCAACTGCTGGAATAAAAAAACCTATGAAGAAATTAATCGACCTTTGGAGTATGCGGGGTGTCTTAGATTGTGATCCGGCTTTTAAAGGTTTATCTTCAAAAGGGATCGAACACACTTCGCTGCCGAAAGCATATGGCTTAGTAAAAATACCCAAACCGGTCAATCCTGTACGTATTATAGTTTCTGCGGTCAATAGCCCCACGTACTCTTTTGACAAGTGTATATCAAATTTATTTTCAAAACATTTCTCTCTACCGAAATCAAACATCACAAACAGTTTACAACTTAAGAATATATTGAAAGATACAAAATTACCGAATAAATATTGTTTTGCTTCATTCGACGTCGTCTCATTGTTTACTAGTCTTCCAAAAGAGATGATTATTTCTGCGATTGAAACCAGATGGAAGTGGCTCTCTATTATCAATTGTATTTGCAGAGACGAATTTATAGATGGTATTAAAACCTCGCTAGATTGCACTTATTTTGTATTTAATGGTAAATATTATAAAGAGGTCTCGGGTGCGCCGATGGGTTTCGGCTCTAGCCCTGTCTTTGCAAATTTGGTATTACAAGAGCTCGAAACACATTGTTTGAACATTGTTAAAGCGAGTGTGCCTTTGAATTATAGATACGTAGATGATTGCCTTTTGATTATTGAGAGAGATAAAGTGGAATTTGTTCTCGATACTTTCAATAATTACAATAGAAATTTACAATTCACTT
Organism: Philotrypesis tridentata; assembly: GCA_018906965.1. Lineage (NCBI taxonomy): Eukaryota > Metazoa > Arthropoda > Insecta > Hymenoptera > Pteromalidae > Philotrypesis > Philotrypesis tridentata. The sequence continues at coordinate 10,977 of JACCIB010001026.1, read as the reverse complement.
CCGAAATTGAAATAAATAACAGTATTAATTTTCTAGACATTACCATTTTCTATACAATTCATATATGAGAAAAATGGTAATATTTTTACAAATTGGTTCCAGAATAAAACAGCTTCAGCTAGATACATTAATTATTATTCACATCATCCCAAAAATCAAAAGATAGTAATTTTATATAATCTACTTGATAGAGCGATGTTATTATCAGACTCACGATTCCATTCGCAGAATATAGAGCATGCAAAAAAGATTTTGATAGCTAATGATTATCCACTTGAATTTGTTAATAAATATTGTAAAAAGAGAATTATTCGCAATCTTGGCCTCATACGACATAAAAATGAGGGCACAGATTCGGATAATTCAAATATAGATAAGAATAATGATAACAATAATTGTGTAAATAGCGATTCAAATATTAAGCATTGTGCAAAAGTAAAACACAATATAGCGGTTTTTCCATATTATGAAAGATTCAATAGCAAGTTAAAAACAGTATTAAAAAAGAACGATAAATTATTAGTAAACAAAATTGACAACAAATTCAATAAATTTATAACACTAGGCAAAGATCCTACTGCTGTTGGCGACACGAGAAACGTTGTTTATAAAATCGATTGCGTTGATTGTGATTCAACTTATATTGGTGAAACCTATCGTCCATTAAAAAATAGAGAAACAGAACATAAACGCTATATAGAAAAAGGAGATCTTTCCTCTCCAATTGCGGTACATGCGATGGAGACGGGACACTCTTTTAATTTTGATAATACTAAAATTATGGATAAAGAACCGTCTACCTTCCGTAGTCGCTTTTCAGAAATGTTACATATTCAATATTTTAACGGCACTCATTAATAAGGTACATCTCGACAGTAGTCAAACATATCTGGCGTGAGTGGTTGAATCCGCAGCTTAGATAATTTTATATTCCTGCCACGACTAGCTCGTGTAGTTGTAAGCCAATACACTCGCTATAGAAAGAAGGCGCGTGCCGGCGTCAACGGCGGTCAACGGCGCGTGTCATAGACGTAAGTTTTACTAAACACATTTGTAAAAACTAGCGTACAAGTACGATATTAAAAATACGAACCTAGACTAATAAAGTGCGACTGTGTGAATACATTACCTGCGTAAAACTGGAAATCCCTGTCTGACGCCAACAATAAATAAAAAACAAAGAGTAAAAGAATATATTAGATGCACAATTTATTAATACTAACTGAGACGCCCTTCATATACTAACACAACCCTAAAAAGTAACTAGACTAGTTATGTACTTAGACTAGTTAACAGTAGAAAGAGAGGGAGGCATCCGCAGACCTCGGCGGCCACATCAAGACAACCATCAGCAGTGTGTCCGCGCTTTCAAAGCGTCTTCGCATTTTCCAGCAGTGTGCCCACTCTTTAATGAGCCGCCTTCGCACCTACCAGCCAGCGTCTTCATTACCAGCACAAGCGACCACGGACATATCCTACAACGTACACAGACCCTACCCCTAATTAAAAAATTTAATTTTTAATATAACTTAATATTATTGTTTAAACAAATTTTTTTTATGTTTTTAAGTTGAGTTACAAGTTGGCATGCCGCTTGGCCGTGTATAATATATCGGACATGACGCCAACTTGCAACATTCATATCAACTATTTAAATAATAAATTTATGTAAATAAATGCTCGTATGAGATTCTTTGATTAAGAAACTATGTAAATCGCAAAAAATCCGGATGCGATTCGTTAATTTTCATTCCAAAAACATCGTTGCAAGATTGAGAGAAAACACAGCGTGCGCGCGAGAATCGAGTCGACAGACACGGCTAAGCTTGCCCCCGGAGTAGAGATTATATGTTTCACTTTGTCGATAAACTTCTCAAGTATGTACGAAATAGACATTTCACATGCCGAATATTATTTACTGAGGCACTTTTGCCATATAAATTTCTAACGTACATGATCGTTAGTTCATCAGCTTTCGACTCATGTATAGTTTTTAGGATAAATCATCAATTAACATTGTAAAAATAGCAACAAAGGCGTTAAAGTCTCGTGACCAGCGTATTTGTATGCGAGTTATTTTGTTTTGCGGAGCTTGTCATTAGCAACAAACCATTATTTATTGTTAATTATACATCGATCAAAGTAGGTTTACTACACCATTCCCAGCACACCCCCCCAGAATCCTATACCATTACCAGCACAGGCCAGTTCTGGCACAGGCATTCCCAGCACACCAGAATCCTATACCATTACCAGCACAGGCCAGTACCAGCACACACCAGTTCTGGCACATGCCTGCAAAAATGACGCTCGCAGCACGCCGCCAGCGGCGAGATCCTGCGTTTGGATGCCAACCGCGAGATCGAGAGATCTCTTGTTTATCGATCGTGATAGCTACTTTACCGATAGGGGGCAACTGCTTTACCCTATAAGTCTTTCATGTGTTATATAACAGTTTCGGACTAGTTTTCAAGAACAGTAGTAGATTACTACGTTATCGATAAGGACAACATCTTTATCCCGTAAGACTTATATGTTATATAACCATATATATATGTATAGTTGAATAGATTCGGACTGGTTTTTGCAAACTAATCCGCTAGGTGGTGTATCTCATTAATACAATGAGTAAATTATATCCACCCACAATCAAAGTAGCAGAGTAAAGAGGTTAAATAAAGCGAAGGCGGAGTAGCATGCATACCCTCAGCATCATGGCTTCTCTACCAATATTGGATGAGTCACATAATGATGAGTGGAGCATTCTCAACTATCTTAAGCTACAGGAACTGTCAGCTGTGACAGATCCTGTACTTAATAACGAGAGACCCAGAGATCAGCATGATCCTGAGGCCAAGTTGAAGTCGGTTAGGGAGCGGCTGCGGTTAGCTGTTAGGGAATATATTCCCTTAGGTAACCGGCATCAGCATCCTCGAAAGAGAATGCAGAAGCTGTTACCCAGTGAGCCGCGCAGTAGACTGGCTATCACAGAGCAGCGACTCTTGGATTATGCTGATAATTGGGAGTCGATTCGAAGAGAACGGGAAAGGCTTGCTGCCAGCATCCGTCCTCCTCCTCTAGAGGAGACAGGACCCTGGTGTCGCAAGCAAACCTATCTCTAGAATCTTTCTCTCGCTTTTGAGGATGTCATGGAGGGGTAGCTATAATGGCTGTACCTCACAGGTGGGGACGTGGCAAGGGCCTCCACTCTTCCTCAAAAAAAAAAACAATTATTTTTCAATCTTTACAAAGTCATGAATAATTTTTTCAGATCATAATTTTTAGATTGTTTAAAAAAAAAATTCACTACTCTCATGCTTTGAGACTCGACCATTCTAAATTTTTTTATAGCCATCCCGATCAGGCATAGAGTTAGTGTTTGATGAATACGAGCTGAATGCAGAGTCATTTTTTGACGTACAAGGACTAAATGCTTCATATCCTTGTTTTTTCGGATATTTATCAATATTCGACAAATTTTGTAGTAAATGTTTTGTGAAACCAGAATCTTTCCGGTATTCCACCTCTTTCTTTTCACCTTTGCTTTTATCCATTGTTGAACAAATGTATCAGAGACGCTTACTGTAAAATGTTTACTAGCATAATGATCCTTATACCAAATGATGTTTTGTATTTATAGGAGCCCCATCCATCGTTCCTATACGTGAGGTACAACCAATTCACTATTACCTCTCCGATTATTTTCCTACTTAATTATCACCTTCTACCATCTTGAATTCACTCCCACTCCATTGCTCTAGCTACAGGTTGATGCAATTCTATCATATATTTCTTCATAAGTTGCACGTTGTGAAGAGCACAACAGGATTTATAAGCTCCATGTGATGATTACATACTGTTACAAGTTTGATCTTTTCCAGAGGTGGGTATCCCATTTCAGCTATGTCAATAACGTTAAATTTAAAACGTTCTAACCATTCCTTTTTTAACGATCCCATCACTAGAACTCTCTTCGAATCGTGTAAAGCTTCTCGAAGTATCTTTCCAATTTCTGTATACTCAACATCTCCAGATGTCCATGATAAACCATGATAATGATGTTCTAACCATGTATTCTGCTGCTTGTATTTATCAGTAAGTCGACGCCATGGAAAACTTTGATCTTGAAGGGAAACTATAACAAGCTCCTTGAGAATAAAGTCATTACCTGACTTCTTAAAGCCTTGCATATCAATCAAGTACTCCATGTTGAATGATACTCGACTGAGGTTGCTTCTCTTCTTTATACATGTATCCCCACCACTACCTCCACTATTTCTAAAAACAAGTTCAATCTTGTTCAAAAAAGTTCAAACAAGTGTTCTTACATCACCATTAGTAGGATTATACTGAACTATACGATCATGTAGAATCAAGCAGTAGGCAGATGTCCCTGCAGGGAAATTCTCTTTTGATTCGAACTCGAGGCGGACATCGACTGATGCATTCTTCAAAGACTCATTTTGCTTTGAGCAATCAATCACGATGAGAGGTAGAAAAGTGATAAAGTGTATCTTTTTTAACTTAGGTTCAACACTTTTATCATAGTATGCACTTTGAAAATTTGCATATATATCGTAAAGCATAGAGTATTGATTACGATTTATATCCAGATTTAGATTTCCATAAGGGTAGTATTGCGAATTGAGAAATAGTTTTACATTACTGATATTACAATGATCGAAATGACTGGCATTAACTACATTCATTCCTTTGCAATTTGTTTGAAAGCCGAGAATAATAAATCGAGGTTTTTCCAATTGATTAGACGTTTTCACTGTCCAAACATGTCTGGGTGTAGTAGGAAGCAAAGGATATTCATACAACTCCCAACTGTGGAAACTCATGTCGATAGGTTCACTCTTTTAATATAATTAAGTAGACTAATTTTATGCATATTTGAAAGGACTACATAGGGCATCAACCATTCGATTCTTGTTAAAATAATTTTAAATTCTTCATATACAGCTGGAGTAGTATCTGTTGCAGCCGTAGTGGCTGTTTGGATAACTGCATTTAAATCATTTCTCGATCTAGTGAGTATAAGTTCATGCTTTACATTGACAACTATCTGATAGTCCTCCGCGAAGCCAAGAAGCATACTCAAAGGTATAGATATGTCAAAGTAGCCGTCGCTATTCGTTAGCTTCTCTTTCTCCTCGACATCGAGCCAGCCGACATTTTGAACGATTAGACTTTGACTAGGATTGATCGAAGTCCATCCTTTCATGAGACTAGTCAATCCGACGTTCTTGCATTTGTCAATCTCTATAGCGTTTATCTCATATCTTATTTCCTCAAACATGTGACAGATGGCATTGTTTACTAGTTTAGTATTCGTTGCTAGTGTACCATCAGGTTTGGTTAATCTACCACATACATGCAACGCGCTGCGTGAAGGTAATAAACACAAGTCTTGATGTTGAACAGAGATACGAATTTCATCACTATTGTTGTAAGACGAAGCTGTATATGGTTGATGAGCATGAATTTCATAATTAGATATAGAATCATCGAAGGTTATACTGGAGATCTTATATTTAGAATCTCTCCCGTTTTGACAACAGAAGAATAAACACATTATTTTCCACCAGGTTTGACTCTTAGTCCGAGTCCTCTTAAGAACTGTACCTTTTGTCGTGTTAGCGTTCTGACTGATCGCTGACGACTGATGATTGGTTGACATTTTGGTTTACTTATATACCCTCTGCCAGTATAGACGATACCCATCACGCTTGCTTTAAGTGTAACCGAATTGTTATTATTTCACCACGAAAGTTAACTAGATTTCCGTCTTGATCAACTATACGTAGTTGTAAATAATCAATGGACTTTGTAGTGATCTGAAGATAAATGACTTGTGATAGGACCTCGATGATTTTGTAGCCGGGTGGAACTGCTGGGAAAAACTCATGTATAGTATGAACCCGTTCTCTGTTTATATAAGCTCCAGCAGTGATGTTGCACTCAACTCGCAGTGCGTTAACTTTAAGAATGGATACCGGTAGATCTGAGTTGTGTGTGATATTAGCCTCGAGGACACGTTGTGTAAAGCCCAATAGTTGACCAATAGAATCTCGAGGACGGAAGTCTATTGTCTCACTACACTTTATTATATTACGCAGAGTATTGTTATTGGGCTTGAGAGAGATCGAAATATCTTGCTGACTAATGTATCAACAAGAAAATTTTCAATGTCTTCAATCTCGTAGCTACCAGTTGGTAAGTGAACTATCTCTTCACCTATGTAGAACTTATTGTTACCGGTATCGATATTGGGAATGGAGTTGAATGTAAGCAATTCGACTAATCCGAGAATGTAATTCTTAGTTGTAGAAAGTTCGATTGGTGGGAAGTATTGGGCTTCGAGGATTGAAGTTTTAGCGGAGAGAGTTAAAGTCAATGATGAATCGTCCATGACAGTTAAATTGAGAATAACATGTCAGTTAATTTTCATCTCTTTATATAGTCTCCAGTCAAAAATTTAAGACAAAGATGTCCACAATTAAAGGTATTATAATCTTAATATCTTTCAGGATTATATTTCACTTCACCAACACCTAAATATAGCAATAAATCTATCGGAGGTTGAAGATTTCCAAAACTATCAAAGTAAACAACGTTAACACCTCGTTTGCGGTAAGCGATCCGATGTGTACCCGGATCTCGAGTATCATCCAAATTGACTATAGCTGATTCGTTGTAGTGAGGACCACTCTTCGGTAAGGAGTCTCGCATAAATACACCATGAAAGTTCGAGATCTTCATGATTTTAGCATACTTTACAATATCGAAATCTGTAAGCGCTTTCTTAGGTAATCTTACTTTGACAATCTTTTTTTTTAACCCCTTGCCTACTCTAGGCTTCAAGAAAAGTCCTAATCCTTTCTTATGTGGTTTCAAGTATAGTCCTCTACCAAGAGCTATTTCTTCCATCTTTTTATTGTATCTTTGACTTTCCTCTAACTTGAGCTTTGCAGATTTAGCATCATCCACAGCCTTAGCTATTCCTGCAGCACCTCCGGTAAGTGCACCAGCTGTACTCAGACCAGCAAATATTGGAACAAGAAATGGTAAGAAACCACCTACTTTTGAAGGAACTGGCAATATTCGAGGAACAACTATATTCCTTTTACCACCAGCTTTCTTAACCATTTTTCGAGCACCCTCTAAAGCTGAATGAATAACCTTACTAGCTGATGAATGAGGAACAACTGAGTTAGAAGCAACCATAACTATCCTATGAAGCGTAGTTCGTGACTTCTTCACTCCCATACCGAATCTTTACTTTAATTTCATAGCACTAGTGACAGCCCAAGCAGCTGCTCTTTCCTTAATCCCTGAGTCTTTTGCTTTAACTCTTTGCCAAGCCTTTTCAGCTAGAACTCTATCTGCAATGTTCCTAGCTTCAACGTTTTCACGGTTTTTAGAATAAGCTATATCGTGCTCTTTGCAAGTAACGTCGAGTGGGTTAATTCCCGGATCACCTCGAGCAAGACGTTTAGCTAATTTAGTACCAGGTCCACAGTACTGATATCCCGGTAAATGAAGTTCAATTGGTAGCTTATTGATAAGATGATTAACGAATCCACGACCACGTCGTTTGTATATTATCATCACACCTTTAAGGCTAAATAACAACTGATGTTGGAGAGTATAAAAGCGCTATATTTATACTCTTCATCATCAGTTGTCAATCAGCTCTCTCTAACAATGAACGGTTTTGCGGACCATCAAATTGTGGTAAAACTAACAGTTTACTTGCTCTCATTACACATCCCAATGGTGTCAGATTCGAGAATGTGTACATGTACTCAAAGTCTCTGAATCAATCAAAATATCAATTTTTAAAAAATCTATTAGAACCTATAAAGGGTATAAAGTATTTCCCATTCAGCGAGCATGAAGATGTTATAGCCCCCGATAATGCTCTTCCCAACTCAATCATGATATTTGACGATGTTGCTTGCGAGAAGCAAAACAACATCAAAGCATATTACTGTATGGGTAGACATAAAAAAGTTGACTGTTTCTATCTTTGTCAATCTTATGCACAAGTTCCAAAGCATCTCGTGTGTGACAATGTAAATCTGTTCTGTTGGTTATCTTTCGACAAGATGATCTAAATCTCAAGCATCTGTATGATGATCATGTTAATTCCGATATGAACTATGTGCAGTTTAAGAATTTATGCTCAAAGTGTTGGTCTGATGATAAGCATGGATTTTTGATGATTGATAAGGATAGTCCAATTAATGGTGGTAGATACAGAAAAGGTTTTGACTGCTTTGCTATAAATATAACACGGATGTAGCAAAACCAACAGTATGTCTCTATCGATTGCAGAATCAACAACATGAGTGATATTGACAAAGAAAAAAATATTCTACAGCAGCAAATATAGCATGTTGAAGGCGGAAAAAGATGATTTTGAAAGAGTTGTCGAGGATACATTTAAACCAATTGTCAATCCTCTGCATCAGCTTGTGTCTACAACAACTACTACTACTGAACAAAAGTCACCAGCCTCTTAACGAAAGAAGATTTCTTCTTCTCTCAATAATACTGTGATGAAGAAACCGAAAATGAAACTCGACAACAGTATTCATGATGATGATGATGACGATGATGATGATAGTTTTGATGAAACTTTGAATGAAGAGAATGTAGCTAAGATAGATGATGATAATTTTGAAACAGCTGCTAGTGCTATAGAAGAAGAAGAAGATTATGAAAAAGATAAGTATATTCAGATGTTGAAGCATAAAAAGGATATTGATAAAATTTACGGAATTCGAAAGAAGAATGGGCAGTGGATGTTAGGTGATTCTCCCATTATCTTCCGTGATAAAAGCATCAAAGTGAAAGATGGAAGATACATGAAAACTGATGGTTTGATGGAGTTACTGATAACTAAAGATCCTAAGAATTATAACCAAACTGATCTAAAAACTTATCAAACTATCCTTGAGACGACGAATGCTCATAAGAAACAGCATAAAAATAGTAAATCGATTCGAGTTCATAACAATAAAAAAATATACCAACATCATAGCACCACTTTTTAAGAAAAGGGGAGGAGCGCTATTAAAAAGGCAAGCTCTACCTCGATACAAAATTGCTCGACAAAATAGTCAAATGGATTATGTATACTGGAACGATCCTAACGAGTTGGTTGACAGACTTCGTTTGCTTGTAGCTGAGCAATCAGCTGGTAATCCTAGTCATATTAATGAAATTCATTCTATCATTGAAGAGCTACGTGAGGATGGGTATATATATTGAACGTATCAAACTTTCATCATCATTTCAAAGATGAGCGTTGATGTATTTGGATGTAATCTCAAGAAAAGCGAAGGTAGTCGCGGACCTCCTGGTTTTGGATTCAAGATCACTATAGAAGGCCACTATGACCTGGATAATAAGAGGCTCTGCAATTTGGCGTCTCCTCTTCAGCCGGATGAAGCAGTCAACTTGGAAACTCTACAAGCAGAAATACAAAAAATTAAGAATCTAACATCTCGTTTGGAGCAAGATCTCAAGAATTTGGATTCTCTAGTAGAGGCACACAGAGATGAAATTGATTCGAAGTTGTTGAGTCAGGAGATGACAATTGAGGCTATAAAAAGGAGTGCAATAAAATCATGAGCAATATTCACTCTGTAGTTGTCTAGCATGGAGCATAAAAAGGCAGTAGTTGAAGAACTTCACAAGCCCGCTCGTCGCAATTACCCATGACGAAAGTTTGATGTGCGAGGATTAGATGAAACATGGCAAGCTGATTTAGTAGAGATGCAACCTTACGCTAAAGAAAATAAAGGTTGTAGATATCTTCTTACAGTTATCGATGTATTCTCCAAGTTTGCATGGGCTGTTCCTGTAAAGAGAAAGACTGGAGAGGAAGTTGCAGCAGCGTTAAAATCAGTATTGCATCAAGGTCGAGTATCGAAAAATTTACATACAGACAGAGGTAAAGAGTTCTACAATACGAGTTTTGACAAATTGATGAAACAGTACAAGATCAATTTATATTCAACGTATACCAATCTTAAAGCTTGTATATGTGAAAGTTTCAATCGTACGTTAAAACTAAATGTGGTTGCAATTCAGTCTTCAAGGAAATTATAAGTGGTTAGATATCTTACCTGATATACTGAAAAAGTATAATGATACCAAGCACCGAACGATTGGAATGAAGCCTAACGAAGTTACGAATAATAATCAGATTCAAGTTCAGAAACGTTACGCTCAGCCAATTGCTAAAGCGAAAAAGCTAAATTTTAAAGTAGGAGACACTGTTCGCTTGAGTAAAGTTAAGCAAGTTTTCGAGAAGGGTTACACGCCCAACTGGTCAACAGAGATATTTACAGTGAGTAGAGTTGTAGCAACTAATCCTAGAACATATCAACTAAAGGACTATCAAGATAAGCTTATAAGCGGAGGATTTTATGAGCAAGAACTGCTAAAAACAAAGTATCCTGATATATATCTCGTGGAGAAGTTTTGAAGAAACGAGGGAATGAAGCCTATGTTAAGTGGCTTGAATTCGATAAATCTCACAACCAGTTGGATAAAGAAAACTGATATGTGACATTTTTTGTGGTGAGGGCCCCAACCACGCCCTCACCCGTGAGGTACAACCATCTTTAAGTTACCTCTCCGATAGACACACAAACAAGAAGCTGAGGAAAAGAAGACGCGTACAGTATTATCGATCGTTTTGCGGCGAATAGCACAATTTTTTAATTTTAATGCGCACTTTTCACAGGAAATAATATGACCGCAAGGAAGTAATACTACTTGAAGCTCCGCGTTATAGCGTACCTTGCAGATATGCTTGTCATCAATAGTTTTATTTGACTTTTGTGCTGCATTATGAGACTTATAAGGTCCACAAACATCACGAAAAGGTGATTTGCGCTAATTGGTACATTACCACAAGATACTCGCCGTATAAATGGACATCGTCCACCCATC
>JACCIB010001025.1:0-62729 GCA_018906965.1 Philotrypesis tridentata | reverse complement strand
TTGATATTTGTTTCTTTTAATTTGTCGCCACACTCGACTACTTCTTTGTCTTTACCTTTTGCCGGTTTTGTGACGTCTGGAGTATCTTTTGAGGGCTTGTCGTTATTTGTAGTTGCGTCGTGTGTTGTATATAGCGAGCGCATAATCCACAAACGTAGCTTGTACACGTACCCCAAAGCACAGGTAAAGTATTCTCTTTTTCTTCCGTGAAAAAGCAAAAATGTTCGTTGACGCGAGGGAGATTTTTAAAACTTGAGCAGCCAAACTCTTCCACGTTAATTATATGTCTGCCTAAAATACGTTCGAGTAATTTTTGTTTTTGTACACCGCGCACATATATACGCATAGCACTTCGAGCCACGTCGCGAAGCACTTTGTAGACGTCGTCTATATTGGACTCGCCATCGAACCACTCAATGCCGTGATGATAGCAGGTCAGATATGTGTTTGTGGCGAGTATTCCTTTCGCTAGATTGCCGCAATCGTACGGGGGTTTCACTAGCCAATGTGCGAGATAGTTGCAATCCACACCCAAGACGGCAATCTCTTTGGAAGAAAATCCCCGTTGCAGTCGTGAAAAGCCTGTATGTCTATTATGTAGTCTGTTTTCTCCATACTCGTAGACGAAAGAGGCGGAGCACGTGCCGCTTATAGAGTTCGGGAGCGACTAATGCACAGCATGCGGTCGCACACTCTCTTGCCTCCGCTCCCCCCCACACACACATTCTCATCGTATCGTTTTCGAAGGGTGTAAAACTTACGAGTTATAATCTATTACGACTTGGCGTGCGGCATCTATTTCTAAGACGTTGTCAAACTCTGCATAGAGTATACAGTTTATAGTTGTAGTTAGCGGTTTATCGAAGCGAACTTCGACTCGTACGGATCCGCTTTTGACGAGATTCCAATGCCCAGCGTAATGAGCCGATAGATCGGGTGTGAGATCGAATGCAAAGAGACAGTAGCCGTTGGGATAATTGGCCCTTTCAATGTCATTACCTTCATTCATATAATGTATTCCAGTACCCGAGAACAAGGTATGATAGGCCTCGACAAACATTGGATTTTTCTTGACGAATTTCGGCTGTAACGGCTTGCTCGGTATTTGCGTACCGTCAACGTACAGAGATAGAAAATTGATTGAAAAATTTTGAAAGTTGAACGGATTTAACGTTCGCTCACCGTTGAAGGCTTTATTATCGACAAAGCCTAGAATCATTCTTTTAGGTAATTGCCCGAGAATCACATTTTCCAAAGAATCGCCGATTATGCCGCTGTGCATAGTAAAAGTTTTTACTTCTACACGCGTGATGGGGTATTTTGCCGTCACTGACGACAGTGCCTTGGCGTGTGCTATTAAAACAGCGGGTGATACTTTTACACGTCGAACGAGGAGAGTGGCTTCCGAAATGTTTACGCTGTATTCTGTTGCCGATGCGTTCATGAGACAGAACGCAGGTTTCGAGCGCACAAGTCTCAATCGCACTTCGACACCGTTTATGAGAAAACGATCTTGATTCATAATATCGCAGTGGAGATGTCCTAGAAGGTCGTATTGCTTGCCTTCCGAAGATTTAGTGATAAGATTAAATATAATCGCAGCATATAAGTTGACGTTAGCCTTTAAAAAGAAATTAGCCCTTAGGAAGCCTAAAGTAGTTCTTTTTAGTAACGATATTACTCAGTATTTAAATAAGAAGGTTAAAACTATAAAATACCAAGATAAAAATATTAAGTACATTAAACTTGATAACAATAAGATTACTTCGGCTACTTTTAACAATCTGCCAGAATTATTAATTAAGAGACTGATACTGACTACAATTAGAATAAGTAAAAGTGTAGTAACGTGCATACACTTTAGAACTAACTCCTTTCGTGAACTAACTGTTAACACCGACTTACCTTTAGAATTGTTGACATTGGCTCTCGAGGAATTTCACGAAAAGGAGGATTTCGATTTCACCACCGAGAATAATTTCAAATACAATTTACTAATAGAGTATAGATTTATGCAGGAATTACTGCTAAATTAGAAGATACCATATAAGCATATCCAGCTATTGTATTGCTACAAGAGTTAGAATCAGTAGAGTATATGAATCAGCAAGGAAAGTTAACCCGTCAAAAGGCTAAGAAACTAGGAATTAGTCATTTAAACGCGGCAGAGCTTGCCAAGGCTAATCCATTTGAAAAACGAGACAAGATCCCTAGAGAAATTCTTGGAAGTTCATCAAGCCAAGTCAATCCATTTGAAAAACGAGATCGAATACCCAGGCATAGTCCTGTAAAACGGTTAGAATACCAGAATCCTGATCAACCACAATACTCTAAAGACAGTGATTCTCTTAACAGTTCAGATACTGACACTGCTACTGCAACTGAGAACGAAGGAAGTGATCAGGATAAGTCAAAACCAGAAGACCAAGATTCAGATACTCTGTCTGACCTAGAAGGTCCAGGGAGAAGTTCAACCCCTGCAGCGTTAATTGACGGCGACTCGACTTTGGTTAGTTTAGGAGATTCAAACCTAGTAGCAGACAGTATAATAAAAAGTTTGCGAGACCTTGAAAAATCCTTAACCACTGAGCAAAACGAGGAAAAACTATTACCCACTCCCAGGAATCTCGAAGAGTGGTACGACGATTACCCTATAGGTAGCGGACCAAATTCGCCCTCTTCTAGACGAAATACCATTCTTTCTCGACCGACTGCTCCCAGTTTAAGCTTGTTTAATTCAAACGAAGATTTACAGCCACCTCCAATAGGTCCATTCTTACCTCTAGAAGAATTACCTATAATCAACATGGTTGGAGGCGGACAAATGGGGGCAATGCAGTCGTCAACCCTCTGCAATTTAATCAGGTGGTATCGATTAAAGATGCACTACGGGTTATTCCAGAATTTGATGGAAGTAATGTCCCCTTTAGTCAATTTTCGGAAGCCTGTTTAGAAGCAAAAGATATGATCGAACCTGCCGCAGAACCGAATTTGACTAGATTAATTAGATGCAAAATTCAAGGTGAAGCACGCCAAGCATTGACAGGCCAAACCTTTACCACCATAGACCTGTTACTAACATTCCTCAAAGGTATATACTCGCCTACGAGAACCGTAGCCCAGTTGCTGGGTGATATGGGGAATGAGTTCCAGCAAAGTAATGAAATGGTTATCAGCTTTGCCAATAGAGTTAAGGATCTAGGAAAACGAATACTAGAATCCTACGCCATAGAAAACGGAACAGTGTCAGATGAATTTCGTGCCTCTACCCAGAAAAACGTAATTGATTGTTTTAAGAGAGGATTAATATCCGATATCGAACAAAGATTAGATACTGCCCCAAATGACGCTATAACTGATATTGTTAAGAAGGCTATAGCAATAGAAAGAAAGATAGCTAATCAAAAAGAAATTAGGGAACGTAGTAATCCCGATAAAACATACTCCGGGGGAGTTAAAAAGAAAATTTTTGCTTGTTCAGCATGTAAGGCCCCAGACGACGATAAATGCAGTTGCAATATAAAATGCCAATTTTGCAACCAAACCGGACATGCCCTAGAGCATTGCACTATACATGCTCAAGGGTTATTAAAAATGAAAATGACATGTCAAATTTGTCAGCAGGAAGGACATACTGCTAGCCACTGTAAACAAATTGAAAAATGTCAGATATGTAGTAAGATAGGACACTCAGCAAAATCCTGCCGACAAAATAATAGTGGTCAGCAAAGTAACATAATCTGTCAAATATGCCAGAAACCAGGTCATATGGCCAATGTTTGTTTTTCTCTTAGACCAAGGAATAGTACTACTACTTCCTTCAGTAGTAGACAAGGTAATATGACTTGTCAAGTTTGCCAGAAACCAGGTCATGTAGCGAACCAATGCTATTCATTGACGAATCGCAATAATCAGCAACCACAGCTAGATTCTCGGTGCAAATTTTCCTGCCAAATTTGCAATGGTACGGGCCATACTGCAGCTACTTGCAGAGTGAAAAATCTGAATTTAACTTGCAATTACTGCAAGATTAAAGGACACACGATTGATCAATGCAGAAAACGACAATATAATAACTCTCAAAACAGTCAGGGAAACTCTCACGGTTCTCGTCCTTCGAACGCGGGGAACGAGACCCAAAGAAACCAGGAGCGTTCGAACTCCGGAAGTTTCAACCGCTTGTTGGAAGACCTAGTACCTATGAACTAAGTACTAATTGCAAATATCTTCCGTATTTAAAGCTTAAGAGTAAAAGTCGTGAAGATCCGGTCAAAATCCTTATTGATACTGGTTCAGAGCTAAGTTTTATAAAGCTCGGAGTACTAAAGGATCCTAACGATATAAAAACAGATTTGAAGATAACCCTAAACGGAATTGGATCTATGAAAATTAGAACGTTAGGCACTATACAGTTGAAAATACGTGGAGGTATATTTACGTTTTACGTGATACCAGATGATTTCCCATTATCTTTTGACGGAATTCTAGGTTCTCAAGAATTAAAAGGAAGCTCGGGAATTCTAGACTTCGAGACTCAAACCCTTAAGGTCATACAAGGGGAATGCCCAATTCAATTATTTAAAGATTACAATATCTTTGAAAATCAATTAATGAAAATAGGGTCATATTTTGATGAAACTGCTGTTCCCTATATTGATATAATGCACCCAAGTTCAAGAAATCGCGGACAATTAATGTTAGATACTGGATCAGAAGTCAATTTAATGAAGATTCGATTCGTACCAAAAAATGTATAATAAACTATTCGCAACGAACAAGTCTAAAAAGAATAGGTCAGGAACCTATACAAACACTTGGAACTGTTGAAATAAAGGTTGCAGGATGCAATACACTTTTCCATTTAATACCTGATGATTATACACTTCATTGTGAAGGAGTATTGGGAGCCAGGTTTATTATTGAAAACAAGGCCATTCTCAACTTCAATCAAGAATTATTACTTGTGAATAATATTAAGTTCACATTATTGTTCGATGATATCTGCAGTAGATCAAGTAAGTCAGAATCGGGACCAAACTATTCAAGATCTATGAAACGAGCAGACGGAGAAATTGGAAAATACGCTGGATCAGTGGGATTACCAGTTCAATTGAGCAAAATTCCCAATGAACAGAATGAAGTAGATCCAATCCGTGAAGTTGGTACGGTTAGATTAAAGGGACCGAGTAAATTAATTCCTTATGTCCAATTTCTAAATAATTCAAGAAACAGCAGCCTCAGCTTCATGCTTGATACCGGATCTGAAGTGAATGTAATTAGAATTGGTGCTGTAACCAACCGGTCACAAATACAACAACATCGGTTATTACATTTACAAGGAATTGGATCTGCTCCCATTACTTCTTTAGGTACAGTAGAAATGAGGCTACTTGGAACCATTGTTCAATTTATTGTTGTGCCCAATGACTTTGAAATTCCTTTCGAAGGAATATTAGGAGCACCCCTCTTTAAACAAAACAATGGAAAGATAGATTTTCGATCTCGCATATTTACACTCAATGGTAATAATATGACTTTCCAACAACACGAAAATCACACCTTTATCATAGATTTGGGAAGAATTATCAACATAAATGTGCAGGACCCGAAATCTTGCATACCATATATCAATATACTCAATTCACCTACCTACCAACCTGGTAAACTAATGTTAGATTCAGGATCAGAGGTGAATATATTAAAATATTCAATGATACCAATAACTTGTGGATTAGAGCCCTCAGAAGTTAGCCATCTAAAAGGAATTGGTCAAGAACTTACTGAAACTATGGGAATAGCAAGAGTAAAACTTTTTGGTGTCGAAGCGACATTTCATATACGAGTTTTATATATCGTAGTCCCCGACAACTTTTCAATACCTTGTGATGGAATACTAGGAGCTGAATTTTTCTACCAGACTAAGGGTATAATAGATTTTGAAAAAAGAACATTTTCTTTTGACCAAACCACAGCGGCTATGCATTTTAAAGAGCCGGCTGAGGACCCCTCAGAACCAGAGATAATATCAGCACCAGCACCACTCACTCATTGTCATGATAATCTCGATACTAAAGGTATGGACGAGGAAGAAGACCCTGTAATACCCACGACTCATACTTCCGACTCTTCGCTTACATATAAGAGGAAATATGTAGACCTACAAGAAGATATATCCAAACTTGGTCTAGATTCGGAATCGGTGACTAGTACTACTGCGAACCCTTCTACTGAAACTTTGACACAATTATTGGAGGATATTGAAAATCTGAGTGATTTAGAACTTACGTCAGATTCTGAAGGATATCTTGCAAACTACAGAATTGCTGCGAAAAGAGCTGAAATTGATGATAAATTTCGACAGAAGGATATAACGCAAAGACAAGTATTTCACGTTATACAACAAGAAATCTTTACTGAGTTAAATCTAGACCCACCCACCTTAGAAGAGACCACTGATATGTACAAAATCTTGTACACAAAAGAACAACCCGGATTTAACTTCGATACTCAAGATACGGCCGATTTACCAAAGGCTCGTATTTTTGACATTCACGTAAACACTGGATCGATATTAGATAAGCTGAGATTAGATCATTTATATGGAATAGAAAAAGAACATGTAGCCAAGTTAGTAAATAAGTATCAAGATAGATTTTTACTAGAAGGCGAACACTTAGGTTCAGCCACTAATATTAAGCATAGAATAGTTACCACTACTGATGTACCAATTAATGTGAAACAGTACAGATTCCCTGTTTCAATGAAAGATGAAATCGAAAGACAAGTACAGAAACTATTGGATGAAGGTATCATACGACATTCGCAATCTGATTACAACTCACCCATCTGGATAGTACCCAAGAAACCAGATGCTAATGGCGTAATGACATACCGCATGGTTTCAGATTTCCGCAAACTAAATGAAATAACGGTAAAAGATGCCTATCCCCTACCTGCTATATCTTAGATAATAGACGCAATAGGAGGATACAAGTACTATACAGTAGTCGATCTTGCATCAGGGTTCCACCAAATCCTCATGGACCCAGCCGATGCACACAAGACTGCTTTTTCAACACCTTTTGGTCACTATGAGTTTGTTCGCATGACATTTGGCCTTTCCAATGCCCCTGCGACGTTCCAACGTTTTATGGACGATACTCTGTACGGCTTGCAAGGAAAAACCCTGTACTCCTTTATCGATGATGTCATAATCTTTGCTAACACTTTAGAAGAGCATGAGGAAAAAATGCATTTACTCATGCAGCGGTTAGAACAACGCAACTTGAAGCTTAATTTAAAGAAATGTGAATTTCTCAAAAGCGAAGTTTGTTATTTAGGGCACATTATTAGCCAACATGGACTAAAGCCCGACCCTCGAAAACTAGAGGCAGTTGCAAACATGCCGAGGCCATATACTGTTAAACAGATACGTCAAGTACTTGGATTATTCGGCTACTACAGAAGATTCATCAAAGATTTTGCAAAAATAGCTAAACCAATGACTGCATTACTCCAGAAGGATGTAGAATTTGAGTGGACAGAAAAATGCGAACAGGGTTTTATTACTCTGCGCAAGGCTCTATGTAATCCACCTATATTACAATACCCAGATTTCTCTAAACCCTTCAATATCACCTGTGATGCCAGTGGCATAGCTGTTGGCGGGGTACTCTCACAAGGTGAAATAGGTAAAGACCTACCCATTGCCTATACCTCGCGAGTTTTGAGAGGACCTGAATTGGCCTATGAGGTATATGAAAAGGAGGCATTGGCAATAATACATTGCGTGAAAACCTTTAGAGATTATATCTATGGTAAAAAGATTAAAATTCTTACCGATCATCAACCACTAGTATGGTTCAAAACCGCTGACCTCAATACCCGAGTATTGAAATGGCGTTTCAAGCTATCCGAATATGACTATGAAATCATCTATAAACCAGGAAAATTGAATTCCAATGCAGATGCTCTATCTCGAAATCCAATTGAACCAATGGATATCAATGTGATTACCCGTAGGCAAAAGCAATTGGAGAAGGAAGCTGGTCCTGTTAGCAATGATAAAGGACAGAACAAACTACCTGTCAAACCAACTCTTGAACAGAATCTGTGTATTCCAAGAAAACGCGGGAGACCTCGCAAGAATCCTGTAGAGCTCGCTGCGACTGAGGTTGCTAATAAGGCAAAGGAAAACAGATCAGTACGGAGTAAGAAAACCTTTAAAACAAAGAAGACCTATGTTCCGCCACCTACTGTAAGGAAACGAGGTCGACCTCGTAAAGATGCCCCGGATTAGATGTATCCAGTTTATTAAGTCAATTGAGTAAGGTAATCAGTATGCCTGAACCTATTGCCAAAACTATTGCACCAACATCTATGTCCCGTGAACCACAACTAGATATTGAACGACAACCAACTGACAAAGCTAGTTCAAACCTATCCGGATCTAAGGCTGAGTCAATAGATAATGTTAGTATTAAGTCTCCAATGGAGAAAAGTGAATTGACTAATGTAACAAGAAATTCAACTAGTAAATGTAAAATTATAGAAGTTAAGGATTTATTGAATTTCAGGAAAGAACCCATAGTGTACTTTGTAGATTGTAAAGGAACACCTTGCGATGAGGGTGCCAAGTTATTATTGAAACATAATAAAATAGAGGAGAACTTAGACTTAGAAGTAGACAGTATAACCTCTAGTAAAAGAGGCAATAGTATTTACCTAGCACTATGCATAAGAGGGTTGAATCCTGAATCATTAACACATGTAAAGGATCACATAAGCATAACTTTAAGTAAACTTAAAACCTATGTTTTAGAAAACAAACCACCACTTATTAATATAGCATACAGTCCTACCATTGATAACCTCGATTGGTCGGAAATACTATCGTTAATTAAATCTACTTTTGAAGAAATAGATGTTAAGATTATAATATGCAAGGGAACTGTTCAATACGTACCCTATGAGAAACGCGACGAAATATTCTACGAATTACATAAATCCCCCATAGGAGGACATCGTGGAGTTTCCAAGACATTTAATAGAATCCGACAAACTTATTACTGGGAGAACCTTAAAGATGACATTCAGCGACGTATCCAACAGTGCCTTGAATGTCAATTGAAGAAGTTGGTACGTCTAAAGACAAAGCAACCCATGGTTATTACCGATACTCCAGGTAGTGTTTTTGACAAAATAGCCATGGATATTGTAGGACCCCTACCCAAAACGACAAACGGATTTGAATACATACTAACAATACAAGATCAGTTGTCAAAGTATTGTCTAGCCGTACCTCTGGAGAATACCCTAGCCACTACAGTGGCAGATGCATTTATAAGACGATTCATATGCATCTTTGGAGCTCCGCGAGTGGTTCTCACTGACCAAGGCACTAATTTTCTTAGTAAACTAATGGGTCGTGTGGCTAAGCGCTTTAAGATAAAAAGAATTAAGACCACTGCTTTCCATCCCCAATCTAATGGATCACTCGAAAGATCTCATCACGCTCTGAGCGAATTCCTAAAAATGTATACCGACAAAGATATGGAATGGGATGCTTGGCTAGAAATTGCCATGCTAAATTATAACACCTGTGTTCAGGAAAGCACCAAACATACTCCTTACGAAGTAGTTTTTGGAAGATTAGCACGATTACCTTCCAGTGACCCTTTGCGGGAAGGCGATTTGTTGCCAACCTATAAAGGATACATTGAGAATTTAGTTACACGATTGAATGGAATTAGGCAATTAGTTTACAATAACCTAATAGACTCTAAAAATAAATCTAAGAAATATTATGATAAACATTTAAATCCGCGTAATTTTAAGTTAGGAGATTATGTTTACTTACTTCGTGGTCATAAGCCCACCAAATTTCAAAACCCTTATTTTGGACCATACAAAATCACAGAAATCATTGATAATACTAATGTACGCATTCAAATATCAAAAAAGAAAAACAAAATAGTTAACACAAATCGGTTGAGAACCTCATATATTGGTGAAACTTCACCAGCAAATAAAAAAACCAAATCCTCACAGGAAACCTCGGAAACCTCCAAATGAGGTTGATAACCATAACTACTATTAATTTTATCCGGAAATAGTTACTAAAATATTTTCTGATTACAGAGAACAAATAAAGAAAAACAAACACACAAATACATTTAAGAATGTATTCCACCCTGTTTCTAACCTTACTCGTCATAGTCCGAACATCGGCGCTCATTGGGTATGACTGCGGCTCACGACAAATGAGTGTCACCACCATATCACTACGGGAGGTCGGTGAATGCAGCATCCCTACACCTCAAATCAACGTCACCCGCCGCTTCATCCAACTGATACAACTAAATGATTTCCACGAAACTCCGGTTATACAATGTAAAATCGAAATACACCGACAGATATATTATTGTGGAATGCACTCCCACTCGTCTGCCGTGTCCTATGGAATGAATGAATATATCATGGATACTTCACATAAAACTTGTCTAGATCTGCATAACCATGGTTCCTTAGTTTTACCTAATGGAATACTGTTAAACCAATTTAAAGTCAATAGTACCACCACTCGACCTGTCACCCTTGCCGGTAGACTCACTAATGATGGAGAATGTCAGGGTACCCAATATTCAGACCCGTTCGGCACTTGGGACAATGTGGTAGTGCAGGCCACCATAAAAGTAACCTTAAGAACACATGTAGCGCGCGTATCATTGAACACTAACAAAATACACTTAGAATCAGGAACTAGTTGCGCACTTAGTGATCGTAGTTGTCTAGATTTAAGTAGCGGATATTCCTTTTGGGATACTATACCCGTCGATAGTTGTAATTTTAATCAATATACAATGTTATTCCAAGGCTATGCGGAGCACGCGTCTGATCTCAATAATGTAGAGAGTCCTGTATACACGGTAGAATACCAAGAAATTACTTTTGCATTATCGATTCGAGGAAAGAAAGACATCTGTGGATATACTGTTTTTACCACTGAACATCCAAAATTATTCATTTTTGAAACTTCTTTTGGTAGAAGCTTTGCAGTAACTAAGTTAAAGGGAGTCAATAATTTGGACTTATTCACTTACGTAAACTCTAAATTCGTCTATGTAGAGAAACACATCCGTAAACAAATGAATTACCTTTATCGCGATGTACTGACTCAAAAATGTGAACTTGAACGACAAACTATCAAAAACGCCCTAACAATCGCAACTCAAGCACCAGATGAGTTCGCCTATGACCTAATGAAAGGACCAGGTTATATGGCAGTGACGGCAGGAGAGGTTATCCATATTGTTAAGTGCATACCTGTAGGAGTCCGACTTCACCAAACAGACAACTGTTACTCGGAACTACCAGTAGAACATAATAATCATACCTACTACATGACACCCAGAACAAGGATCCTTAAGTCAGCAGGAACCCAGATTCAATGCAACACTATATTACCAGTCTCCTATTTTATTGACACCGAGTGGTATAAACTAACACCGAAACCCAGTCAAGTCCAAGGACCCGAAGTACTGAAACCCTTAACCAAACCCACTTGGAAATATACAAATCCATCAGACCTGGCCACCAGTGGAATCTACACCGAACATGACTTGGAACAACTCAGGGAAAGAATTATGTTCCCTGTGGAGACCGGATCACTCATGAATGATCTTGCTCGTGAAATACGAGGACATCCAGTAGCCGATCATGACGGAACAATTCTGAAGCTACTCAACGAAGGAGCAGTAGAAAAGATCTTACTCAGCTCTTGGGATCGCCTATGGGCAAAGTTTCTAACTTTCGGGACAATTAGTGCCGGAGTCATTGCCATACTCATGATCATTCACGCCATCAAAATGTTAATAGACGTCGCTGTCCAAGGATATGCCCTTCATTCAATATATGGATGGTCAATCCATTTATTGGGTGCAATTTGGAGTTCAGTAACCCATTTACTGATCCACTTGGGTACCAAAGACAAGAAACCACCAGTCACCGATGAAAAAGAAATTCCAGAAGTTATCGTACCATCCAAATCTAACAAGGATGAGGACAAGGAAAACCCCAAGAACTCAACATCAGCAGGGTATCCGATTCCTGAAGTTCAACAGGAATTCTTCTCTTTAAGAAAATAAATACTCTTCAAGATTAGCATGATTGAGATAGTACATCCCGACTATGGTAACTTTCGTCATTTCACTCCTCTAGTAACCATTTTTCGGTGGGGGTGTAACGTCGCCCAAAAAAAGGCCGACATACATTATACAAATATTTTTGCCTTTCTCTCTCTTTTCCTCGAAGAATAAAAAACAGATATAGCCAGATTGCATTTCTTCCTTTCTTTGAATCTATACGTTTATGCGCTCTTTCGGGTAGATCCTCATCCGAAGGAAGTCATAAACAAATCAAGATACACTAAAAATTGAGCCGAAACCTTCTCTCTTACGACAATGAATGTCGCGACCGCCGAAGACGCACAGCTCGCGTCGATCTAATATAATATACTAAACACGAATTTTCTTTTCCTCTCTCTCACGCGTACCATTATATCTGTAGGATCTCGTGCGACAAAGAGTTCCTAGCGACTTGCAGATGCAAGGTATATAGTATTATTTTATAGTTTTTCGGAGAACAGTCGTAAAATTTTTCGACCACCGTTCCGCCGGATCGGAGAGATGCTTTCGCTCTCTGTGTACGGTGAGAGCATTTCACCGATTCTACGCGGTCAAAGCCGCGCGTAACTGCAACAAGGCCCGTCCGCACCCCTGTGGCGAGGCCCGGGCGCACGGAACATCATAGGCTTACGTGCTCGCGTCGAAAGTAAATTTCACCTTTTTTCGATTTTACGACTTTTCTCGCAGCTAGGAAATCTCTGTGCATCCTTGAAGAATCGCCAGGATAAATAAATTATCTTGACGATACTTCTTTGTGGGCGCAGCTGCGATTCTTTCGGGAAGAGTCCGCGCTAGCTTAGAATAAATTTTACTATAATTTCCAATAATACTTAGTTAATTTTAGAGAAGAGAATTTGTTAATAATAAGGAAAATTTTAATCACAAAATAAAACTTTGTAACTTATACTCGCATTATAGAGACGAGTAATATTCCACAATTTTATACAGAATTAATTAGTATATTAAGAACTATATTCTTATTAAATACGCGAGTTAATCTATATACACATACTATTTGCATACCTGATTTTATATTCAGAAGCAATAGATAAGTGCATTTTACATAACCTGCCACCTAATTTTACCAACTAATTACTTTACTCTATTAGATTAAGTTTCGAAATAATTGTTTTATAACATATTAAGTAATATTAACAAGGAAGAGAATTGAGGACGGCCGCACAGGTGCCGAAAGGTACCTGTAACGACATCTCGGCGAGGGAAAGCGAATTTCCACTACCCTCACTCCTCTATTCTCTCCCCCAAAACTAGGAGGGCCTAAGGCCGACGCGTAGGCGTGCTTCGGGGCCTTTGAGCGGCCCAATTGGAGGAAACTGGAGGGAGGAGTTCCTCGGAGTTTTCCGATTGGAATTTTCCTCCTGAAGGGATTTTCCCGAGGGATGAGAAGGTTGGGCCTGCGAGCCCCTTTAAAACCGCCCTTCTTCCCTCCGGAGCGCACTCGCATCTGGTCTCTGCCCCAGTGCGATTCGGTTCTTTCTTTTTCGAACTTAACTTTCTCTGGCCTCTGCTCCAGATTTTCTTTTCTTGTACTATTTCACCTTCTTAAGAATATATATATTTTTACAAAAAGTTAAACCCAGTGTTTATTCATTTTGGTGCAAAGAGACATTTTTTTCAAATTTTTATTAATAACCCGGTATCGCGCCATCATCGACCACAGGAGAGAGAGAGGGAGAGAGAACGAGAGGAGAGCAACCCGAGGACTTGGAAAAAAAAAAATAAAAGTAAGGCAAAAATAATTCTTTTTTTTTCATCTTTTATTTTAGGAGCAACTTGCTCACGTGAACCTCTCATTTTCCCTTCGCGTACGCGGTAGATGCTCAGTGCCGGTGAGCATAGTATTTAGATTAAAAGTAGAAGGATTTCTTCCTCACTTCAGGGCTCGTGTTAGTGCCCCTGTTTAAGTGAGAAAGGAACCACTGCTAAAAAAAATATTCTTATAGTATCTCGCGTAATCTACTCCGGCAGTACTTCTCTTCAGGATTTAAAACTCCTGTATAAGAGAGTATTAACCGCGAGTATTAAACTCGAAAAATTGAAAATAATATATCATCTAGGAAAAAAAAAGAAATCCTCCGTCCGAAATCTTACCCCTCCACCCGTTTAGGCTATTACTTTCATAAGATCCCAGGCTATTATTCGCAAGAATAGGCCTAAATAAATGTATAAAAAACTTACGATCGCGAGTTACTAACTTGGCAATTCGCGACGTAACACCATGCAATGTAATTTGACCAAATATTTAATTGCAATTCCAATTAAAAATTTATATGCGACCACTATTGCAGATGCTTTAGCGAGGCATTTGATTTGTAGATTTGGGGCACCGCGAGCAATTTTATCAGATAGGGGTACTAGTTTTTTGTCGGATATAGTAGAATCAATGTTGAAAATTTTTAAAATAGATCATTTAAAGACATCAGGTTATAGACCGCAAAGAATGGTTCTTTAGAGAGGAGTCATGCACCGTTAGTTGAATTTATTAGAATTTATTCTCAAAAATATGATGATTGGGATAAATTAGCGCCTTTTGCTACGTTTACTTATAATACGAGTGTTCATATGGCAACGAATTTTACGCCTTTTGAATTAGTTTTTGGGAGAGTAGCGCGTTTACCAATTAAAATTCCGTCAGATGAAAAATTGAGAACTTATCATACTTATGTTAGAGATTTAGTGTTGCGTTTGAATGAGATGAAGATTTTAGCGGGAGAAAAACAGATTGTAGAGAAATTGAAATCAAAAGATAGATATGATAAAAAAGCTAAAGAGTTTAAGGGTAAGGTAGGGGGGTATGCTCGTATTATTAAGGAAGTGAGGACCAATAAATTTGACCCATATAGAAGTCAACCTTTGAAAATTATGGAGTTTGTTGGGAGAAAGAATGTAATATTAGAGTATCCTGATGGGAGGCGAATTAGGAAGCATATTGATAAATTAAAGGTTGCAGAGGAGGATCATAATTTTGATGAATCAGAATTTTCTGGTTATTAATTATAATATAATTACAGGATGAAGTGTTTAGTTGGAATGTTTATATTACTGAGTGTGATGAAGACTATAAATAGTGGACCTATATTTCAAAATGAAATATTGACCCCGAATCCTGGAATTTATTTTGAGAAATTGGGAAATGTTCGAACAGAACGTGCTTTTTGGAAAATTAAAATCTTCATTAAAGTGGATGAATTTTTATCATTTCATGGACCTGTGAAACATTATAAGGAGTTAATGGAGGAATGTTCACAGTTTGTAGACCAAACCAAATGCAGGAGTGCATTGGATGCAGATATAATTGAATTGAAAGAACAAAATTTGAATGAACTTCAGGAAAAGATACGTGATACTGTTAAGACTATTGGACAAGTTCAATTTCCTATAGTTAAGGACCCGAGTAGTATTAGAATGAAGAGATTGATTCCATTAGGAATAGTTGGTAGTGTGAGTAAGAGTTTGTTTGGGTTAGTAACTTTTGATGATATTGACAGTGTTAACAAAAATATAGACCAAGTGTTTCTAGATCAAACAGAAATGGTACATTTAATGGAGGAAAATTCTCATATTGTTTCGACCCAATTTGAAGAATTGTTTAATATAACTAGGAATCATCAGATTGGTTTACAAGCTTTTCAGGTATCTTTGAAAGGAATGATGGATAAGTTAAATAAGGAAAATGAGCAGTTAATGTATTTAATGTATAATACAGCATATGTGAGGAGGTTAGATTCACATATGGACCATTTGATTCGGAGTAATGAGAAAATTCTGGATGTTTTGAGAAAATTGAAGGAGGGGAGAGTTCATTCGGAGTTAATTAAAGCAGATGTTTTAGATAAAATAGTTGGAGATATACAGAAATTTAGTGGTGATTTAGATTTTCCAATTCCGGTGGAGCATATCAGGAGTGAGGAAATTGTGAAGATTTCGAAAGTGGATGCAATTCATCAGGATGGCAAGACCATAATAATTTTATATGTACCTTTAGTTGACAGAATTTCTTATCAATTATATAAAATGCATAGTGTTAATATACCACAAGTGATTAATCAAAATATTAAAGGATCATTATATATTCAATCATCTCATGAATATTTAGCTTTGAGCAGTGATCAGGAGAAATATTTTAAGTTTGATCAAGACCCAGATGTAATATGTATAAAGACCCATTATGCACATATTTGTCCAGCATTAGAAGCGTTACAAGATACTTCAGCTTCGAGAGACTGTGAAGTCAATTTGTTATTGAATCCACATAAAAAGGAGTTTGATAATTGTGATATCGAGTATCAAAATTATTTAAGACCCAATGGAAGTATTTGAGTAGTGATAAATCTTGGTTGTATTCAATGTGTGAGTCTGAAAAAGTGAGGATTACATGTATGGATAATCAAGAGGTGAATTTAATGCTGAATGATACAGGAGTTTTGAGACTAGCTTCTGGATGCAAAGGGAGAACAGATAGGGTTGTAATATTTGGAGAAGAGATCAGGAATGATGAAAATTTGTATGTGTATAGACCAGATATTAGTTTGAAATTCAACGAAATATATGAAATATTTAATAGATATCATTCGTATGAAATGAATGATGATGAGATGAAAGAGATCATTGGACCAGTGCTTACTTCAGATAAAGTGAAATCATTACATGATATTATGATTGAAATGGACCATATAGGGAAGCATGGGAGAGAGAGTTATGGTTTGAGTAAAATGTTTTATGGAGGGTTGAGTTTGCAATTGATAATGATTATGTTACTAGTTGGATTAATTGTTGGGATGAAATGTGGGGTAAAATTTCCATGTTTGAGACAAAAGATTAATGAGAAATGTTATGACCATGAGTATAGAGTAGTGAGGAAAAAATGGAGGAATCGGTCGGGAAGGGTTGATTCTGGTAAAGGTCGTGAGATGAAGGAAGTTGGTGTGGGAGATGATAGAATTGTTATTGACCCAATTGATAGTATCGTGAATGATTCACATGAAGTTAGCGTTGATAAGGATGATGTTGTTTTTAAACATAATGCTGAGCATTAGTGTTATATATTGGACCAGAATTTTTTTCATATAGACCCAAATGAATTTTTATGATATGATATTTTCATCTGTTGTAAATAGACCAATTTGACCCATGTGTTTGTCTTTGTGTTTTTGTTTCTTTTTGTTTTTTTTGTATTTTATTGTTGTATATGTAAATTGCAGGAACGTAAAGATGTATCGCAGAGATTTAGAAATGTTACATCGTAGATCAGTAATATTTTATTTCAAAGGATATGCGTCATTGACCCAGATGATGGAAATGATACCGCAAATTCCATTGCCTGAAGCAGTTTATTTCAAGCGTGTGATGAGAATCAAGGATATGAAGTATGTTAATAAGCTCATTGTGAGATATGACAATGAAGCGACTGCGAATATTGTGCAGAGAAAGAAGCAAGATCAATTTTATAACAATATTGGACCATATGATTTGGAATTTTATGATAAAGATAACATGAGTAATGAGTTTTCATTGTCTAAAATTACCAGTGAAGCAGCTAGGAACTATGAAAAGAATGTGTTGACCAAGAGGAACAAGAATTTTAGACCAAGACCGAATGTGGTAGAATCTGTTAAAGAACCAAAAGTGAGATCAGAGGTGCACACTGTGAGGAAGGAAAGATCTGTGAAAAAGGGTAATAGATTGTTTTGTTTATTGCCGTGGGAAGGAACAGATGCAGAAAAGGATGAGATGTTTTTTAAACATTTTATGCAGTTTGGCAGTATTAATTATTATGAGACTGTGCGTAATAAGCAAGGAAGACTGTGCTTTGGTTTTGTGCAGTATTTTGCGGATGCTGATGCTGAACATGCTATGCAGAAGTGTAATCAAATATATAGACCAACTGTTGCTGCATTGAAAAAGGACCCGAAGAATAAGTTTCCTGTGGGAATGAAGAAATTTCATGATTTGTGTGGACAAGAGATTGATGTGCATGTATTTGCATTACATGAAGATACATGTTGGAAGGTGTTACAGTATAAGAAGAACATGGAAATGGTGAAATTTTTGGGAAAGGACAAGGCAGTTGAAGATCTCAGAGATGTCATTTCGTTAAGGAAAAGATCTAGGAGTAATGATGAGAAAGATAGGGTGATATGTGAAGAGATAGGAGTGTTGGAGGTGGAGCAAATGGCATCGTCTGAGCCAGGACCCTCTGGTTTACAGAGCAAAAATAGTGATGATGACGACCATTTAATGATTTGTACGATGGAAGAGGATGAATTGTTGGAGTCAGATAATGATGAAGAATCTGGTGTTCTTAGGAAAATTGTTGTTGATTCGGATAATAAACTTTCTATACTTTAATTGACCCATTTGTTTTTGTTTTTGACCATTGGATTTTGTATGGTTTGGATCCCATACGAAATTCTTATTTGAAAATTTTAAAACCAATAAGATTTAGGACCATAAGTAGATAGATATAGACTAGGATTTAATATAAGTTTTGACTCTTATATTTTATCGATAATTTGGACCCTTCTTGATTATATGATAGAAGTTAATGCATGCGGATAGAATTATGGAATTTTAATAACAAAATTTAATGGTATATATTGTTTTAATTGTTTTCAGATGAACCACGTATTGAGTTTACACTCTTTGGAGTTAATCTGTACTTTTACTATAAAGGTAGTTTTCATTGGGCCCAAGGAAAGAGTTGAAAGAATTTTTAAGACGTTTGGTGGTTGCAGCATAGAATTTGAGGAGATCACTGAGGGTCATGCCATAGCTACAATTGTGTACCACAGGGCGTCGCATGCCATTGCAGCGCGTTCTATGAAACAGTTTGTAATATCTTTGGGCATGGAGATGACACAAGAGATGATAGCAAGGATGGACCAGCAGTTGAATTCTTATGCTGGCAACAAGGTAATTGATTGGACCACTGATGTGGAGATTTATGTAATAAAGCGCCACGTCAATAATATGTTGGAGGTCCAATATGAGGGACAGAAGAAGAATGTGGAGGAAATTTTTAAAGGAATCGGGGAGTGCAATATTGCACATTTTGATAGAACGGTTGTGGCAGCAGGGAGGACCAAGTCAATAGTCCATGTAAAATTTGACCGGTTGAGTCATGTTGATGAGGCCATGAGGATTCATGCATCTCAACCGGCAATTACCATGATGACTAGGGAGAAAATGGACCAACAATTGGAGAGGATGGCAGCCTTACGTCGTTTTCGGAGTCAGGCAGATAAGCCAGTTGTGTCTCAAAGAGAGTTGGAGCGATCAGCAGGAGTGGACTATCGTCGTACTGCTCAAGGCGTGATACCAATTCCGCAGAGGGCGAGTACTTCTTCTGGATCCAGGGGTTCAGATATGACACTTTTGCCGTCAAGGAGACCATTCCCGGAGCCGAAGTTGATAACTGGACCATTAGATGACACTCAATATCTGAGGTTCTCTATTATGTTATGGCCCAAACAGACCAATGAGGAGCTCATCAGGGATTTCGCTAGATATGATCCATTAGACCATATAACTTTCATGGATACTCCCAATGTAAAAGTGGAGACATGGAGGCGTCAAGCCTTCATCCAATATTTTTATAAGGAGCATGCAGCGTATGCGATGGATCACTGCAGTGCGGGATATAATCCAAAATGGGAGCCGAGGCGGCATATACCACGTAATGGACCAATTAGAAAGTACCATAAGGTTTGTGGACTTCAATATGATGCCAGAAATGAGAAGGATCATTTTGTGGTATGTAATATTCAGAACCCTTTGGCATTGCGCCAACATAAACCATGTGGAGCTTGGGTCCGTAATGAGGATCGTGAGGATCATGAAAAGAAATGTAGTGCACGAGTGCCTGTGGCTACATTAATCAACATTGAGGAGGAGAAGAAGTTAGCACAAGCCTTAGATGACATGAGCATTATGGACCAAGGGTTAAGTTCTGAGACAGTTGGTCTTGCTGAGCCTTTGTTGGACCAAATTCTGAGGGAGATCTCAGATGCCCAAGAGTTGGAAAAGGCTCGTATTCGATCAATGGAGGGGACTCAAGATGAGGCAAGGGCTTTGCCTATATCATCGGACGAGGCTTCAGTTCCCATCTATAAGCAGGACGAATGGGAGACAAACAGTAGCTGGGAACTGGAGTCTACAGTCAGCTTCTGATGGACCAATTTATTTTTTTTTTTATGGACCATTGTTCGTGAAAAATTAAATCACAATTGATAGAATCTTATTTGGACCAATGTGTTTTTTTTCTCTAATAAACATATATTTTTGTACTTTTTATAAATGAGTTGTTGGACCCAATTTATTTATTGACCCTATTCTGTTGGGCCCCATGTAGTATTTGGCGTGTCTTCGACTAGATTGGCAGATTGGCAAGCAGAAGAAGAAGACGAATATAGTATTAAGTTTACTAATATACATGGCAATATAATTAATTAATAATATTAACAGTCGGATAGGCATGGTAGGTAGGCAACAATAGATGTGATCATCGAATCATTGTTTTTTTCCTTATTCGGATCATTATAGATTTTGGTTATTTTCCATGTTGTTTTTTCAGTAATATGGTTAAATAACAGGTTTTTTTTTTAAATTTATATTAGTATTTTCACGTCCACACCATTTTTATTAATGTGTATTTTGGACATTTGTGACGTTTCGTTTGATGATTCGATGGTAGCATATATTTTTATTGTTAGTATAGGCGATGGTTTGTTGAGGACAACAAACGTCTTCAAGGAGGGGAGGATGTTATGTTCCGAATATTCTGGAGCAATTTTGATTGTTCTCGAATATTCGAAACATGGTACATTGTACAAAAAGCGTACTGCGCGCGAGCTGACGGTGTACTTCCTTAATGTCGACATTTGGCCTAAGAAATGTGCAACGTGAGCCGCAGTGCGATATGCTTCAAGTATACGGAGTATAGAGGGCAAGGGACGCGCGGGCGGAGGTTACAATCTCTGCCGTCAGCGCTAATTGTCGGCCGAAGGAGGCGATCGGCGACAATGTATTTAGTAAATGAGTCAGTCGTTCTTCAGCACTGCTCAGAGTTAGACATATTTTAGATAGATATACCTATATATATATATACATAGTGACTATTATTCAATTGGACCAGAGTAAAGGATTAATCTTGTAAGGAAAAGAGAAATAAAAAGTGTAAAGCCTCCACTAAAAGGTTTAATCAGAATCATTAATCCCTTGGGTCCACAATAGATAAATCAATCTATCAGTTGAGAGCAGATAGAGTGGCCCAAAACATATATACATATATATAAGAAAATATATAGAATTATTAATCCATCATCCATAAGTCTACAATAACAATAAGGTAAGAATTCAGAAGTTAAATGTTCAAAATATTCAAAACCACAATAACAGAGTTGCTGCTCAAGACGGATTGACCATCCGTTGCTTGCGTAGCAAGCATTGAAAGCAAACTCTGAAAATAATATCATTAGCAAATATTGAGTGTAAACAAAACGCTTATTATAGCAATGCGTACTGTTACTTAAAATAAGTATTTATAATTATTTATTTATAATAATCTAGAAATAGGTTGAAAATATGTTACGTATATAATATTATCATCTAATATTTATATTTTTTTTTGTACTTATAAAATAATTGTAAATTTTGAATTTTGAAAATTGGATTTTTATTGCAATTTTATTGCAATATCTTGAGCCCCGAGGTGTAACGTCCTACGACGTTATTTATTTTTAAATCTATTATTTATTAATTTAAACTATTTTTTCAAAATTCAAAACACAAATGATGATGTCAATTTCGAAACGTTATATTTTGAATGCGCGCTGTAATTTTGTAACACATGTCAGCATGTGTTACTTATTCGGCAATCGTTATACTTTAAAACTGATTATTAAGCGTTACACATTAGAAGTTGGTCAACGTATTCGGGCTTTAAAAGAGTCGAATTGGCCTCATTTTAATTAGTCTCGTGTTTAAGTCCGAACTCCGTACCTCGCGGTTCGTCAATTTGCGGAGATTTTTTATTGTACTTCCAAGTACTCAATTGTGAATTTAAGAAGCAAATATATTTTTAATCATACTCGAAAAGAAAACTATGAGTGCATCATTTCAACGACCTATCACCTATTATCCAAATAAGACGAGCAAGCAGAGAGAAAAAGACGAGGATACAGATGCAACAAAATAAGACAAGTGAAGCAGAAAAAGGTAAGTCAAATAAATACACTAAAAGTACATATCGGAGCGGGTAACGAGTCTAAACCCAGCCGCTAGTAACAATTCAATACGCGCTCTCAATAAATAATTAAACATACTTCATGTCCTCAAATACATGTCCTACCTACGAGGTGAGAGTGTAGGTGGGACATAACAACTCCATAAGTTTATTAGACGTTTTGTTGGTAAAGAATACAGGCAAAATAATGACTGAGTGGTACACGAAACCAACCTTCTCTGGTAGATTTTTAAATTATCATTCACAACATCCTGAATCTCAAAAAATCGCCATGGTGTACAATCTTATTGATAAAGCTATTAAATTATCGGACAAATGTTTTCATAAGAAAAACATGAATATTGTAAAAAAAGTACTAGCTGAAAATAATTATCCTGTCAACTTTACCAACAAATATATAAAAAAACGGATTGACAAAATAAATTCAAATGCGCAATATCAATGTTGCAATAACGACACAAATTTTAAAAACATTGTTACTTTACCCTATGTCAAAGGGTTTTACGAACAAATGCAACATTCTTTAAAAGAAAAATTTATTACGACAATTCCAAAAATACACAATCATATGTGTAATGTTATAGTTAAAGGCAAATACAAAAGAGAAAAACAATTAGAAAAGAATGTTGTAAATAAGTTGCAATG
This sequence comes from Philotrypesis tridentata, assembly GCA_018906965.1. Classification (NCBI taxonomy): domain Eukaryota; kingdom Metazoa; phylum Arthropoda; class Insecta; order Hymenoptera; family Pteromalidae; genus Philotrypesis; species Philotrypesis tridentata. Next base: position 39,635 of record JACCIB010001025.1, on the reverse strand, counting down.
TAATGATTGTACGGCTACATATGTGGGTCAAACCAAGAGAAGTGTGTGTACACGTATTGAGGAACATAAAAAATCTAAAAACAACGTCATACATGAACACAATAATAAATTCAATCATAGTTTCAATTTTGAAAAAATAAATATTAAGGATAAAGAAAGCAATTTAAATAAAAGACTTGTTTCAGAAATATTACACATAAAAATGCAGGATAATGGTATCAATAAAATGGAAGATATACAGAAACTCAATAACGTGTACACACACTTATTACACCGATTGAAAAACAAAACGGATTATAGACGACTTTAAAATTTGTAAACATGCATGAGAGCGGTGAGCATTGACGTCACTTGTAAATAGACCGCTTGAAAATTAGCGAGACGCCTCGCTGATATAAAAGCGTTGGCTACACCTATTGTTTCCTTATTATTGAAACAGTAGTCGAGGAAGCCGGAACAATAATCCGTCTCCTTGCTTCTCGCTTCTCCTTCCCCCGCCTGAGATTGGCCGGGGAAGAAACACGTTCGATCTATAGGCTGTTATGCTCCTCTATATGTAAGTCATAATTTGTCACATATTGTAATTGTATTGTGCTCATTTATTTATTAAAATAAAAATTGGCAGTTTCCTGAAGAGGGTGACAGTGTTCACCGAAACGTTGAAACAAAAGGAAAAATGGTATAAATTAATTTTTACCTTTTTTCCCAACACTTGCTCGGAGAGATCAATAGACACTTTTATAAAATAATTTTGAAATAATTATCATATAAGGGATTCAAAATTGAACAGCCCAAAATTGGTCTAGACGATTAACTTGAAATTTCTTATGCTATGCCTCTGATTGATTTGCTTAAAGAAAAATTAGTTATTCTCAATTTTGAGAGACCAAAATGTGTACTCAGTTTCCAGATCTTGGATGTCACGAGTCTTTTCCCCGAGGGAAATGCATGTTTTGCTTTGTAAAAGGAAACCAAAATTTATGAGTTGTCATGCCTGTCACTCAAAGGGATAGTTTGAGAATTTTCAGGTTAAAACAGCTTAGGAAAATTTGAATTTTTAATTTTGAAATTTCTAATCTTCGATTATCTTAATACTGCTCATCTATACAATATTCCAAATTTGTATACTATCTCTCTAAGCTATGGGCTAAACCACTTGTATGGTCTTTTTACCTTTTAGAAATCAGAACATGTATTTCCATTGAGAAAAGAGACGCTCAACCCATATTCTGGAAATTGCTTGTACTTCAGGCACTCTGAAAATTGAAAATAACTAAGTTTTCATTAAACATGCCAATCAGAGGGATATCATGAAAAATTTCAAGTTTATCGTATCAATCAATTTTGAAATAATTATCATATAAGGCATTCAAAATTGAACAGCTCAAAATTGGTCTAGACGATTTTCAAGTAGACATACCTGAAAATTTAGACACTAAAGGCGTGAAGTCAACAGTGTCAGTCCGGCATCGTCCCGTTCGGGGGCCCGATCCAGAAGTTCTTGTACGACACCCTGACCGAGGACGACGCCAAAGAGTTACAGCGATTGATTCAGTCCATAGCAGGGGACACGCGCAAAACCACAGCACTCCTAGCCGACCAGACCCAAGTGATCGAACGCGAGTTGTCGCGATTAAACTCGATATTGGAACGCCTCGACTTAGCGACTGAAGTCCTAGTCAACAAGACCGCCTCTAACGACAAAAAAATCGCTATCCTAAATGCCCTCATCAGCGCGAGACTCAGCATCGAGCAGCTGAGGGCCGACACGGACACCACACACACACACACACACACACGATTCTATTCGCCAAGAACGGCGCGATCCACCCGCGTATGATCTCCCCCGACGCGTTCTTAGAGGCAATGGCAAAAGTCAACAACTCAATGCCCACCGTAAGATTCTTAATTCCCCAGGACAAGGTGTCAATCATGTCGATTCTTGACATCTCTAGGATCGACGTCCTATACGTCGACGGATGCCTAGTATACCGGATTAACATACCCCTGCTCGGGTTGCAGGATTAGAACCTATTCAAAGCCACCCCAGTCCCGACGACCCAAAATATGCTCGGTACGCGAGACATGGCAGCCTATATCTGGCCAGAACACAGCTACTTCGCAGTGAGTAGTTCCAATAGGACCTATATGCCGATCGCTACCGACATCGTCCATCGTTGTCAACCCAGAGCCGGCCCGAGCAATAGGAAACGATTCCCCCTGCGAGATAAAAATCGCCGCAGGAAGGAAAATCAGCGATTCTTCTTCATGCGACATCCGACTGAAGCAATTGAAAGGCACGTTCTGGCTGCGCCTACACAATACCAACGCATGGTTGTTCTCCATGAAGGGAACTGAGAAGATCCTCTTCTCCTGCACGCGCACGGAAGAGTTAACCGACGACATCGCGGGAGTCAGTATTGTAGAACTCAGGCCAGGGTGCTCCGCTCACACAGCGGATGCTCATCTATCGGCCCCGCACACGATAACTGCATTCCTCAACGAATCCAAGTTCAAGACGATCGAGCTCGATTCAGAGAGGATAATCCAAAGTCTCAACGAATCCGCAGGCTCTGAGGCGGAACTGCGCGAAACCATCGAGAAAAAGGCGACTAGCCGAATGGAAGCATAGCAAGGGATGAACCTCGACAGTCTACGTGCAGGGGTTGCCCTGTACGAAATAGCGGAACGGGCTAAGGACATTGCAACCCGCAGAGCCACGTCCTTCGAGCTCCGCCAGCTGAGCAGCGCATCCTCCATCTTCGGCTATTCAATATGAGCCACGATCATCCTACTCGTGATAATAGGGGCGGCCATCTGCCTCTGCTATCATAGACATCGCGGCGGCCGTCTCCGCCGCATGCTAAGACAACAAGAGAAAATCATGGCACTCGAGCGGGCTAAGCGTACAGGTATAACAGGCGTAACAGGTATCACACCCCTAAGTGCCTCCCTCCTTTGCCACAGAGAACATTCCCCAAGGGAGATGGCGCAACAAGAAAAGCAGGGGAAGACACCTGAGCCTCAATCTCTCTGTTGAGTGAGAGTACTCCAACATTCGCGGTTCTCGAGCTACAGTGCGCGGAAGCTCGAAAACCGCGCCTACATCGGCGCCGCGCCGCATCGGCACGCGAGCCTACAGAGCGAATGTCAGCCCTCCAGCCCGGCTAACATAAAAAATCAGACTCAGCTCTCTTCGCGAACCGACAGCAGGGCCCCTGAGCCTTAATCTCGCTGTTGGTTGACAAGTCTCCAACAATCACCATTTTCGAGATAGAGCGTGCGGAAGCCTAAAATCCGCTCGCTTACACCTACACCGAGAGGCACCAGCACTCGAGTTCAGCGAGGCTACTGCGCCCCACCACCTCTCACTCCAAGCACGGAGCTCAGATCCTACCACAATTCGACGTCACGACTCGCCATAACCGACAAGTATGAACGCGGTCGCGCGCGAGCGCCGAACTTCAAAACAATTCCAGGCATAGTTCCAGACGTTGTATTTGGGCGCTACCGAAAGGCCTGCGAAAGGAGATATAGGCTGTGAGAGAGTAAAATTACGCTCCGGGCCCTAGTTTCCAAGTTACAGTGCGCCGAACGTAGGGATCCGTGATCACTCTCTAAGCACGCCTTAATACCGCCGTACAAGCGCAACAGCGCCAGGGCCGTACAAAGCGTACCTCAAAGCCTGGCCGCGTCAAGATCAGCATAGTGACGACACCGCGAAATTCCCCAAAACCAGCCGAACTGCACTAAGGCAGACGTCGCAGCGCTTACCACCACCATTAGGCAAAGCACAACATTGTATTAATATTATTATATGATAATCAACTCTTATGTACATCTTATTATTACTATTATTATTTACAATATTGTATAATTATATTCAACAATATTTTATCACATAATTACAACTAACACAATATAATTATTAATAACAATTAAATAATTATTTCAATAACTACTACTATAATATACTATAACTAACACAATACTTTATTCTATAATTGTCATTATTACTATATCGATACTGTCATTCGTTATATACCAACTGCATTTACTTTGTAAAGAAAAAAAAATTACCTATGCATGAGCTCTGCCCGAGCCATTGTAAAGCAGCAGCGGCTGCTATCGAAATATTCAACAAAATCTCATCCCGTAACAGACCCTTTGGAGAACCGATCCCTCCTCTGCGTGGGCTTAATGCCCCGCTGGCATCCCCGTTATACTTAATCACCTGACATTTCCCAATCCTCAGACCAACACCTAACATAGCAGTTCTCGGCCGAGCTATCGGTTTCATTTTTCAATTTTCTATCGTTTTTTACGGTTGCGAGGTCGCATTGACCGCCGCGCACCGGACGTGTCACGTACGAGAAAAGCTCAGGTGACCAGCCGGCCTGATAATGGGAGCCGGCCCGATAGCCGGAGCTGCCGCTGCACCGGATGCAGCATCAGCAGAGAACATGCCGGCCGAGAGCTTCCCATGGCCAAGAAGTGCAAGCTTGCATCTTGGCCGCGTGACTGCGAGTCTACGAGCCACAGCTCGGAGACGACACAGGCAGACCATCGGCGACCGCGAACAAAGGCAGAGCTTCTCTCTATTAAGCTCAATAAAAAAGACTTAAACGCACACCTCAGTCTCGTGTCCTTCGCACTCCTACCTAACAATGAAATAACCGTATATATAAAGTAAACTCTTAGAATTTTTGTGACATTAAGGTTATCAAAAGTTATAAAATTAATCTTTAATTCTTACAGAAAGAAACTTGCCAGCCTTTACCATTAAAAGGTTTATTTGGGGGGGGGGGAAGATTTCACTACTTTTAAATGGTATATAAAACCTAAATTATAAAGAATCATTAATATTAATTAAATAATTTATAATAAATTTAATAAATTAATGTACATATGCTTATCTATTATTGCAACAATAATTATTTTTTCTGTATAACAAATAGTTATTTTTGGATCATTGTTATTCAAAAAAGAAATATCTAACGCGTAATATGAGTTTTAGGGGTTTTTAACGCGACTTAAATAATATAGTTTGTGATAATCTTGGAGATCCACGCGAAGGTTATAATCTAGCAGAAACCAACAGTTGACTAATACTTCATAGCTTCGCTTTAGGGATCTCTATATCCCCATAACTTGGTGCCAACCCACTTTCGTACTATAACTATGTCTAACCTGAAGTACTAATCTACTGTTGCTTTCTGCTACTTTATAACCTCCGCGTGGATATTCAAGTTTATCACAAATTATATTATTTAAATTGAGTTAAAAACCCCTAAAACTCATACTACGCGTGTGCAATAACGTTTAATCTAGAATCTGCAAAAAGTTTCAAGTGAAAAAATAGATTTACAGAAAAGATGGCATTAGAATAAAAATACTATCAATGGATTTCACTCTCTCAGATACGTATATTTTAATTATCTTCAAATAAATTAACTTTATGATAATATAACATGATTCTTTGTTTTAAAATAAATTATTCTTTCTCTGCTACAGGTGATCCGATGAACTAGTCGTAAAAAAAAATTTATAAACAGCAGACTTTACTGAATCAGCCTTATTTATCACTGTAAGTAATATACAGAAAAATAAAAATAAAATCCAAAACTTGTTTATATTATTTCTTTAAACTTAAACGATGAAAGTAGAACACTTTCACTAGCTTATACATGGAAAAATAGAAACTTTCTTGCATGAAATGCAGTTTTAGTGTCTGAATTTTTAGATAGGTCTACCTGCAAATCGTCTAGATCAATTTTGAGCTGTTCAATTTTGAATGCCTTACTTGCAATTTCTCACGATATCCCTATGATTGGTATGTTTAATGTATTACATAGTTATTTTCAGTTTTCAGAGTGCCCGAAGTACAGGCAGTTTCCAGAATATGGGTTGAGCGTCTCTTTTTCCAATGGAAATGCATGTTCTGCTTTCTAAAAAGCAAAAAGACCATACAAGTAGTTGTTAAGACCACAACTTAGAGGGATAGTATAAGAACATTTAAGATGGTACATTTGAGTAGTATTGAGATAATCATAGATTATGAATTTCAAAATCAAAAAATTCATTTTTACTGGGCCCTATCAACTTGAAAATTCATACACTATCCCTCTGAGTGACTGACTCGATAACTTACTATTTAGCGACAGGTGCATACAGGTGCATACAGGGCGTTCCATTCCGGCTCGTCGCAAGTCGTCGGACGCAGACGAGACGGGCGGGGTCTTTCTACGTGAGAGCCTTCTGCAGCACGGCCAGCGTGATAGTTGCTTCACCGCGAGAACGTTGGAAGTAATAAAAGACAGCCTTTGCGCCCTTTGTAACAGGCACTCCCGAATCCGGGCCAAGACAGAAGGAGTCGCTGAGAGTTACAATGTACTTCGTAATTCGCGCATAAGTTAGGCATCGCGCGAGTTGTCTGTATGCATGCCTGGCTGTCTGTATGTTGCGAGCGTTCAAACCTCGCGGTTGTCTACCCAGCATTAACTGCGATTTAAAAGTGCGATTTAAAGTCGAGCGTGCATGCGTCGCGATCGACGATGCGAAGCGAACGAACCGGTAACAGCGCGAGCGCGCGGGCCGTCGGCCCCACGCGAACCGACCAATCGGAGCGCACGCCACTCGGCGTCTCGGGAGAGCGAGAGTGCGAGGCACACGCCGAGTGCACGAGCCGGCACTCTCCTGCCCCGGCCGTTCCAGCTCAGACGTCGTTGCAGCCAGCTCCCGAGGGATTTCCTTGTGTCGTATATCTTTATCTCGCGTGTGGTCTCCTGATACCTTGAGGGTCACGGAGCCTTGGTCACCCGGATTTAAGGATTAAAGGTCAGTGGATCGTTCTTGCTATAAGCTAAGTCTCCCTCGCGGGCTATTGCGTAGTTTCACGCGCGACCTCGCTTCCACGAAGTTCCTTTGTCTCGCGGGCGCGCGAACATCCGCGAGCGCGGCTATCTTTCGTGGTGGATGTCTCCTCATATTTAGTTCGTGTGTTTAGTATATATAATTCAGTGCGTGAATGAAATCTACCTCGGGTTCCGGTCGCGTGGATATCTTCGACAGGTCGCCGTCACACCGCGCCGAAGCGAACTAAGAGCTGTCTTTATTTCGGATATCTTGGGCGAAGGCTGTCTCGACTTCCCGGTGCGTGCGACGAACGGTTTACCTCGGGTACCTCGGGCTTTTGGTTGTCTCGGCGTATCTATACAGGGGAAGGTTATCTGCGCGGTTAGAGACTCGGGGCTATCTGTATCTGTAGTGCACGGTATCAAGGGTGCGTCTTCGTGAAATATACGTCGGCGAGGACAAGGGGCCTCGCTCGGCATCGCGGTGTTAGGATACGGCGCGGGAGGTGTCGCAGGTCGTGGTTACGCAGACACGCTCTCGGCCAAAAGTAGTTTAGACGGCTGCGACTTGCACTAAGTGTGGGCAATCGCGGCTATAGGATTAAAGCGTGAAAGAAGAGTCGGCGGACAAAGAGTGAATGTGGCCAAGTGTGTTCTTGTGGTTGCCTTAGCGTGTGATTTTAACTCGGCGATTGCGATTTTGTGAAGTTTGGCGTTGAGAGGAAGCGCATCTCCTTGGCGTTGCGGAGCCAGGAGCGGACGAATACCTCCGCGTATTCTTTTATCTAGCGTACGGTGGCCGTTGAGCCCGGGTTATCTATTGGCTACCTCCTTAGTGTACCTAAGTTTCATTTCGGAATAAACGAATACATTCTAAACAACCACGCAAAGTTACTATCCGAACCACCCTCTCTCCTTTCCGCGTAGCGGGGCTGAGCTAGCTAGCCGGCAAATCCGCCTATCTCCCGAGTTCATTGAAAGAGTCGCGAGACTCTGACACTTTCGGGTAAGTGTCTGGCGCCCCGGGTCTAGGAGAACTCGAGGAGAAAGGCCGAAATATAACGTCACATCATGCACACGGCATTCTCGTGCCCAGAACACCAGGGCACGAGAAATCAACGTTATAATATATTGTCTGGCTAGCGTCCGACGGCGGCGTACGTACTAAAGTAACTTATACTTGCCATCGTGGCTCTACCGCACCCCTTGATCGTTGAAAGTCTTGATCAGGCCGAAGTAAACATATTTGCGTCGGCAGCTAATAAAAAATGCGATAGATACTTTTCTTGGGTACCGGACGGTTTAGCCAAACAGGTATACGCATTTACAATCACTTGGACAAAGATCAAATTTTATGTCTTTTCCACCTTTCGCGATAATATTAAAACTCCAAGAAAACATTTTCATGGTAAAAGGTTGGCAAATATAAGTGGTTATTTCTTCATTTAAATTGTAGAATTATTTTGAAACCCACCATAATCCTTATGTAGCCAAAATTCAAAGTATTTGTATCATCCAAATTAAAGGTTTTCAAACTCTCCATAGCCTCTATAACCCCTTGACAAGACTTTATAAGTTTATACATATCAATTTGGAAAATCTAAATCTCTCATCAATAAAATATATGTATGTACGTAGACCGCTTCGTATGAAGGGTCCATTGAAGAGAAAACCATTAAAGAACTAAAAGTAGTATCACTTCACTACCTTTAATTTTACGAAAATTCTAATGTTAATTTTCAGAAAAGAAAGGTCTGATATCAATAAATAAATTGGCAAGTTTCTTTTATAAAAAACCAATCGTGTTGAAATAAATATATGAGAATAATATATAGGATAAAAATTATTAAATACACTTTAATTATTTAAAATACTATACCGATAGCATTTTGCAGGAAGAAGTTGTAAGGACTTGAATGTGTAGGCTTTTGAATATATTGCTATTTTTATCCCTATAAAGTGATTACATTGAAGAATCAACATACAATAAAGCTAATGCAGTTTATAATATTAAATGCAGTCGCCATCAAATAGAACTTTCTGTTAGGGTAGCCTTCCACTTCGTGGATAAGTAAATTGTAAAACATTGAATAACATGATGCAGTGCTTAATCAAAGTAACTAACCAATTTCTGAATTCAAATATAGAAAATTACGTGATAATTGCAAGCTTAATTTTTGTGAAATTAATGACGTTGAAAAATAGTCAGAGTTCACAGGTTTAGTTTTAATTAGAGGAAATGACGTTGATGCATCTCTTCGAGCCAATATAATATTTATTTTATTTCGTCGCCGAGGTTTAGTTTTAGTTCTATACTTACTTAAAAAAAATTCCTATTATCATTTGAGGTAACTATTCTCACTGTTTAACATGTATTTAAAGTTGTACATTTATACAGGAAAATAGAAAGATCAGTTGACTTATATTTTGATATTTTATAGCATATTGTTGATCACAATGACATTTAGTAATTCATCGATTACCTATGATAGGACGATGTGGGAAGTTTTTCCATAAAAAAATTTCAACACGGTCTCACTGCATAATGTTATTTAATCTTCTGCGATTTACTTATCCACGAAGTGGAAGGCAATCCTAATAGATAGGTCTATTTGATTGTGATGTGACGTCGAAAATTCTTTCAAGTCACAATTACTTCTTTTAGGCCTAACGTCTCCGTCAATAGCCTGGGTTAAGTTGGGGCGGTTGGTTAACAGACGATGAGGAACAAAACGAAAATTCTAAATACAGGGACACTCCTTTTTTTAAGTACGATTTGGATAGGGGTTTTACAATCTTTTGTATTGTTTCTTTTCTTTATTAATGAAATAAACTAGAGTCTCTTACACAGAAAAAATCCTGACGTGGCACTCAGTCAATTTTTAGTGAAGGGCGCGGTCAGAAGTGCACAGGAAAAGAAGTTCCCTGAGTTCTGAATTTGAAAAAAAAACACTCGTGCAGGGTGTTTGTCCACCGAAACATCCTCACTTGAACGGAAAAGGGAGAGCGCGTGAGCCAGTGGCTCGAGGAATAGAATAAAAAAATGGGAAATATAAAATAATTCTTACTTTTCTTTGCTGATTTACTGGTGTCTCCTGTTGCCCTTTTCCTACTACTTGTCAATATTTATTTTTCAGGAACAAAAATTTAATATTAACACAGAGGGTTTTTTTATTTAAAATAATTAGTCACTTTGAAATTTTTTGAAAATTTGATGTATATTTTTATTAAGTCAGAGAGAGAATACAAGAGGCTCGCGTCGGATCAGAGGCCGGATGATGAATGAATAAAAATCCGAAACGCACTGGGGCACAGGCCAGGATGCGAGTGCTTTCTCAGAGGGAAGAAGGGCGGTTTTAAAGGGCACGTACGCCCAACCTCGGGAAAGCTCTTCGGGAGAAAAATTCCAATCGGAAAACTCCGGGAAACTCCTCCCTCCGGTTAATCCAATTGGACCGCTCGAAGACCCTGAAACACGCCTAAAGGTCGGCCTTAGGCCCTCCTGATTTTGGGGGAGAGAGTAGAGAAGTGAGGGTAGCGGAGGTTCGCTCTCCCTGACCGAGATGTCGTCGCAAGTACCTTTCGATACTTGTCCGGCGTTTCTCTTATTCTCTCTCCATTTGAGTTATTATTAATTATATATGAGTACTTATCTATATATATAATCACATGCTAACTTGTTTACCTTTTATAGGTTTACAGTATGAAATTATTAACTAGGAAAATTTAAATATAAAATGATATATAATTGCTCTGCGATATGATGCTAGCAGTATCTTTATTCTTAATATTAATTGTTGCTTAAAGTTATTTCTATAACAAAGTGTTCTAGTCTAAAACGTTATGCATTTCCAAAAGTGCAGCTGCGGGACACAAGGGATTTTTGTCACGATTATTTACTCATCCTGGCAATATTCATCCAAGATGCAGAGAAATTCTTAGTTTCGGGAAAAATCGTAGTAGTTGAGTCGAAAAGTGAAAAACGTATTTAGTTGCGCGCTCTTAGGCCTATGGTATTCTATGCGCCGGGACGCGCCGTAGGGGTGCGGGTGGGTCTGCTCGTTTTATGCATTGCAGTTGCGCGCGGGCCTTGTACTCGAGGCCGCGTAGAATAGGTGAAATGCTCTTACAGTACTTAAAAAGACGAAAGCATCTCTCCGATCTATCTATGCTGTGGTGGAAAATTTTTACGACTCTTCCTCGAAAAACTATAAAATTAAACTTTCGCGTCCAACGTCTGCCGGTTGCAGGGAAATTCCTTTGTCGCGATTGATCTCAGCACGTGTGTATACGCGTGAGAAGGAAAATTACGTTAAACGGTGTCGCATTCAATCAGCGTGATATTCTCGGTCGGAGAAGAGAAAGATTTCGGATCAAGTCGAATTTAACCAAGTACATTGATTTGTTTATGACTTCTTCCTAATGGCGGGTCACCCGGTGGAACTCATAAACGTGAAAGCCAACGAAACAAGAAAGATCAGTGATATATGTCTATTTTTTCCGAGAAAAAAAGAGAGGAAAAAAAATGCACATAGTGCAGGTCGACTTTTTCTGCCGACGTTACACCCCCACCGAAAAATGGTTACTACAGGAGTGTAATGACGAAATTGCATCCGCTGTACCGAGCATAGGTTTTCTCGTGGTAGTCCAGGGGCGGGTCGGTTTTCGTGGCCGATTCGAGTCAAGTCGTGAAATCAGGTGATTCTTATGTATTTTTTTCTCCTGATTACGAATTTCGAGGGTGGAATGTCGAGAAGTGGTTCCATTAATTGTTATTAACAATTTTAATGTTTAAATATTCATAAAAATCGCTCTAAATATGATAATGGTATGTGCGGCAGCTCAAATTGTTCGTTTTTTAATGACGAATCTTAAACATTTTGCAAAATTTAAAAATGTTTATTAGAACCCGAGATATCGATAAATCAATCAATAAATAATACGTTTTTGCTCAAGCGCTAGATATTTTTTACGTATCTTCGTTTGTATTTAAGGCATTTTGACTTTAGAAGTCTTATTTTAAAGCTGAAACCTAGTACTATCATTTACAACAATTATTATTCATTTAGCATAAGTATTAATTTAAATACAGCGTGTATAAGGAGAAAATTAAGGTAAGAAAAACGAATTTTATTTGTTTACGAGTCTTTCAAGAGCATTTAGCGATAGAAGACAGCAATAAACATCATTGTAAACTGTTCCCTAAATCATTAGCTTTCAAATGAGTATAATTTTGTACTATGATAGTTGAAAGTTATCAATAACACAACGATCAAGCGGATAGCGCGCTTCGCGGCCGCGCGGGAACGCTGTGCGTGCTTAAGGGGTTATGACAGTGTTAAAACCTGAAAAAAAAGAAAAATTGTTAGTGTTGTAAAAAATTAATAGATATATAGGTGCTCTAAAAACTATATTTTTGCTTTCAAATACAAGTATTATACATCACTTTTATGCATAAATAATATGCATAAAGTGAGTGTAACATTTAAAAACAATTAAAGGTATTTGCTTACCAAAAATCACGATTTTCATCACTTTTATTTACTTGCCGCATGTTTCTGATGGAACCGTACCATCAATCCTGTTGAATCAAAGTGCCAAATCTTCATTATGAGTCTGGTCTCAGACTAAGTGGAACAGATTCCTGAAAAACACAAAATTAATATAATTAATTAAACATATATTGACAATATTAATAATTATAGTGAATGTTACATATGTAAACATACGTAACATTCACTTTGAACTTATTTTTGCCAATTCTGCTCCACTCAGTTTATGACCGTACTCATTAGGAAGGTTTTCCACTTTGGTTCATCCGGATTGATGTTACGGTTCCTTCAGAAAGCTGCGGCAAGTACATCAAAAGCATGAAAAAACTAAATTTGAGTAAAAGGCATTTAAAGTTTATAATGTAAATCATACAAATGGACTCAGCTATACTTACAGAAATATCTGGCATACCTTGATTTGCTTTTGGTACTCAAATATACATACAATAAAGTATATTTGATGGTACGCGCTTGTCATGCTGTGTGATAATAGCATTTAGAAGCTGAAAATAAAATAAAAATTATCGTTAGCTATTCATAATCAAGTTATGTTTATGAATTACAGTCCCATACAATACTTACCATTATTAAATACACTTCAAGTTCTTAAAAAGTATGCAAAATAATACTTCAGGCAGTCAATATAAGCTCCCATTTTGCTGGCTTGCACCCGTATACCTAAAAGCAAAAAATTAACCAACAAAGAAGAAGCTCATTATGAACACTGTTTTTACTAATTAGTTTCCAATACTTATCTGAATAATTTTTCTACTCTGCAGAAGCTCTTGCACTTTTGCAACACCACTAAGGTTATAAGCATTGCTACAGCAGCTAGCAGACTAACTGCACTGATCTAGTGTCTTGGATGAAAAACAGCTGTTTGGCTGCTTTCTGCTGCTTTACAGAAAATTCTACTATACCGATCAAACAGAAATCTTCATTCTCGACCAGACGCTGTGAAGCACAACCTATTCGAGTGGCAAATTCAAATTTGTTGAATGCCTTTACTTTAACACATTGAGTTTAGTAACAAAAAATCACACATAGAAAAATTAATTTTACAGATTTTATTTATTTTACGGGAATAAATTAATAACTCTTGAGAAAAAAACAGTTTGTAAAACGGTTTTTAAGTCATATTTTCAGTAAGATTTCTCATGAAATTACTCTGTAAAAAGTGGGTTAGAACAATCCTTTCCACAATTTTGGCCTAATTAAAACATTTAAAAATTACGATTTTACAAAAATTTACTTGAAACAGTTAGTTTTTTGTTGATATATTCGAGGAAAAATTTTTGAGCCAAAAACGGCTTTCAGGACCATATTCTACAGACTATTAACTATGAAAAAAGTGAATAAAAAAAATTGATATTTTCAAAATTTTAACACTGTCATAACCCCTTAAAGGAGCGGTAAGATATCTTATGCGTTATTTAACTATTCATTGTTAAAATTTGTGACATATTTTGTTAGTAAACATAAATAAACCTATCTAATTTATTCAATATATATTAACATTTTTATTTTTCCATATAAATATTTTTACAAGTATTGGCTTTTTTACAGTTGCAAAACGGCAGCATGCAATCTTAGCCACTACGCAACAACACGTCTTTCTATTACACACCTTGCACATACAATTTTGTACAAGTTCGTTGGGAGGTGGTAACAGAATTTGTACTGTTTTGGGGATCAGCAAAAGCGCGCACAGCGTTCACACGCGGTCGCGAATCACGCTATCCGCTTCATCGTTGTGTTATTGATAACTTACAACTATTATAGTACAAAATTATACTCATTCTAAAGCTAATGATTTAGGGAACAGTTTACAATGATGTTTATTGCTGTCTTGTATCGCTAAATCCTCTTAAAAGACTCGTAAACAAATAAAATTGGTTTTTCTTACCTTAATTTTCTCCTTATACACGCTGTATTTAAATTAATACTTATGCTAAAAAACATCTAGCGCGGGAGCAAAAACGTATTATTTATTGATTGATTTATCGATATCTCGGGTTCTAATAAACATTTTTAAATTTTGCAAAATGTCTAAGATTCGTCTTTAAAAAACGAACAATTTGAGCTGCCGCAATACTATTATCATATTTAGAGCGATTTTTATGAATATTTAAACATTAAAATTGTTAATAACAATTAATGGAACCACTTCTCGACATTCCACCCTCGAAATTCGTAATCAGGAGAAAAAAATACATAAGAATCACCTGATTTCACGACTTGACTCGAATCGGCCACGAAAACCGACTCTGCCCCCGGACTATGGTAGGAGTTTTCGATATGCTGTAGACACTGCGGGGACTTGGGCAAACCCCAGTACAGAATGTGACAAGGGCTTAACTATGTCAGTAGGAATAAAGTAGGAATCTATCGTAAGACAACATATGACTGTTTATGGAGTGCAATAATCAGAGCTTCTTAGGCACGGGTAAGTGGAGTTTAGGTTAAGCCTTCCAACATATAGGTGGGTGGTAGGTGCAGTCTTCTGTTAAAGGCTTGAAAATCTGAACAAGTAAGGAAAACAGAAATAAAATAAATGAATATAAAACTAAAAAATGATTTGAATTCCAGAAGTTGCCCTTCTTTTATCCATATCTAGGTGCAAAATTTGAAATCAAGGATTGGAACGAAAATGCCGGAATATTTTGATTTTTTCTATTATATTTTTACTATTGCGTGCGTTAAAAAATACGTATTTTGATTGTCTTATTCAAATTAATTTAAAATATTATTACGATTTTCCTTCAATTTGATTTGTTATTTTAGGTTTGATTGGCCCGGAAAAATTGGATAACTTAAATGTTTCTCAAAAAATCACTTCCGCATTAGAAATACCACATATTGTCACGATAGGTTCAAAATCAATGAATACTCATCAAATATTGCAATCATCGGATATTTTAACTTTAAAGGTATGTAAAAAAGTCTTTAATCTATTGTAAAATAGTAATATACTAAGGGGGGGTTCTCCCCCTGCTCATTTTGCTCGTCAACTACCCAATTTTTAATTTGAAAATAATGACTAATGTGCAATGTAAAAAGAATTTCCAACTTACATTGCTTCTCTCTTCTTTTCTCGCCTTCGAGGACGCTCGCATCACGAGGGAGATCTGGTGACATCAGACGATTATGATCTCCTCCGTGTTGCACTGGCGATCAGACTTATTGTCCGTGGCGATCAGCTGGATTGTCTACGGCTCCTTGCTGTTGGCGTATCTCGAGTACTCGCTCCTTCTATCCAGTGCCCATCTCCATAGCCCTTTACTGAATAGTCGCTCAATTACGTCTCCCGATTCGGCTGTCGGCGCAGCAGATTTTTGAACCTCCCTCCTCTGGTTTCCTAGTAACAGATTTCCCAGTAACAGGTTTCCCAGCCGCCAGCTTCTCTTGGCGATATCCTCAGGTCCTTTGGCTACATTGATACTCCCCAGAGGCTGAACCGGCGTCGAGCTTGGCATGGCTTCCGCAATCTCTGCAACACATACCTCATCTCTTTTCAAGAGTGCCATGGTTTTCCTTTCTCATTGCCCTCAAATGAGTTCAGGTTGGCCGCGGTACTCCCTAGCTTCAAACTACACTCCGGCTCCAGATTCCGGCTCTCCATCTCCGACAGTTATGGTGCTTCCCTGCTAATGATCTCTTTCTTATGGCTGCTCGTACCCGGCTGTCTTCTGACTTCTGATTTCCGCTCTCGTTTTCATATAACTGTGGTATTTTCCAACCAAGTTTTTTTCCCTTATGATTGTCTTTCGCCGACGGTTCTCTCACTTTCCTCTCGGCCACGCGGACCAAGATGACCAAGGGTTACGCGGTGGCAATATCCAACTTTTAGATTTATTAAATTAATTTTTTTCGCCACTCGTTGGGCGCCACTGTGACTTGGTGGATATAAAAGGACGTTCTGAGATTCCTCCACGTCCTCCTCTTGACCCTTCTTCAATGTCCGCGGCTGTTACTTGTACTAAATAGGCGCCTTGCCGTGGACAGCGGTCGCACACGTACGCTCGCGTATACACCGGCTCGGCTACTCGCACGAGACTCGAACTCAAGGCGGGGCTGTGGAAAAAAATGAATAATTAACCAACTCACTCGAGTACTTGATTGTATGCAAAACTATGGGTTAATTTCGAATAATATACGCACTCACTCCACGGCCCACATAATCTAGATTGATCAGCGGCAACATCAGCACTCGACAGTGCACTGATTAACTTACATGATTTAAATACTCGGTCTAAAAGTTATAATTTCTCGCTCTTCGTTGGCTATTCGATGCTCGTTAGCGTTACGCACTCGCACGCTTAAGCTCCTTCATTTCGACCCCAATATTGCTCAGATATGCAGTTGTGAGGCTCGGCAGCCTTAACTACTTGCTTCTGTATCGCGCTATCTCTCTCACTCTCATAGCGTCGCCATGTGCACACATATATTCTTCATCGCTCTGACACGTGGGAGCTCGCCGCTCGTTTTTGCGCATCGTGCACTTGCTTCGTTCTTCGTCGCCTCGTCGCTTTTCTAGTTGTCCTGGCGGACGTTGCATTCCGTAGCGAGGCGCCTGGCTCGGCACGTCTTTGGCTGCGACGTTCCCCCTCTTTGCGCGCTTTTACACAGCACTCCTAGCTGTGGGGTCACTGCGACTCTACTCTATCTCATTTTCCCTCCCGGCTGTTACGGCTATCTTTCAGGTTATCCTGCCAGAACCAACAGAATTAGTACGTCCTATTGCATACACTGTAGCTGCAGGTACCTGCGAGAACCGACACTTCCCGTCACAATGTACATTAATCAAATAATTTGGCCATCGTGACCGCCGGTGCCGTTGTGAAAGACCATAATACCATCCTTATTAAAATTTAACCAATTAGATGAAAAAAATTTGTTGAAAATTTCAGTTGAAGTTTCAAATTTCGACTTGAATGTTAATCGCCGTAGTAACTTATTCTACTTAGATATATCATTATAATTAAAAAAAAATGAAGCCGCCTTATTTACAATAAAAACTTTTAATATAATGTTTGAACCATAAAACATCTTAGGATGTTGGCAGTTGCCTATTTCGTTGTATCTCTTACTTTTTGTTTAACACTGAAGAAGATGATGTGAAAATTAGGGCCAAATTGTAAAATACGTTTTAAATATTTGTGATATTGTGAGCGACGAATCGTACGGTTATAAAATTACGAATAAAAATACTTATGAATTGTATATGTTGATGAATGGTACATATGGCAATGAAGTAGAGATTATAGCATTTCTTCTTATATAAGATTTTTCATACGCAACGCATGATAAACATAAATATCGAGTAAATTGATTTATTCGGAAACCACAGCAGCTATTTAAATCATTTTTTTTTTCATATAATATGTCTTTTTCTCAGCTTTTATGTTATGGAAAATTTTTCAAATTTTCGAGTAGAGAAATTCGACCGAAGGACTTCAAATTGCGGTGGCGTGAAAATTTAAAAATATCTCGGCTTCTATTATACTTAAAATGATCATTTTTTTTTAATTCATGTGTCGAAACGAAAAAAACGTAATGGCGGGATCGGTTTTTTCGTACGACTTTTAGAATCGTGGTTTTTTCAACTTTTTGTTTTGGAAAGAAAATACATATATATGGCGAGCTAAAATTTTTTCATTGCTTAATGTATATTGTAATATGTTTAATTATTGAGGTATATGATGAAATTCGAACTTTTCATTCACTTTTTGACCTCCAAAAGTTGCAAAAAAAATTTCGGACTACATCGACCTGATAAGGTTTTTTCTCTTCTATAGATTTTCTCTTCTACATTTGGTGACATTGTTTTTTTGGCCATCTTTGTGATCTTATGCAGATATTATTATGCATTTTTTAGTAAAATCTTCTGAATTTTTTCGAATATAAGGCTAAATAGGTATATAGACAGTCTTAAAGTATAGTAAAAGAGTGGTTCTTTGAACCAAATTGGTTTAGATTGGATGCACTAATCAAAAGTCACGTACTTTTCAAACAAACGAATTTTGCTTCAGACTCCCTTGAGGCTTCTGCAATTCTCCATTTTGCATTTTTTTCTTTGAGTTCTCGTAACTTTGATTCATTGACTCGATTTTGACGTTTAATAGCTCAAATTGAAGCTCTTTTCTTTTAATTTTCAGACAATGAGTTTAAATTCAATTTTTCCAAATAGTTAGCTATTTATATGCTTCTCATGTAGATGTGTTTGAAAGCAAATATATAGCTTACAATATTAAAATATAAAATTTAGGCTGATGGACAGAAAATTGAAAGAAAAGAGCTTCAATTTGAGCTGTTAAACATCAAAATCGAATCACTGAATCAAAGTTACGAGTACTCAAAGAAAAAAAATGCAAAATCGAGAATTGCAGAAGTGTAACAGCCTCAAGGGAGTCTGAAGCAAAATTCGTTTATTTGAAAAGTACGTAACTTTTGATTAGTGCATCCGATCTAAACCAATTTGGATTCAAAGAACAGCTCTTTTACTATAATTTAAGAAGGCCAAAAAAACAGTGTCTCCAAATATAGAAGAGAAAAAACTATAGAAGGGAAAAAACCTTATCCGGTCGATGTAGCATTAAGCAATAAAAAAAGTTTAGCTCGCCATATATATGTTTTTTTCGTTTCGGCACATGAAATAAAAAAAAATTATCATTTTAAGTATAATAGATGCCGAGATATCTTAAAATTTTCACGCCACCGGAATTTGAAGTCCTTCGGTCGAATTTCTCTACTCGAAAATTTGTATCCTCACCACGGCGTCTGACGGCGGCGGCGGCGCGGCCCGCTGCCTCGCTTGCCTTCTCGCTTGGTGCGCGCAAACTTTTTATAAACTAAAACTGCCGTTTCTATGTTAAAAGTACGTTTTTCGGTAATGACCTTGCAGACCTTAATAACTGCATAGTTACATTCGCCATTGGTGCAAGAAAAATGGCGATATCTATAAAACAACTGTCGCTATGGACCGCAGACTTTAAAGCCTTTTTTTCTCAGGTTCTATAAAAGATATCACATCAAATTTCAGCTTAGACGATGTGAATTTTCAATACCTTTCTGTACCTATTTTTAAATTTTCAATAAATTTATTTTTCGAGGCGTGAGAAGGTTAGTTAACAATTAAAAAAAATTTTTTTCATTTAAAGTGCTCCTGTGGCTTTATAAATAAATATTTTTGAAAAATTCATGTTGTAAATTGTTGTTGAGGCTTGCCATAATGCATCCAAATTTTTTTTTAATTTGTGTGGAGGGACTTTTTTTGTAGAGATGTGCAAAAAAAAGGTATATTTTAAATGAACCTTTAAATTTTGCAAAAAGTATTTAACTTACCGGATTTGGATTAAGCATGCACATTAATGATGAAGTAAATTTGCATTTTATAAATTATGACTAAGATTGATTGATGTTGAACGCAGCTATTTATTGATTGAAAAAACGCGCTTAATTTTTTTGTGTTTTTTACTTCTTCGCCTATTATTAGTGCAATTTTGCAATTATCGTTATCGGACTTCTTCTACTTTGCAGCATATTTCATAAGAAACAAGTTTATTTCAGTGATATTTTTGCGTAAAACTATTCGTTTTTGAGATTATAAGGAAAATTTGAAAGAAAATTCGAATTTTTCGGCATTTTTTGCACTTTTTTGTTAATAACTTTTGATGCATAACTTTCTGGGCTGGCGCATGAACAATACTGATTATTTAGCCTATTTCGAACCGAATCCAATTTTTTGCGCGTTGTTAGCGTCAACATCCAAAATACCATATACCGATAGCCATATATCCGGTAATCCGACTGGACTACTACCACAGTTTTTAAAGAGTATTTCATGAGAAATCTTATTGAAAATACGACTTAAAAACCTTTTCACAAACCGTTTTTGTCTCAAGAGTTATTAATTTATTTCCGTAATATAAATAAAATCCGTAAAATTAATTTTTCTATCCCACATAGCATGGAAGCTTCCGGAACCTACCCACCGAGACTTACAATCGAGTTTCTCAAGGGAAGCTTCTGGGAAGCTTAAAAATAGGTTTAGTAAAGTTTCAGAAAAGTTACATGGGAATATTGCATTGATAGCTTAGATTATGCTTAAATGAAGATTACATTGTAAGTTTTAAAATATTGGAAATTAAAACTCTACTGTGGAAGCTTCCGCGAAGCTTTCGTAAAGCGTACGGCAAAGATTCCATTCGATGTTTCAAGAAAGTTCTGGGGAAGCCTCCATTAAGCGTTTCCGAAAGCTTCACAAAAGCAAACAAAAGAATGAAAGTGAAAGTATGACATGAAATCTTTCGTGAAGCTTTCCTAAAGCTTACTGCGAAGTTTTCATACGATCTTTCAAGAAAGTTTCATGCAAGGCTCCTGTAAGCATTTCCATAAGCTTCGCCAAAGTAAATGAAAGTTCAAATTCAAAGAATGACATGAAAGTTTCCGCGAAGCTTTCCTAAAGCGTACGGCAAAGATTCCATCCAATGTTTCAAGAAAGTTCTGCGGAAGGCTCCATTAAGCGTTTCCGAAAGCTTCACAAAAGCAAACAAAAGAATGAAAGTGAAAGTATGACATGAATCCTTTCGTGAAGCTTTCCTAAAGCTTACTGCGAAGATTTCATACGATCTTCAAGAAAATTCCATGCAAGGCTACTAACTGTAAGCATTTCCAGAAGCTTCGCTAAAGTTAGCATAAGTTGAAACTCAAAGTAGGACAGTAAAGCTTTCGTAAAGCTTTCTTAAAGCATTTTGCAAAGATTCCATCAAGTTTCGAGAAAGTGTCTCAGAAGGCTCCTGTAAGCATTTCCCTAAGCCTCACTAAAACAAGGAAAAGAATACGAATCAAAGTATGACATGGAAGCTTTTCTGAAGCTTTTCTAAAGCATACTGCAAAGATTGCATACGATCTGTCAAAAAAGTTTCATGGAAGACTCCTGTAAGCATTTCCGAAATCTTCACTAAAGCAAGCAAAATATTGCAAACGAAAGTCTGACATGGAGGCTTTCTTGAAGCTTTCCGAAAAGTTTCATGGAAGGCTCCATTAAGCATTTCCAGAAGCCTCATAAAGTAAGGAGAAGAATGCGAATGAAAGTACGCCATAAAAGCTTTCCTAAATCTTATGTAAAGCGTACTGTAAAGTTTGCATATGTTCTTTCATGAAAGTTTCATGAGCGGCTCCTGTAAGCATTTCCATAAGCTTCGCTAAAGTTAGCAAAAGTTGAAATTCGAAGTAGGACATGGAAGCTTTCGTAAAGCTTCCTTAAAGCATTTTGCAAAGATTCCATCAAATGTTTAAAGAAAGTTGCGCGGAAAGCTCCCCTATGCATTTCCGGAAGCCTCAGTAAAGTAAGGAGAAGAATGCGAATGAAAGTAGGACATGAAAGTTATTCTAAAGTTTATGTAAAGCCTACTCGAAAGATTGCATACGATCTTTCAAGAAAGTTTCATAAAAGGCTCGTGTAAGCATTTCCAGAAGCTTCGCTACTCTAAGTCAAATTTGAAATTCAAAGTATGACATGGAAGCTTTCATGAAGATTACTTTAAGGGGTTATGACAGTGTTAAATCCTGAAAAAAAAAACAAAATGATTAATATCATAAAAAATTAATATATATGTAAGTGCTCCAAAAATTATATTTTTCCTTCAAAATATAAGTATTATACACCACTTTTATGCACTAGAAATAAACATTAAGTGAGTGTAATACTTGATAACAATTAAAGGTATTTACTTACCAAAAAATATGATTTTTATCATTTTTCTGGACTTGCCGCAACCTTCTGGATGAACTGTACCATCAATCTTGATGAAACAAAGTGGAAAATGTTCCTTATGAGTGTCCTTACAATCTGAGTGGAACAGATTTCTAATAAACACAAAATTAATACAATTAGTTATACTTATATTGATAATATTAGTAATTATAGTGAATGTTACATATGTAAACATACGTAACATTCACTTTTGAACCATCAGCCCAATCAAGCTGAAATTTTTTGGAGAGCTTCAGGGAATCCTTCGTCACTGCTTGAACGGAGGGAAATTGGCTAAGGTAAGTTTAAAGAATGTTACGCATGTGAACATATGCATAATTCACTATAATTATGAATATTATGACCTTATGTGTTTCTCAATATTTAAAATTTTTATTTTTCCGTAATCCCTTCCGTTCAAGCAGAGGAGAAAGACATTTAGAAGATTGTCCATCCAGTTTGGTCTATATCATCACCCGGATGCTGAGAATTCATACGGCAAAGGGAAAAATCTGATCAAATTTAATACTTCACACATGGAATTGTTTGTATAGTAAGTATAGATATATAATTGTTTAAAAATATGTAAAATTACAATTAATATGTATACTTTATGTAGGAAAAAGAATTTTTTTTAAATTACTTATAAATAATTTTTGTTGCCTAATAACTAATAATTTGTTTTTTTTTCAGGTTTAACTCAGGCATAACGCCTTAAGAAAGATTACCAGATACGTTCTTGTAAACTTCGCCGGAAGCTTCTTGACAGGACTATGGGCGGATATTACATAGTTCCAGGAAGTTTCCAGCAGAACCTTCCTGAAAGGTTGCAATAAAGCTTCTTGTAACTTACGTAATACTTTCTTCAAGCTTACTGTAAGAATTTCAAAATCATCCAAAAACATTCCTGTAATGTTTTTTTTATCTTCCATGGAATATTTAAGAAAGTTTACCAGATACTTTCCTATAAGCTTCGCCGGAAGCTTCTTGAGAGGACTATGTGCAGACCTTACATAGTTCCAGGAAGTTTCCAGCAGAACTTTCCTGGAAGCTTCCAAACTTACATGCAAGCTTCCAAAAAACTTCCAGGAACCTTCCATGCTATGTGGGATGTGCGATTTTATGTTACTAAACTCAATGTGTTAAAGTAAAGTCATTCAAAAAATTTGAATTTGCCACTCGAACAGGTTGTGCCTCACAGCATCCAGTCGAGAATGAAGATTACTGTTTGATCGATATAGTAGAATTTTCTGTAAAGCAGCAGAAAGCAGCCAAACAGCTGTTTTTCATCCAAGATAGTGCAGTTAGTCTGCTGGCTGCTGTAACAATGCTTATAACCTCAGTGGTGTAAGGTGTTGTAAAAGTGCAAGAGCTTCTGCAGAGTATAAAAATTATTCAGATAACTATTGGAAATTAATTCGTAATAATTGTGTCCATAATGAGCTTTTTCTTTGTTGGTTTATTTTTGCTTTTAGGTATACGGGTATACGCCAGCAAGATGGGAGTTTACATAACTATCTGGAGTATTATTTTGCATGTTTTTCAACAACTTGAAGTGTAATTAATAATCGTAAGTATTCCATGTAACTATAATTTATAAGCATAACTTGATTATGAATAGGTTACGAACATTTTATTTTATTTTCAGCTTCTAAATACTAGTATCACACAGTATGATATGCGCGTACCACCAAATATACTTTATTGTATATATATTTGAGTACCAAAAGCAAATCAAGGTATGCCTGATAGTTTCTTTAAATATAGCTGAGTTCATTTGTATGATTTATATTATAAACTTTAAATACCTTTTACTCAAATTTAGTTTTTTCATGCTTTTTGTGTGCTTGCCGCAGCTTTCTGAAGGAACCGGAGCAGAATTGGCAAAGATAAGTTCAAAGTGAATGTTACGTATGTTGACATATGTAATATTCACTATAATTACTAATATTGCGAATATATGTTTAATTAATTATATTAATTTTGTGTTTTTCAGGAATCTGTTCCACTTAGTTTGAGACCAGACTCATAAAGAAGATTTGGCACTTTGATTCATCAGGATTGATGGTACGGTTCCATGAGAAACATGCGGCAAGCAAACAAAAGTGATGAAAATCATGATTTTTGGTAAGCAAATATCTTTGATTGTTTTTAAATGTTATACTCACTTTATGCAGATTATTTATGCATAAAAGTGATGTATAATACTTAGATTTCAAATGAAAAATGTAGTGTTTAGAGCACCTACATATGTTTTTTTTTATAGCACTAATAATTTTTTTTTCCAGGTTTTAACCCTGTCATAACCCCTTAAGTGACATTTTGCGAAAAATTTTTTTATGTCGAATTCGAGGTACTCTTAGTACCCTTTTTCACTGTACAATAGTAGAATTTCCAAAATGCACAAATATTTTAAATGCCAGCCGATTGCACAATCACTTAACTGCGTCTCTCGTAAAAATGTTACCGCAGAACCACTTAAGTGCACTCAATTGTTTATTTTTGTGCGAGATACACCATGTGGAGCACATGAAAGCTATATAATATACATCTACCTATACCGATATATAATTACCTATACCGATTTATTCGTCGGTTTTTTTTAATTTTAAAAATTTTTTTTTAATATTTTTAAATTTTGCAAAAATTGTCAATTTGCAAAAACAAAAAAATTACTGGAATCGCTCTGATAAAATTCGTATTGATTCCTTAGCTGATTCTAAGAACTTATTACTCTTGAAAATTTTTTCCAAAAGTGCGTGTTTTCTGAATAAAAAATTCGTAAAAGTCTTCGTAAAAAATTTTCAATTCTAATATGCGCCAGTTTGACCACACCGAGGTTCAAAATTAACCCCCAAATCAATTATCTTTTAGGTTTAGATATTTATTCCATTGGTTAGAGGTGTTCCCGATACATTGCAAATGAAAACGTTTTTGAAATCTCGAATGAAATAAAATAATTGTGGAAAAACCATGGTTTTTTCCTTTAAACCGTCTTTTCTCATTGTTAATAACAATTTTCGAAAATATCAATTACACCATTGGAAAGGGCATGAGTTAAACTTTAAAAATATGCCCCGCCCGAATGTTTTTAATCGCAAATTGCGTTAGTTACGAGCCCTCAAAGAAAGTGACCGGACAACTACTTATCCGCAAAGTTCCCGCAGAACCACTTAACTCGAGTAATTTGTTTAGTTGCACATCGAGAAAGAAACTATTTACAAATTTAATACTACGGTTGTATTCGTATCAGATACGTAATCAAATGAGCCAATACTTAGATCTTTTCTCTGACATTTCGATCTTACGCATTACTCCAAACATTGAAATCGATTTTTCTCGAAAACACGAAAATGACACTTAAGTGGTTCTTCCTGTACGCCACTGATTTATATATATATATACATATATATTTATAGAAAAAAAGCAAAAGAAAATTCATGTTGATTTAAAAAATATAACACTGTGTATGAAAACATCGTCTGTCGTCTGTGGAAAAACAACGTACACTAAAGTATATCTATATCGTCTTCAGAAAAATAAAGTATACTTAAGTATACCTATATAGCCCAGAATTACGTAGATGCTACGTTACCGGATATCCGTCGAACAATTCTTCTCCCGCTTGAAGAATTAAGGTGCCAGAACTTTCTCTTTAGAATGTCTTCCGATTGAAGCAATTTCAGAAAATGTGACCCTGATGTGATTTTATTACTTTCGTCGCAACATTTCATTTAAGTGCCTATATGTAATAAAAGAAACTGTCAATGCGAAGAAAACCGTACGACTAGTTTTCAACAATGCCTATGAGAAGTATTTAGGGTCTGGTTAGCGCCTGACGACGGCGTACGTACTAAAAGTTCCTTATACTTGCCATCGTGGCGCTACCGCGCCCCTTGATAAAAATTATAAGTTTTTATATAAAGTGTTACTTGGGATTTACCCGCCCGCAAGGGATTCCAGTTAGTGTACAATTAATTTATATTGGCGGCTGACTCCTTTCCAGGCTCGTGGAAATCCTGAAAAAGGTGGAAAAGCGGGAATGTGGTAGCAACTGGGAAAACCAGTTCCTGGATCGAATTCGACATCAATTTGAACTTTTCGGCTAAATAATTTTGCAACAAAACGCTCTTTGATCATATTTTGTAAAAACCATGGCAATGTGAAAATTGAAAAAAACAATTTTTTATTGAATAATTTAGCCGGGAAAAACATTAATTTTGTATTTGAATAAATGTACCTGATAGAAAATTCAATGATGATCAACTTTTGACCCTATCTTTTGTTTGCGTAAATTGAGTAACAAAAAAGTTAATCAAGAACAACTGAAAAAAAACTTATTTTAACTTATTTATTAACTAATATTTTAATATTTTAAGTTATTTGGTAACTTATTTTGCAATAATAATAATGTTGCTGATCGGGTCCGATGTCGAGACTTTAGGGCTATTTTCAGTAAGTGGCTACCAACAGATTTCAGCGATAAAATAAACTCTTGCGCGAACTTTCTGACAAGATGCTTTTGAATTCCCTGACTCCCGGACTACTTCCAGAATAATCAAAGTGGCGATACTGCTAAAAAGGATTGAATAACCAACTGCTGCTGCTAGAGCGACCAGGCACAGAATGCCCGAGGCCGACGCTCCGCTCGAGGAAGGATGCCGCGTTTTCCCATCCGGCATCCTTTTTCACGGAAGCGTCGTCTCGACTGCCACATTTCCCAATTTCCGTTATCAGAAAGAAATCCTCTATTGGTCTTTAATAGACCACGACTAAATTGTTCCTCTATCTGTGATTTTTCCCAGCGCCCTCTTTTCCAATGCTAATTTCTTCATTGGTTGAGAAATCATTTGCAGCCCTCTATATCCTCTATCAATATGCTAATCTGCGCCCCCTTTATCAATATCGATCAATGTCGATATCCATCTCTATTTCTATATATAGATCACTGTGGACGACCTTTAAATGCCAACTAGTATTCTCTAGTTGGCAACCGCCATGCCTCTATAACTATAAGGGAAGAAACCACTGTATCAGTAGTCGCTTGTACAGTACTCTCCAAAGTCTCTCTCCCTCTCTCTCTCTTGCACTGACGCGCTCGTTCCCTCTCTCTCGCTCTCATATGCTCGATGCTCTCTTTCTCCCTCTCACCTACACCCTGATTCCCTCTTACTCTCTCTCTCACTCTCTCTCTCTCTCTCTTTCGCTTTCTCTCTCTCTCTCTCTCTCTCTCTTTCGCTTTCTCTCTCTCTCTCTCTCTTTCGCTTTCTCTCTCTCTCTCTCTCTCTCTCTCTCTCTCACACACACTATTTCACATGTGTTTGACCGCGTACTCTGCGCTCTGCGCTCTCTGCTTCCTGCTGCTATCTCGAACGCCGGCAGGTTGCGCAGGTGTGATTAGCTACGTCACATCCCGCGCTCCTCCACAACTCTATTGTTCTCTATATCCACCACACAATACTGTATTACAACCTTCCACGAAACCGAAGATATTTCTATAGAGAAATATACAGGTTTAACATAGAATTTTCTCAAAGTAATTTGAATACACAAACTCAACTTAAAAAAACAAATAAATTCTCTACATTCCACCATAATCCAATATAATCTTCTATCCACAAAAGTAATTCAGTACTAAAACAAAAAAAACTGAAATTCGACTGACAATCAAGAAATTATCAGTCATCTGAAACTGGAACGAGTGAATTTTAAACGAGACAATTTTAAACTGCGATTGACCACCAATTCTGAAATTAGAAATTATGTGCAATATAATTTCCACTTCCCCTCCCCTCAAAAAAATCCACCAAAATAAATATCTCTCTGTGAGGATAATGTTTTCCCTTAAGCAATTTCTAAATAATCCACCATATGATCAGAACAACCTCTACATCTCTCACAGCCTCTCACACCGTACCTATCCAAACCACTAGTACTGTGAGCAGATCTTGAATAAGAATTCTTCTCATCAATTATAGGACCAAATTCTTCATATCCAACATCTAAATTTTCTGGACTCTTCTCAAACGTCTTCTTTATAACGTCCGCCGTCTCAATCAAAGGTTGACCCACTATCTTTTAATTAACACTTAATTCCTCCAATGTCAGATCACTCCTCAAATTGAAATCTCCTCCATAGGTGGTAATATTCCGATTATAACTACCCTTCTTCTTACTCAATTTCTTCCCAACATCATCACCACCAGCACTACTGAGAATATTTCCACTACTCCCACGACGTGCTATAGGCACATCACATGTCCTCAGCATTCGTTTAAGTTTTTTCTTCCATTATCAACAATAGATCTTCTCAAACTAATTTCTTCACCAATTGAAGTATCTTGAGTGATACTTACTCATGAAGCGTTACTTGCAAGTTTTTATCCATACCTTCTTCTCTAGAATCACCGCCATACCAATTAGTAATCAGAGATTTGTGGTTTCCTCTATTTACTTCCACTAAACCACTACCTCCATTACCATCTCCCAAAGGAGGATGCCCACGAAATACATTGGAACTATATCTATATATATCAAAAAATTATATATATAGATATACCCTTAATGCAAATTATGAAACTTTGGAGGCTTACTACGATTTTTCCCTGCATTTCCCCAAAGAAATTGTTGTAGCATATGAATGGGCGAGATGGTAACCAAATGTTAACGTATAAATTTTACGTTTTTTCGCGTTTTTTATTCCATGGACATCCTCCTTTCCAATCTTATCACTAACAGTTCCTACATCTATGCGGAGGCCAGGAAACTGAACTAAACCCCTACTCTGCCATTTCCCAATCTACTCAAAATATCACAATCCGGACACTCTCTCACTGTGACCCCAGATTTGTTGCATAATTGGCAATAAATATCTATTGCTGCTTGCGCATTACACCTATTTGCCATATGTCCCATCTGTTGACACCTATAACATCCAGTGTCCGGACATCTACTGGCAATATGTCCATCCTTTCCACAAGCGTAGCATTTTTTAAATTAGAGCGGCAAATTTATCGTTTTTTCATGGTATAAATGTTATTTCTGTAATTACAAATCAGATGATATGGTGTTTATGGTGGTCTATGGTGCTTCTATGGGTTTTTATTTATCTTAAAATTTTTGAATTTTTACTGCGTTTCAAAGAACTTTTTTTTCGCCAATGATAAATTTTTTTGATTTTCGACTTTTTTAAACGTTCTTAATACTATTTGAAAGATAATCACGCATTCTTTAATCTGACCATTTTACATTTCAATTTTTCTGCAATTATTGGAAGGTAAACAATATTATACTCAAAGTGAACAAGATATAGAATAATCTTATATTATATTAAAGTGAAACACTTTTTCACCGGTTCTCCGGTAACTCTGAATTACTAAATAACTTTCTTTAGAATACCGGATTTTTTTAAATTAGAGCGGCAAATTTATCGTTTTTTCATGGTATAAATGTTATTTCTGTAATTACAAATCAGATGATATGGTGTTTATGGTGGTCTATGGTGTTTCTATGGGTTTTTATTTATCTTAAAATTTTTGAATTTTTACTGCGTTTCAAAGAACTTTTTTTTCGCCAATGATAAATTTTTTTGATTTTCGACTTTTTTAAACGTTCTTAATACTATTTGAAAGATAATCACGCATTCTTTAATTTGACCATTTTACATTTCAATTTTTCTGCAATTATTGGAAGGTAAACAATATTATACTCAAAGTGAACAAGATATAGAGTAATCTTATATTATATTAAAGTGAAACACTTTTTCTCCGGTTCTCCGGTAACTCTGAATTACTAAATAACTTTCTTTAGAATACCGGATTTTTTTAAATTAGAGCGGCAAATTTATCGTTTTTTCATGGTATAAATTTTATTTCTGTAATTACAAATCAGATGATATGGTGTTTATGGTGGTCTATGGTGTTTCTATGGGTTTTTATTTATCTTAAAATTTTTGAATTTTTACTGCGTTTCAAAGAACTTTTTTTTCGCCAATGATAAATTTTTTTGATTTTCGACTTTTTTAAACCTTCTTAATACTATTTGAAAGATAATCACGCATTCTTTAATTTGACCATTTTACATTTCAATTTTTCTGCAATTATTGGAAGGTAAACAATATTATACTCAAAGTGAACAAGATATAGAATAATCTTATATTATATTAAAGTGAAACACTTTTTCTCCGGTTCTCCGGTAACTCTGAATTACTAAATAACTTTCTTTAGAATACTTTCTTAGTGTATATATTTTTTTTTTTTATTGTTTTCTTCTATTTTGGCATTGTTCATTAAAAATAATTTCAAATTTTTTCTATTTTTTACCCTAGATAGGGCAACATACGATTGACCGTGACTAAATACTGGCGATGGCAGATAGACACCAACTTTTTCATATGACTGACCTTGTGATTTATTTATTGTCATTGCGAATCCTAACCTAATAGGAAATTGTTTTCGGCGCATATTAAATGGCACTTCCTCTTTAGATGGTGATAAAGTTATTCTCGGTATCATTACTAATTTTCCAATATTTTTTCCGCTCAAAATTTCTGCTTGAATTGAATACGTAAAAAGATTTTTTATTGCCAATCGAGTTCCATTACAAAGACCTTCATTAATGTTCAAGTTTCTTAATAAAAGTATAATTGTTCCAATTTTCAATTTTAATTTATGCGGAGGAAGTCCATTGGGAGTTAAGGAATTTAGAAATTCCGTAGGTAACATAGCATCAAAGTTTTCTCCGTTGTCATCTTCAGCTGTATCTATACTAAGATATTCAATGTAGCATCCTTCCAGAATAGTCAGTATTTTATTATTGATATCAATCATATCATCGTTTTTCGGATCTAGAATAACTTTATCTTTTAATGTTTTGTCATCAAATTTTATGTTGTTTCCAAATATTTCTGTCATAATGTCTCGTTCTTCTGATATTAGGTCAAAGGGTATTTCTAATACTTCATTTTCTTCTTCGAATACATTTGAACGTTTTCCGTCGCCCAAATTTAGTAGCCATTGTTTAAAATTGTTATCATTGTTAGATACTCGGAGGTTTTCAGTTAATGTCATGCGTTTAAAGTAAGACCATAAGTGACTAAACTTTACTGAATTTTCAATTACTTCAATACGACTACCATGGCGAACAACTGGTAATGTTTGTCTAAAATCTCCTGCTACAAGCATAAGTTTACCACCAAACACTTCTTTTGTGTCGCATAAATCTTGAAAAAGACGGTCAACTGCTTCAAATGCAAATTTCGATGTCATAGAGATTTCATCCCAGATTATAATTTGTACATCTTTGAATTTTTTTTCGTTTATAGAATTAGGTTTAATATTACAAGTTGTACAATCAGTGATATTCAATGGTAATTTAAATGTAGTATGTACTGTTCTTCCATTATCCAATAAGCTTGCTGCAATACCGGTCCAAGCCACACATAAAAATGGTATAATGTATAATTTTAAGTAGTATATTAAAACGTTAAGTAATTAACTTTTTCCGCTCCCACCTGGTCCATCAACAAAAATACACATCTCCTGTTTACAACTTAAACTTTCGAAAACTTTATCATAGATATTTTTTTGATGAAGATTGAGAGATTTAACTTCGGTTTGTAAATTATGTAGCATGTTGCCTTTTTCATACACATTCATTGCACCATCGTAATCTTCAACATAAGAACTTATAGGAGGCAAGTGAAAGTCACTTAACGAAAATCCGTTAACTTGTAAGACTTTATCAATTGAATTTAATGCCATATTTTCACCTACGGTTTCATTAAGTTTAAAATGATAAAAATGACATTTGTATTTTTCATATAAATCTCGTGCATTTATAGGATTGTGAAAAATATAAATAAAAGCAAACAATTCAGATAGTACTGTAGGAAAATCTATTTGTACTGCTTCTTGCAAACATTTGTCCCATTCTTCATCTTCATTAACAAGCCGTTTGGCTATAGCAGCTTCATAAAATGTAGGACATAAAATTCCGTTAACAGTACGCAAATCTTCAAATGATGTTGGTCCTTTGACATGCAAAAGTAACAATCTAATAAAATATCGTTCCCGATCTTTCGGACTTACCAAATACATTCTGCTTAAAATGGGTTTTGTACTTTTTTTTCTTTTGTTCCATTTTTTCAGTTTCTCATCAAATGTATAATGTATTGGTATTTCGGAATACAAATAATTCTTTGCTTCAACATCCGTTTGATTTAAATTTGTCCATGTTCAAAGTATATATATTGTCCATCTTTATCATGAACAGCTAATCGTTTTATTGTATGTGAAATTTGATGTAAAGAATATTCTAATAATCTATGCATAGCATCTGGAGGACTCAAATATCTTGTATTAAGATACTGCTTTATTTCATCGTATTTGTATTCTATATCGTCGTTATTTGAAGTTTCATTTATATCATTATTATTGTCTGCAAAATTGACGTCTGCATTACGTATTTCAACAAAAGCACAATCATGACCTTTATAACAATATTTAAATAAGTATTTAATACATTGAACTGTTGAACATACTTCTACATTAATATGACAGTTAAATTTTAATAATAAGAATGGATTATAGGGGACAACATAACGATTGTCAGCTGCTCTTAGAGAATTTCTGTTTTTATAAATAACTTTTCTACCATCATTTCTTCGTTTATATATTGGATATCCTGTTGCTTGAAAACTTGTTTTATTATTGTAATTTTTTGGAAAGTTTTTTGTACAACTTTTTGTACTTTTATCCATGCAAGGAGAATTTATATTTATTTCTCCACAAGGGCCGTGAATCATGAATTGTCTTACAATGCTATGTAATTGCGGATATATATTTTCATTTGGGATTTCTGCACTTATTAAATCATCTACTTTTTCAGGAGTATCAAGTTTATAGTTTTTGTCCAAAAATAACAACATATGCATGTGGGGTAGTCCTCTCTTTTGAAATTCTATAACATATGTATAAGCGATGGGTTTTCCGAAAATTCCATCTTTTATAACTAATTCTTTAAATTCCTTTAATTTTTGTTGAAATACTTTTGTCACGAGATCTGGTCGATCAATTGAACTTTCGTATTTTTCTAAATTTTCTGTTATTTCTTTCCAATTGGGATTACATGTCATTGTTAGGAATAAATCAGGTTTTCCGTAACGATTAACCAGTGACATAGAATCAATATAATTTTGTTTCAACTGCCTAGGACTTCCAGTAGAATTTGATGGGAATATAAACATTTTACCAATTTTCATACCTTCTCATTCTTTTTTTTATGCAAATAATCCATTACACCTTTATAACAATTACTTCGTAAAACATTTTGATTCTTTCTTACAAAATATAATCTGGAACTCTCGACTTTAACAAATGCATCTATTATTGCCTGTTGAGATACCTTACCTAGATTTAAGTATGGATTAAATCCATTTCTTACACTGAGTCTGTAATTGTAAAATTGCAAATTTGAAATGTTATTATTACCTATGTTACCTATGTTATTGTACCTATGTTATTGTTACTTGTTAGTGTTATAAGACACTAATACGTCATGCATTACAAAATTTTGTTTATATTTTAACGAATTTTAAATCTTTATTACATATTTAAACATATTTATACATATTAAAACGTATATTTATGCATTTCTATCCAAATTTGAATTTTCAGAATATTATTTTTAATAATATGAAAAGGCTAAAAAAATCGATTGCTCAAAAATCACTATTTTTTTTTACAAAACGAAAGAAAGTCAGAATCAAAATGTAACCGAGCGAGCGTCAGCGAGCGAGGTATTTTTTCGCTAGTACTCATATTAGTTCTCGTTGTAGCAATAAATACGGCCGAGAAATAATATATTGTGTGATTATATAAACCTCGAACGAGCAGCCAACGAAAATATATTTCGAGTCGAACGCAAAATTCGTCGAGAGCGCGCCGAAACACAGTAGCGTGTTTGTTTACATCGAGCGTCGAGTCGAGAGCTCGAGACACGCGCCGCTCTCACGCATACGTACAGCAGTGTATAGCGTACAAAACGAATAGCCCTCGAGTACCGTTTCTCGGAGACTTATTCGCACGATCTTCGCTCGACGCGTTTCTGGTAGCCCGTCTATAGGCAAGCGAAGGCCGATCGGCCGTGCGGTAGAGACACTGCCGCTGCGCACTATACGTATGTTTACGTCGCGCGCGCCGAGCCATAGCTCGACTGTATAGTGTCGCCCGCCCGAGCAGGTATAGGGATCTTCGCCTGTAATTTGAGAGGGACAGTAAGCACAACAAACGCACGCCTAATACTACGGCCGTGCGAGTCTCACAGCTTTACTTTCGTACGCATTTTCTCAGTACTGACTGACTGACTCTCTCAAAATACTATAGCCGTATATTCAATTGCGTATTATAGTATATAAGATTATGCGAAACATTATTTAATGATTCGACAAATTAAACAATTTGTATTATTTATGCTAGTTTTAATTTTTTTTTTGGAATTCGAAATTTTATTATTGTGCACTTATTACGAGTATATTATTCGATATTTTTTTTTCGTGCGTATTAATTCGAATCACAAATAACATTTTGTTTCTTTTTTTGTCGTGGTGTAAATTACGTTGTTTTGACTGTTAAAATTGGATAGATTTTTTTTTGTACGCTTTAGCAATTTTCTAAAATCGAATTGTACGTACTGTACAAAATAATTTTGTTTTATACGTTGTAACGTGGCAAATTGTTGTCACGTCACATCGGGTTACGAGCTGCCGGGGTAGAGCGTCTCAAGGCCGAATGAATGGAATTTGAATGCATGTGGTAATGGCGTATGCTTTTTTCTTCTGAGCAACAACGCGACGAGCGGAGAGATAGCGGCGAGAGGAGGAAAATACGGAGGACTTCTCCGACACTCATTCAAGGGCGAGAGGAGGAATGAGGGAAAGAGGATGTCTGTCTCCGGCGTTGCAACGGGTACCCAGACTCATCCAGGACGTTTAATCCGTTCATCACTGAAGAGTGGACGTAGGTGATGAACCGGCGGGGCTTCCTACGTGAGCGTCTGATGCGGCAGGACCAGCGTGATGGCTGCCCTCCCATGGACGTCTGAAGTAAAACGGCGACTTCGGCGCTCTCGATAACAAGCGTATCCAGAACCAAAGGCCTAGGCAGACGGATATGCCGG
Organism: Philotrypesis tridentata; assembly: GCA_018906965.1. NCBI lineage: Eukaryota > Metazoa > Arthropoda > Insecta > Hymenoptera > Pteromalidae > Philotrypesis > Philotrypesis tridentata. Next base: position 4,296 of record JACCIB010001025.1, on the reverse strand, counting down.
GAGTTATCTTGTACTTCGTAATTTGCGCTTTACCTCGGTTGCGTGCGAATTATCTGTGTGTTTGCTGGCTACCTATTGTAACGAGCATTCAAATCTCGCGGCTACCTGCTCCAGCGCCGTTGATAATCGAAGCGGCTAGTGCGCATGCGTGGCGGTCGGCGATGCGTGAGGCAAACGAGCCTGTTGCGGCGCGAGAGCTCGGGCCGTCGGCCCAAGCGATCCGACCAATGGGAGCGCGCGCTGAGCGGCGGCAAGGGAGAGCGAGAGCGTGAGGCGAGCGACGAGTGCGCGAGCCGGCACTCTCCTGCCCCGGCCGCTCCAGCTCGGACAACTCTTCGCTTGCTCCCTGGGATTTCCATTGTGATTAGTGCTAACTTTTGCTTGTGCTACCTGGACCTGGAGGATCCTTTCGGCTTGGACGATAGGACGAGGATTAGGACAAAGGTCAGTGGGTTGATTTCAAAATTACAATCTAAGTTTCCCTCGCGGGCGTTGCGCAGTTCCACGCGCGACCTTTTCTACGCGGCGTTCTTTGTCTATCGTGAACGCGAACACCAGCGCGGCTAACTCGGTTAACTACGTCGTCTCGTCTTGATTAAGGTTTTATTATTAAGAGTGTATATCTGCGAGTGCGTGCTACCTCGGGCTACCTGTTCGTGTATCGGGAGTGATATCGACGCTAGCTTCGGGGCTACCTGTTCTGTTTCGTCCGAGTGAATCTTGAGTGCGGCGGAAAATTACGTCGGCGAGTACAGGGTGGACTCGTCCGACGTTCGCGGTAGTTTAGAGGAGCGAGAGGTGCCGTAAGTCGTTGGAACGCGGGCAGGCTCTCGGCCTAACGTAGGTTACGCGGTAGCGATCGGACGAGGAGTGTCCGAGAGTTATCATAGGATAAGTTCGAGTGAACGGTCGTGGTGAGACCAAGTGCAACTGTAAGATTTTGCCTTCGGGCATAGCGAGAGTGTGCGTCGCGGCGACGAGTGTGAATGTTGTGCCTTGAGACGCGCGAGAGTCCATCCGTCTGACTCGGGGCTACCTTGCCATTAGTTGTTTAAGTGCGCGGATACCTTTGCGGAAAGTCATTAGATTATATAGCGTGCGGACATAAAGCGGGAAGGAATTGGCGAACAAAGTTTGTGCCTACGTTACGCGAGTAAAGTGTTCCAACGTGAAAGAATCGTATTAAGTGCTACCTACCGGCTCTCTTTATCTGTCGAATAATTTGTGTTATCAATAAATGAGAGCTCTCTGTTAGACGGGTGTACTTCAGTCATTACCGAACCACCCTCTCTCCTTACCGAAAGAGTCGGGCTGGGCTAGCCACTCTACGCGACGACATCACCGCGTACCCGACCCGCAGTCTATTCCGCCTTGCTCCTGCTCGAGTCTCGCACAAAGGAGCCGCGAGGCTCTGACGCTGAGGGACAGCGTCTGGCGCCAACCGGGATCACCAGGAGAGATTCCCCGGGAGCAAGGCCGATACATAGCGTGTGGCCGACGCGAGAAATCCACACGTTATAACTGGCGCCCTTTGCGTGAGTTGATAGCTTAAAATCGCGTTCGTCTCTCACGTCTCAAGCAGTTTGCATGATAGTGTGTATGCTTCGCGAAATACTTAGTGCGGAAATTCAGGTTACAAGCGTTATTTTATAGTTAATAAGTGGTTTACTTGTCAAGTTAATTACGAGCATTAGTTTAAGCGTCATCATATTACGGATACCTAAAGACATATTAGTGCGGATACCTTATATACAATTAACTTACTTTAACTATAAGAAATACAAATACTTAGTGAATAATTATTGCGGATACCTCGTATATATAATCAACATATTTAATTATAAGAAGTACGGATACCTATAGATAACATCACGCATAAAATAATATATACGTCGTAGCTATTGCAGCTCCCAATTGCGTGCAATAACTAAGAAACGATTTATTTCTAAGCTTACTTGGGCGATTTATAACATCGCGATCTACGCAGTACGCGTCTCGGCTCGAAAATTCTCGAAAGAGAAAGTCGAGAAAAATAAATACGCCGAACGACTTAACGACACGTCCGGTCAAAACTTCGAGCGAGCAGCGCGTCTAAAACAAAGCAGCTAATCCGGCAATAACAACAAGGGATACTCGAGAGCGAGCTATAACACCCGAGACGCGCGCGCACTTACGCGTTCGTACCGCGTAGTTCAAAGAATTCTCATAGCATCGAAAGTAAACAGCAATAGTAAGCGCGATTAGGCCTGCGCCGACTTCAAATGCGACTCAGCGCACTCGAAACAAAAACAAAGAGCGCCATCGAGAAGCCATAAATCGTCGGTCATAAACTTGACCGTTGCTTACAGCTGGGCCGCACAAGATCGACACGTGCGTCCCACGAGCGAAGTCCTCAACGGCGACCGTTGAGGGCACTAAATCATAACACCGCCCGAAACCGACTATCCGTGGAACTGCGCACTCGTCTCAATTTGTATACGAGTTGGTGAGAAAATTCCCATAGCACTGCAAACAGCAGGCTTATACATTTACTATCTTCAATTTGTGATTACATACATTTTTAATATCCGAGTATTAACTATAATCGAATGACGAGCGAAGCGTCAATTAATGACTGGGTAATAGCTCAGGATGAGGAAAATATTCGTACCGAGCTTACGAATAGAGGGCTAAGTGTTGACGGAGGCCCGGCGCAATTACAGCAGCGCCTCGCAGATGCGCTGTATGTGGAAAATGGCATCGTAGAACCTGCGCAAGCAGCGTTGCCTCCGCCGCCGCCGTCACAGCCAACAGTCCCCACGCGTAACGAACCGCCGCCGCCGTATCAACCGCCGACGACGGAAGAACTTCGTACCGCGATACGTCGATTACACTCTATAGAGCCTATAATATCGACACCGCGCACATCAAGTCCGATAGACAACGGGCAACGAAACTTAGAATTAATGCGTCCACAACCGTCAACCGGCACGATTCCGAGAAGTACGAGTACTCGACGATTATCTCTCCAACCACCTTCTATCCCGAATACACAAAATAGAACGCCTACGTTTAACACAGTAGAGTCAGGCTATCTTTCGAATGATACAGAAAATTTCTCACGTGTTCCTATGAATTTTCCGTTCGCACAAGAAAGGCTATCTCTATATAATGAACGCGACAGCACACAATTTTCAAATAACGACATTCGGTTATCTTCAAATTCAAATCGCGAGAACACACAGGCAAACGATAACAATATGAGGTTACCTTCAAGCAATAATCAAGAGAATACCGTGGCAGAATTACCTATAAACCCGGAAAATAATAATTTCACAATGCGAAATAATCCGAGATCGTCAACCTTTACAGATCGTCGAGACACATTCGAGCAGCTACCTAATCGACATTTAAGCGCATCTACTCCGATGCCCGCTAGTCGTACACGCGGCACGGAACCAAGAGGCTACCTAAATTCTTACGAGAATCAATCAAATCGCGAAAATATCTTTCTCGCGAATATCCAAAATTTAGAAAATAACGAAAATCGCGATAACAATAACAGGCCGCGTGTACAATTTCGACCGGAAAATAACATCGTAGAAATTTTTCCGGATAATAACGCGAGGAACAACAACAGGCGAGAGCCGCCTCTCGACAGACACACATCAGATAGGCGCACACCGGCGCCATCACCTATGAACGCGTTCGACTTCGTACGAAAATGTAACATAAAATTTTCGGGACGACGCGACGAAGACAGCGAGGAGTTCCTCACGCGCTTAAAGGAAGGTCGTATAATCATGCACGTATCTGACGCAGATTTGTTCGGAATTATGCCATTCTTTTTACAAGGCGTAGCCTTACAATGGTTTAGATCAAACGCACAATATTGGCAAAATTTCGAACAATTTGAAAATGCGTGGCGCGCTCGCTTCTCTGACGCCGATTTCCAATACGCACTATTGGAAAATGCACGACGTCGCACGCAAGGGGAACGCGAATCTGTTGTCGATTACTTGACATATATTAAAGCAATGTTCGATCGAATGGTACCTCCATTAAGTCAAGATAGAGAAATCGATATCGCACTTCGAAACATGCTCCCTCGCTTACAAGTTCGAATCGATAGATATGACATATTTACCTTTCAAGATCTCGAAATCGCAGCAGTTCGAAAAGAAAAAAGTCTTATTATTGCGCGCTCTTACAAACCACCTCCGAGCGCGGAAGACTCCCTCTTACCAGATCTAGCCTATCGCGAGCACAAAATCGTACGCAACGTACGACAAAACCTGGCTAACTTACAAATCGAAG